>OZ038385.1:17379255-17531800 GCA_964036045.1 Eutreptiella sp. 'Long Island Sound 2002'
TTTTGGACCGTTTTGAGCTTGTGGTGGCCCATTTTGGTCCTCCGAAAATCCCAAAATGCCTTGGAAATGGGCTGTTTTGGGACCAAAAATGGGTCAAAAATGGGTCAAAAACACATTTTTCCAAACATCATCCCAGACCATTTGGGGTGCACAAACGGGTGAAATGAGCCCATTTTGAGCCCATTTTGGGGTATTTTGGCCCCTCAGAAGTCCAAAAAGCCTTGAAAGTGGGCCTCGTGGTGATGGGGTTCACTTGCAAGCCGATTCCACTTTGTCAAGAGCCATCAATGTGTGAATCATCCCTCCCCCACCAGCTCGGTCCCAATATTCAGTCTTGATTAAGGTTAGGGTTAACTATGTGTTTATACTCAAAATACTCAAAAATTTGTGGGGAATTCATATTTGTGTTAAAACAACAAGAAAAAATTTTGACGTGAAGGAGGGCTACAGGAGGGCTGCAGGCCCTATCAAGACTGAATATTGGGACCGAGCTGGTGGGGGAGGGAACATCAGCTATGACTGGTGAGGGACATCAAGAATGATTCACACATTGATGGCTCTTGACAAAGTGAAATCAGCTTGCAAGTGAACCCCATCACCACGAGGCCCACTTTCAAGGCTTTTTGGACTTCTGAGGGGCCAAAATGCCCCAAAATGGGCTCAAAATGGGCTCATTTCACCCGTTTGTGCACCCCAAATGGTCTAGGATGAGGTTTGGAAAAATGCGTTTTTGACCCATTTTTGACCCATTTTTGGTCCCAAAACAACCCATTTTCAAGGCATTTTAGGATTTTCAGAGGACCAAAATGGGCCACCACCACATCAAAACGGTCCAAAAACACTTGTTTTAGCGTCGCACATGGTCTAGGATCATTTTTGAGAAAGGTCATCTTTTTGCCCCTACTGGACCCTGTTGACCCATTTGGGCACCCACCTGTTTGGGCTTGAGCTTGCAGCTTGCCGCAGCCTAGTGGGCCTAGGTATTGGGGTCTAGGCGTCCGTTTGGGCAATTCTGAGGGGTGGAAACCACAAAAAGTGGGGGGTTGCGGGTGGAGTAGGTGCCCTCGGAATCGCATTTTGAGCCATGTAGCCAAAGATATGGCCTATTCTTGGTTTGTGGCTGCCGGCATTTGGAGCTTCTTGGGGCCTGTTTGGGCCGTTTCCTGGACATATCATTGAGTTAGAGGGCCGCAAAGAGCTCGTTGACACGGGGAAGTCAAGCCGCACATGAAGTGTACCCACCGTTTCCCTTCGTTTGGCCGTTTTGAATGTGTTCCAGGGCTTTTTTGGCCCAAAAATGGCTGTTTGGGGCCCTAAACTGCAGTTTTTGAAACTGAGGTCCGCCACTTGCGAATCCCGTTCCCGGCAGCCACCGTTGAGTTTCTTGCTCAAACTTTGTGTGATTGTACTTCACACCCATAGGTATCATCCACCAAAATTTCAGCCGAATCTGAAGCACCACGACGGAGTTCTGATTTTTACCCATTTCGCGCGTGCTGCTTGCTTGCTTGCTGCTGCTTGCTTGCTGCTGCTGCTGCTAAACCTGGTAGGTCCACCCTAGACACTAAAAAGGGTTATAAAACCAAGACTGGTTCCACCAGCTCGGTGAACAGCAACCCTAACCTGAACCCTAGCCCTAGCCCTAACCCTAATCAAGACTGAATATTGGGACCGAGCTGGTGGGGTAGTGCCTATGCTTCTGTGCGTACTAGGGTGGAGGAAAGTCAATTGGTTGGGGGATGGCGATTGAGGCCCTTAGCTTACTGCATACGTTGTGTTGTTTTGGACCACGTTCATCCTAACCTTGAAGCGAGCAACCTAACCCCGTACTCCACTCGGAATGAATGTGCTCCCCAAGCTTCGTGTTGACGTCTGCGCTCGGCTTTCGCTTCACCGCGATCCCGTTCCTCTTTCTCTTGTTATGAGCAAATCGATGCATATGTACAATGCATTGTACTTCCTGCCACATACCTGTACCAAAAAATTGATGTCTCTATCCGGCTATTGTGTGCCTGTCAAGTGTTGCATGTTCCTTGTTTCACGCATTACGGGGTGCCACGAGGCCCACTTTCAAGGCTTTTTGGACTTCTGAGGGGCCAAAATGCCCCCAAAATGGGCTCAAAATGGGCCCAGTTCACCCGTTTGTGCACCCCAAATGGTCTAGGATGAGGTCTGGAAAAATGTGTTTTTGACCCATTTTTGACCCATTTTTGGTCCCAAAACAGCCCAGTTTCAAGGCATTTTGGGATTTTCGGAGTACCAAAATGGGCCACCACAAGCTCAAAACGGTCCAAAAACACTTGTTTTAGCGTCGCACATGGTCTAGGATAATTTTTGAGAAAAGTCATCTTTTTGCCCCTACTGGACCCTGTTGACCCATTTGGGCACCCACCTGTTTGGGCTTGAGCTTGCAGCTTGCCGCAGCCTAGTGGGCCTAGGCATTGGGGTCTAGGCGTCCCTTTGGGCAATTCTGAGGGGTGGAAACCACAAAAAGTGGGGGGTTGCGGGTGGAATAGGTGCCCTCGGAATCGCATTTTGAGCCATGTAGCCAAAGATATGGCCTATTCTTGGTTTGTGGCTGTCGGCATTTGGAGCTTCTGGGGGCCTTTTTCGGCCGTTTCCTGGACATATCATGGAGTTAGAGGGCGGCAAAGAGCTCGTTGACACAGGGAAGTCAAGCCGCACATGGAGTGTACCCACCGTTTCCCTTCGTTTGGCCGCTTTGAATGGGTTTTAGGGCTTTTTTGGCCGAAAAATGGCTGTTTTGGCCCTAAACTGCAGTTTTTGAAACTGAGGTCCGCCACTTGCGAATCCCGTTCCCGGCCACCACTGTCAAGTTTCCTGCTCAAACTTTGTGTGATTGTACTTCACACCCATAGGTATCATCCACCAAAATTTCACTCAAATCCAAAGCACCACGACGGAGTTCTGATTTTGGCCCATTTCGCGCGTGCTGCTTGCTTGCTGCTTGCTGCTTGCTGCTTGCTTGCTTGCTAAACCTGGTAGGTCCACCCTAGACACTAAAAAGGGTTATAAAACCAAGACTGGTTCCACCAGCTCGGTGACCCGAACCCTAGGGCTAACCCTTGACAGTTTTCTCTAGAGACACTTGTTGGTGGCCGACCCGGCACCACTATCTTTCAAACTCGGGGGGGGGGGGGGTCGCATACAAGGACCCGGCCCGGCCGCCCCCCCGTGGGTGTGTTCTTGTTGTTGCGGGGCGTTTGGCCACATGGACTCAGACGTGCAATGCGCATCCTCTCAATGCCGGACCACCTTGTGCAGTCGGGTACTCTGGATGTGTGTGTCTCTGCCTGTGTTTGTGCGAGTCCCAACTCGTTCAGGCCCCACCGTTTACGCAGGCATCTGCCACCCGTCAGGAAAACACACCATGGTTGGGTCACGCACCAGTGGGTGTTTGTGTCCTTTTTCTGTACACTGTCGTTGCCACGAAGAGTCTGCCTGAGACTGTAACCAGAACTTCAAATGTATGATCTGAGAGACTCCAATTGGCCCGATCCGCCTACCCGCCGTCCTCGCACAGAGGGGGCATAGGCCTGGGACAAATCAACTACAAATGGTGCCTCTCCTGGTGTGTGCTTTGGTTTTTTTGAATGGCTTTGAAATATAATTGGTTGCAGTGGACAAGCCGGTTGTGTTCCATGCTTGCCAATGACCGGAGTGTGTCGTGCGTGTGGACTGTTACACGATCTGCCATTGTTGCAAGAGGGTTTGTATCTGTTTCCCAGGTAGGCCATGATACAGGAGGGGGGAAATTTTCGCGCCATGTCAAATTCACGGTGGTAAATCTCGCTGAGGGAAATTTCACGGAGCCCCCTGGTTGAGTGTATCGCTACCCGCCAGAGTCCACAGTGTGTACCGCTGGTGTGTGAGAAATCCGCGGAGAACCTGAATTTCGCGTGGGAAATTTCGCCGCCAGTTTGAAACGCGAAATTTCTCATGCGATTACGAAAATCACCCAGCCCCCTGTAGTTGCTGGATTGCGTTCCATACAAGCCATTTGCTGCGCCTGGTGGTCTCTATGGGCGGTCTTTATCTCCATTTAACGGTTGTAACAGCAAAAATGGGGCCACATGCGGGCCGTAGCTTTGTGTGTTCAGGGTCGTGCGGGAGAGGACAATGTGCTAATTCATTGTGTGGTTCATCTCTCTGTAGCCATCTGTAGCCTCTGATGCGTTTCCTAGGGTCTTCGTGGGGGATCACACGGAAGAGAGTAGCCATCAGTGAGGATGCCCTGCGTGCTCCCACATGCCTTTGTGTCTTTGGTGGTGTGACGTTGCTGTCAGGATGTGTAGGCCGTTTGAATGTGGGAGGACTCAGCAACTCTTGGGGTTGCAAAGAGTAACAAAACTGCTGCTGCGCCATTCTATCTGTCCAGCCTTCCAGCACGCAACGTGAAACACGCAACCACTACTACCTCGTTTGTCAACTGTTTGCGCAATCAGAAAGTGGCGAGTCAACTACATATTGTCGAGTTTGCCTTTGCACGGGAGGGCAATAGGGAATAAGTTGTCTTGGCCTGGGAACTGGTGTGAGTTTGAGAAGAATCCCCGAGGATGCTGCTACCATGAAACAGGTGTGTAAACGTCAATTAAGACATCAATGGCAACGCAGTGATGAATCTGTCACATGCAGACTGAGGTGCGACGTTATTGTGAGCAACACTGACAAGCAAAAAACTTGGTATCCTTCATGAGTGTTCTTTTGGGGGTCGGATGGGATGGGATGGAGTGTGTCCACCACGAGTGTTGACGCTTCCTGAAGTGCCTTCCACGTTGGTACTATGGCAGACCTGTCAGGTCGTCTTCACGGCCACCGCAGACCCTAGGCAGTGTGCAAGAGTTTTAGGAAATGCAAATCATGCAAATCACCACAATACCAAGGCACCAGCCTCACGACATGCCCGAATTACCCAACATACCAAAGAAAAGCATAAATGATCCACACTCGCACCGGGGGAGATGAGGAAAAAGTGCATACTTCGGACTTCAGCTTGCATTCGGTGCCTTTTGGACGATTCCCGTGCCTTTTACCCAATGATGATATCATTTCACGACACCAAGGTGTTGTCTTAGTTGCAATGACGACTACTCTCTCCCATTCGGAGGTCTGGGAAACACTTTTGGTCTTGAGAGGTCTTTTGTGTATCCTTTACCATCCATCCACAACATGCATCAGTCTGCAACCTGCATTCGAAACTCTACCGCCTATCTTCTAAGCTTGTTGGCTGTCCCACCCGATTGGGGATCCATGTATCGCTCTTCGTTTGTTGCAACCACATGTATGTACCACATCCTGATTCAAGTGTCTGTGGTCCGAGTTATTTTTGGTACTCTGCAGCCTGAGGGGCTGATGTGGACAAAAGCCAACTTTGCAGTCTCACATCCAATCCCGCAATGTGCAGTGCAGGGGGCGGGGCAACAAACACAAAGAACTACAAATTGTCATCGTGGATCACCGTCTGCTGTGCGTATCCACGGATTGCCACTCCTCCGGCATTCAAGCATCCACAGGTGGAACACCCAGAGCACCAAGACCGTACGCCCAACACCCTCCCTGATCCCAACAACGTTCTCAAGGCATTCTTGGGTGCAACCTTCCCAGTTCACCGAAGCCATTATCTGGTGAATCAATGAAACCCACACTGTGCACGGTTTGTAGTTGCATATACCCACGTTGCATGTCGAAGACATGGAAACCCCCCTGGATAGAATGCCAACAGCATGGTCAATGACTCCAGAAACGAAGAACAATGACGCACAACAACAGCAGACGCTCATCAAAACATGAGCATGAATACGCTATTGTGTGCCTCTACACACGCTTACTGGTAAATATGTACATATCTGGGACAGCAGGATGAGGCCCCTGTGCCGTGCTGGCAGTGCGACACATCACACCCAAACATAACCCCCCCCCCACTTATAAACCCCCCCCCACTTATAACCCACCCCCCCGGAGATCCGTGCCCTCCAGGGACTTATAACCCCCCCTTTTCAGCACACAAGATGTGTCGCATCGTCGCATCGTGTGAGGGAGCGCCTTCCCCTGGTGCAAAGAAGCGGCAGGCCGTCACCGCCGTGGGGGCGTAGGGGCCGGGGGATGGGAGGCGCTGGGCAGTACTTCAGGTCAGGTCGGTGCGGCCGGGGGATGGGCCCGCGCCCTCTGCAGTAAAGCGCCCCCCTGCAGGTCTACCAGCAGCAGTTCCGGGGTCTGGGCGGGGCCGCGTGCACGTGGCTGCCGGGGTCCTGCAGCAACTGCCGCAGGACCGACGGCCAATAACAGAGCGTCGTCTGCGACGCCTTGGGCCCCAACGCCCACAGACAGCGCAGCAGTTGACTGGCGTGGGCCCAGGCACAGGCCTCGCTACGGCACTCCGCCACTTGCCAGTGCTGCCCCGTTCTGCAGCGGATGATGATGCGGTGCCGGCCGCGGTACAGCGCGTGGCTCTGGGCAAAGACTGCGGTGGAGAAGAAGAGCGATCAGAGGGAATCTCGAGGGTGTGGGTCAGAATAGGGGCAGAATGACATGCGCGATACCGGGGGTAGGAACGTGCGACAATTGGAATGGCGAAATTTGGTGCGGAGAAGAGTTGGCACCAATTCTTAAATACCACTGCAAATTTGGTGCAAATTCCCAGACTGTGGCACAAGAAAAAGCACAGACCGTGAAGGGTGGTTGTTATTTCCTCCGTGTATTCTTACAGCTTCTGAATGGTTGATTGGATGGTTGCTGTTATTTCCCGGGCCGTTAGGCACAATGGAAATGTGCAGGCCGACAGAGCTAACAACAACACCCGGAAAAATGGCTTCGGACCAGAACACATCGCGGCATAATTTGGCACACTTTTGTTGTGCCAAAATTTGCCATTCCAACTTTTGTGTGTTCCCCCCCGCCCCCCGGCGTATGAAGGGCCTTTGTAAGGCACGCCTGACACGGATGTGCCATGAGCACGCAGTGCCACACATTTGTGGAGCGTAGCATGTCCCGGCATTGTGCCTTCTGCGGAGAACTGAGGGCCTGGCACTGGTACTGTGGCACTGTGGTCTGTAGGCAGGGGCTGCCCGGTCCTGTACGTGGGACGGGCTGAGCCCGCGGAGCCTACGACACCCACTCGGGGCCCCGCTGCGGACCCCCGGTATTGGTCTCGTCCCGGGGCGGAGGTGGCGCTGCCGTGCGCTTCACTGCCCCTGTGTACCTACGGGGGTCTCGACAATACAGGGAGTTGGCGGGCAGCGGCGCGGGCAGCGGCCCGGGGCCTTCGGTCGGTGGAGGATGTTCCCAGTTACTGCTACACACATCACTCCTCGCCTCACTGCAGCTCACTGGACCTTCCGGGGCGGATGTTGTACGCTAACCTTTACCGCACAGCCGCAAGGCTGCAGAGGCCCTTCCCACCCTCCACACCCAAACAACAAACGGCAAACGCTGCCACAACGCCCAATCCAGAGGCCCTCCCCCGCACCGCGGGCACACGCAGGCACACCTGCATCGACCCGCACCAGCGTCGTCCACAGCCCGAGCCACGGCACCGCCACGGGCACCACCAGCCACCCCGTATTCGACGTCTCCGGCGGCCGCGCCGCCGCGGGCGCCCCATACCCGGCCTCCGTCTGCAGACTCGCACCGCCGCCGGCGCTGGAGGAGCCGCGGCCGGCGCTCGGGGCCGCCGGTGCAGCGCCGGGGGCGCAGGTCCGCTCCTCCGCCACGATGTTCACGTGCAGCGGCCGGAGGTCGCGCGCGCTCACCGGGTCCACGTGGTACCGGGGCTCGCGTGCCGCCCGCCTGCACTGGTACGCCGCCACGCCGGCGTCCCCGAGCAGCCCCAGCCCCGGGCCTAGCACCCGCGCGGCCACGGCGCCGCACACCGCCCGGTGCGCCGGCCAGACGACGCGCGTCTGGCTCAACACCGCGGCATCGCACGCGCCCCCTATGGCCGCGCAAGGCCGCAGCACCGCCACGAGCCCGGCCCCGGCCACGCACAGCGGGTGCGTGCGCCACGCGTGGCGGCCGAGGCGGAGCAGCAGCCGGACCTGCAGCGGGAGGCACTGGCTGTACACCAGCAGCCCCAGCCCCAGGGCCGCGGCGGCGGTGCTGTGCTCGCGCCACGCCCCCGTCAGCGCAGCGTACCGCTCCGCCCGGGCGCGGGCCTGGGCAGCGGCCTTGGGCTGCAGCCGGGCGCTCAGCTGATCGAAAGCGTAGTGCGTGACGGCGCGGGCCCAGCAGTCGCTGACCTCCCGCAGGCAGAGGAGCGCGGGCAGGTCCAGATACGCCAGTACTACGCCGACGATGTCCTGCGCAGAGGGACGGGCCTCGCGCAGAGCCCCGCTTGAGGAAGGGGGGGGGGAGGGGGGCGCAAGGGGGATTTCGAGGGGGGCTGCAACGGCGGCTACGGGCGGTTGGAAAGGGGGTTGGGAGGCCATGGCGGGCGTGCCCAAAGCGGGTGGAGAGCCTCGGACAGACGCGATGGGTGGGGCTGACCGCGCCCCAGAGAAGTAGGGGAGGGGGATGAGGCCTACGCAGGGCTGTCCTTCAGACAAAAAACGAAAAGGGTTCGTACCGCCAACAGAAACAAATCTTCACGGGGACGCTCTCTGCTTCAGAGTGGAGACATGGGCAAGACACAAGGCCACAGAAACACTATTGAACACCGTTGGTGGCGGTTGGTGGTGGGTGGTCCGTGGGGGCTGTCCTTAACAAAAAAAGGGGGGGTTCTGAAGGACAGCCCTGGACCTACAGTACATTGAGGGTCTGGAAATGAACTGACAAACAAAACGGCAAAGAGGTCATGCACTGCACCGTCTGAACAGAGTGCGTCTGTGTTCTCCCATTCGGACCCGGTGGACCCTCAACCGCCGCAGTGACAGACCGCGCGGACACCCGCACAACACGACGGATGACTTGTGCGTGTGCGGACACGTCCTCTGAAGAGAGGGTGTGGGCCCAGGCCCCGTCCCGCCGCCCGCGTGCGGGGGGGGCGCCTGCATGTCCGGCGAGTCAGGGGCACTTTGCCCATCGTCCGCACACCTCTGGGCCGGTGCCTCGTGGCTCTTGTACGGGCGTAGGCAACGGGGGCACGATGCAGAGACCCAGAGACACGGCGTGCGGAGGGTGTGGCACGGCGCGTCAGTGGGAAAGGGGGGGGCACACGCGTGCACTGCGGTGCGAGAGGCTGGGCATTCCCCCGTCGGGGGCGAGAGAGGACCCACTGGCGGGGCCACGGGGGCGCGTAAAAAGGGACCGAGTGGGAGGCTTCTGTGTGCAACGCCCCCCCCCCCGCCCCCCGTGTGACATTCCGTCGGGTTGTTGTTCCTTTACGGGGCCCTGGACAGTCACCCGTTCTTCCCTTCGCATGTTGCGTCGGGTCGCTGCTTTCTGTCGGCCGCTGCGGCCGGTGCTCCTGCTGGTGTCGTTTCTGCGTTTGCGGAGCCCCCCCCCCCCCCCCCCCCACACACAAATGCCGTGAAGCCTCTGCTCCGTGCGGTCACCCCCCGCCGCCCCCAAGCACAGACCTATTCGTGCACATCCTCTGTGGAACCCCCGGACCATAACACCGCTCAGTGCAATGAGTGGCCATGGGGCTGCAGTGCTCCGTAGAGATAATCCGCAGAAAGTCGCCCAACCCCCCCTCCCCCCCTCCCCTTCGTACCCCGAAGGTGGGGGGGGGCTTCGTGCCGTACATGTCTGTAGGCACGCTGTCGTGCCGAGGTCCATGGAGACTGTCGACGTCATTCAGGGCTGGTGCCCTACCGCCGGTCCCGATGGTGCACCGGGACTGCACCGGTGCTGCAGGAGCGTGGCTGGTCCCCCTGCAGACCTGCGCAGGGCCCTGCCTTTGGGGCTGCGGGGCCTCCGAAGGACGAGTGGTGTACCCAGAGACCCCCTCCCCCGAAGGACCTCTTGCCTCACTTCCAAATGCCGTACGGACACGGGGGGGCTCGTGTGGGGCCCCGGTCCTTCAAAGAGCACGGGGTCAGGGCCAAGGGGGCGGGGCACAGGTACCAGACACAACGCCTTCTGCAACAGAATCGTGACGGTGGAGCCCCCGGCGTCGCTGTGCAGGTGCTTGGGGAACGGCGTCAGAACGGCCTCTCCGTAGTGCAGACTGTAGTGCAGCCGCGCAGCCAGCGCTGGTCTGGCCCGGCCCTTGGCCGCCCCAAACGGCAGCGGGTCCAGACGGTACGCACTGGAAAGGGCAGAGGCACGGGTCGTGTGACACGGCGGGTCCGGGCACACCAGCGGCTGCGGACGAGCAGTGGGGCTGACTGAAGGCGGTCGGAGGACCCAACGATCCGACACCCGTCACACGCTGCCCCCCACGCCCCACTGCCCCCCACGCCCCACTGCCCCCCACGCCCCACTGCCCCCCGCGCCCCACTGCCCCCCACGCCCCACTGCCCCCCGCGCCCCACTGCCCCCCACGCCCCACTGCCCCCCGCGCCCCACTGCCCCCCACGCCCCACTGCCCCCCACGCCCCACTGCCCCCCACGCCCCACTGCCCCCCACGCCCCACTGCCCCCCACGCCCCACTGCCCCCCACGCCCCACTGCCCCCCACGCCCTGCTGCGCCCCACACCCCACTGCCCCCCACGCCCCACTGCCCCCCACGCCCCACTGCCCCCCACGCCCTGCTGCGCCCCACACCCCAAGGCCCCGAGCCCACAGACCTGGAAATCGGCGCGAACCCTGACACTGTCTGCCACAGCGATGCAGAGCTCAGCAGCAACTTATGGGTCACATAATCTCCGAAGACCTTCGCTGTAGGCCATGCCGTGTGTCGAACAGTCTCCTGCGTGAAAGCCCATGTCGCTCTGAATGTGAGACGGGGGAAGGATCAGCATGTGTGCCGGCGGCAGCCGCACTGCCCCGCCAGTCCCCCCATTACACGGAGTCATGTGCCGCAGGTGGGTCTGCGGCAGTGCGGCAGCAGGAGAGGGACGTGTAAAAGATGAGTGGTAAAAAAGGGGACACCCCTGTGTCCCATTCTTTCAGGCGATGTACGCCAGTGATATCCAAACCCCAGCGCTGATGATGCTGTGCAGATTTTGCAGCACACAGATCATAGCCGTGGTGCATGCCTGCCTGTGTGTGTGCTTGTTTGGGCGTGGGCAGGGGCGCATTTGCATGTGCGTGCGCGCGCGCGCGTGTGTGTACGTGTGCGTACGTGTGCGTACGTGTGCGTGTGTGTGTGTGTGCGACGCCCATTCATTTCAACCAAAGCAATAGCGTTCGCTATGATACGCTACCTCTCTACAGCTCTGTTCGCACTGCAGCAATGTTCGGCATCTCCGCCCGTCGCGCACGCGCGCGCGCGTGTGTGGTTCAAAACAAAGCCAAGGCATGCACAAACGGCGGTGTTGAACTCCGAGAATCCTCCCATTGCGCCAGAGGACACACAGGGCACCCCCGAGCGCCACGCACCCTGCAGGCTGTGGGGCAGGCCTACGCACACCACCAGCATGGGTCTCACACAGGCCACGATGGGCCTGGCAGCAGGTCTGGTTTGGTTGGATGGGTGGGTGAACCATAAGCAGAAGCACGCGGGTTGTGCCTGGCCGGGCGTTGAGATGGGGATTTCTTGGTGCCGGGTGTCGCCCCCCCCCCCCCCCCCACCCCCGAAAGGCACAAACCCTCCCCTTCTCCTTCTGCCGACGCTGCGCCGTTGCATGGGCCACTGCAGCCACACCTGAATGACGACGCTGGATGCAGCGCCCCGTAGCCCACGCACGTCAGCAGCGCCATGTGATTGAGGTGGCTGCTCAGCACCAGTAGCACATACACGTGCATGGGCACCAGCACCGCGAGGCACGTGGAGCTGATGGCCACGGACAGGGCCGACGTCAGCAGTTGGCCCGAGCCCTCCGCCACGTCCCGAGGCAGAGGCTGGCACGGACCCCGGCACTGGGCGTACCAGAACCGATTGGTGCACCTCAACGAGGCCACGTCCTGGGGCCCCAGAAACATGAGCACGCACTTCGTTATGGGGGCCCAGGCGTTGGGGATCTGGAACGTGATCCCGTCTTGACTGCGCACGACGCCGGCCTGTGAGGGCGAAGGCCGTCAGGGGCAGCGCCGATGGCGCGGACGGAGGCGCGTGGGGAAAATTCTAAGGCGAGTGCAAACAGATCGTACAGGCGAGTGACTCACAAAGGAGGGGACACTGTCTTCTCCTGACGACACTACAGACGAAGCTGCTCCGTACCAGCCACGCTTTCCACGGTAACGGCGAGTACCCGGTCTGTTCAGCACTCGCCAATATGATCCATTTTGCCCTTGCCATTCCAGAAAAAAGGACCGCAAACGACGTACAACAGACGGAGATGCGGGTGCAAAGAACTCCATAAAACATGTCAAATCATCGGCGCCTTCGTCTGCCCTCGAACCAAGCGACCGCGCGCTGCCCCTGCCCCCCACCCCCCGCCTCGACTCCCCCAGCCCTCGGGGACTATGACCCGCCATCCGCAAACGCTGTGGTCCACGGATGTGCAGCACGAATGAGGGGCATCATCGCCGCGTTGGGGGCGCGTGGGAGAATGAGCGGCAGGGCCCGCGTGTGACTGGCCCCGGCGGATGACAAGAGGAGTTCGGTCAGTCCGCAGTAGTTGTGCATTGCTGCAGAGCCTTGGAGGCCCCGGGACGGAGTTCCGGGGGAATCCCCCGCCGCTGCCGCCTCCAAAACACGCTCCACTGCAGTCGTTGTGGTCCCCATGGACCGTCGCAGTCCCTAGCATTGGGGACAGGGGGGCACGGACACTGCCCCCTCCCCCCGCCCCCGCGGCCGCTGGAGCTCGGGGCTGTCTTGTCGGCGCCGACGGAGGATGACTCACTTGATGCGGCACCGGCGAGGCCGCTGTTGCAACCCCCCCCCCCCCCCAAATTGGCGAAGAAATCCCAACAAATCGGCGAACAAATCGGCGGACCGATTTTTCGGCAAAACAGGCTCCCAGTGCCCTGGATCTCAGTCCCAGACCCCTAACACACCTTCCTTATGGTTGCTCAATAGTTGCATTCATGTGGAAACGTAAAATATCTCTCAATTTTTAAAAAAAATTTTCATCTCTCGTTCTCTACATGGTCCCTGAGCAACGATGTAGCTGTGCACTGTGGTGGTCCAGTGGTATATACTTTTGCTGGCGTGGGTTCAATTCCCACTGTTTACAGACCGGAATTTTTTTGCATTTTGTTTCACTTGTCTTCCTGAGAAAATTGGTTCTCCATGCACACACAAAGCCTGCTGGAACAAGATAAATGCACACAGGCTTCCCATTTGCATCCCACTGTGTGCTGGGTGGGTGTGCACCACTGATTTGCAAGCATCTCTGGGTCTGTATATGGTCCCTTATCGGGAGTGTTGCAGTACAAGGCAGTGGTCCAGTGGTATGCACTGTGTACTGCTTGTTCGCTGGCATGTGTTCAAACCGAGGACCGATTTTTTTTTGCATATGCACATCTTAGGTTGACACGTCCAAATCAGGTGTCCTACAATCCCAGAAGCCCCAACAAGTCTGCAGAACGAATGGGCAAAATCACAGAAACCCAAAGAATCGGCAAAACAAATCGGCGAAATTCAGAAACCCAACAAATCGGCGGAACAAATCGGCGAGGTCGGCCGAATTCGGCCGCCGATTTGGGGGGGGGGTTGCTGTTGTAGCAGTCCAACGGGGGCTCAGCCTAAGGCCCCCCTGCCTCACCCCCGGGGCCTGCAGCACCAGACACATACACACACAAACCCCCCAATCCATGATGGAGCACCGGGGGGTGTGCCTGCATGCCCCCCACCCCCCCGCGAGGGCACCGGAGCGGCCCCGGGGGGCGGAGCCCGGCGGTGCCCTGCACAGCGGGGGCCTCCCTCCCCCCGGACACACTCAGTCCCGGTGGCGTCTTCCGCTCCCCGGCGCAGCGTTAAGGGGCCAAGGGGGCGCCCACACTCCGCTTGGCTGTGCCACCGGACCGTCAAGTCCGCCACGCCGCGCGCCCGGCCGCGGCATGCCCCCCCCCCCCCTAAACATGAGGCAGGCACCCCGACTACACCCCCCAATCGCAATAGAACTGACGGTCAATGAAACAGCGGCCGGACCAGGGCAGCCAGGCCAAACCCCCATCGAAGGTGCGAAGAGGGCGGGTGGGGGGTTGGCGAAGCCGTCGGGGGCGGCGGGGCACGGCAGTCCCCTGCCGGCCGACCGGCCGCCTGGGCAGCTTCCGTGGACCAGTGCCCGGCGACTTGCACTCATGCAGCAGTCCCCCCCGCCCCCCATACCAAGCCAAGCCAAACACCGGAGGTGCGATACCGGGGGGGGGGGGGGGCACGGAGGAGGAGCTGTACATTTTGGTCACTAGGCCAACGGAGCTGCGCTGTCTGCAGGTCCAAAGCCGGCCCCCCTCTGTCTCCCCCTCTGTCTCAGAGGCGGGGCTGGCGGGGGACTGTCGCGGTCAAGGCCGCAATGCGGGCGCACCCGTGTGCATCGTGCCCCACTCGATAAAGGGGGGGGTATGTGGGGGAGGGGGGGGGGGGGTCGGTATGGCCGCGAGGCGCGGGGGACGCAATGCCCGCGTCCTCCATCGAGGCGTACCCCGTGAGACACCCCATGGACGATCGAGGACGTCTCTGCGGAGGATGGGGCCGCTGTACCACAGGTCTCCGAGAGCCTTTTGAGGGGGTCGGGGACGTCGCTCTGGGGCCCCACAGCGGTGGGTCCTCCCTGAGCGCAGTGCACTGTCGTGAGAGAAAAGGGCGAAGAGGAGGAACTGCGATGACTTGCACATCGTTACAATCCCCCTGTGTGACATTCCGTCTGGTTGTTGTTCCTTTACGGGGCCCTGGACGGTCACCCGTTCTTCCCTTCGCATGGTGCGTCGGGTCGCTGCTTTCTGTCGGCCGCTGCGGCCGGTGCTCTTGCTGGTGTTGTTTCCGTGTTCGCGGAGCCCAGTATTTGGTGTGTTGGCGCTGTGCTGAATGTGGCATGGTGTGCCGTTTGCGCGTCAGCGGCGCCCAATAGTTGGCGTATTGAGGATGTGCTGGTTGTTGCCAGGGCCGTTTGACTGTTTTTGCTGTCCAAGCGCCTCGGTCCACAGGCCGTCCATAGCGTGCCTCGCTGTGTTTCTGTGTGCGTGAGGCCCAGGTGCCCTGTTCCTCCACGTGCTGTCCCGGCCGTCCACCATATGTCCTTTTTCCCCTCACGGCTGGTCTGCCCCTGCCGGGCTCCCGCTCCTGCTGCGCAAACAGCCCATCTGGGCTGCGGGACACACCCCCCACCTGATGCCGGTTGAGCAGGGGTTGCCCTGGCACCCGGTAGCAACGGGGCTGGCTGGCCAGGCCATCCCCTTTGTTGTCACTGCCTCCCATGCACACGCTCTCCCAGCCCCTCCATTCTGGTTCCGGTTTCCGCTGTTCTGGTTGCCTCTCCTGCCTTGCTGTGCCACTCCTCCTTGTCTGCTTGCCACTCCTCCTTGTCTGCTGTGCTCGCCCTTGTCCCTCCTGGTGTGGCTCCCGCGTTCTGTGTGTCTGTGTGGCTCCTCCCCCTATCTGTTGGCGCTCCTGGGTGCCCCTTTCGCGCACCCACTCCTGTCCCACCCGACTGCCCCCCGGTACGAGGATTTCACATCTCCGTACGACGTGGACTGTCCTGAGCGCGGTTGGCTGGTCACGGCCCTGTTGCCACCCCGTGGCGGGCACCTCCCGGCGCGCGGGGCGTAGCCCCCGCCCTTGTGGAGTATGTGGGCACCTTGTAGAGGGAGGGGGGGAGGTGTTTGCTGGTGGCTCGCTTGGCTTGTGCCGCATTTGGTGGTTGCTGCAGTGCTCACACCTCATGGTTCCCTTGTGTATTGTTGTGTGTCCTGTTGGGGCTCGTCTCACTGCTGTGTGTGGGGCGGCTCTGTGCCCAGTTGCTTTGCTGCTTGCGTTCCTCCCAATTTCAGGCTCTTTCTTCTTTTGCTGGCGCGCTCACCGCTGCTGGTGTGCGACGTCGGGGGGGGCAGCATGTCGCTCCCTGCCTCCATTGTGGCGGTCGGGTTGTCCCACTTTCAGTTGGGTGGTACCAGGGGCACCGGGCACTTTTGCACATGTCTCCAAATCTACAAACTGACCTATCAGTGGTGTTTGTTGGGGGTGTTTTGGGGTGAATGTGATGCGTTGTTGCTCTTTTGCATTCTAGGCTTGTGTGAGTCCACCCCCTGGTTGGTCGTGTGCAGTGACCACCAATGGTTTGGACGCTATGTCTCATAAGCGTGCCCAAGGCCCCTGCACTAGGCCCGGGCAGTACATGTTTTAGGTCACTGCCCAATGGACAACCGCATAGCCGGCTGCCAACCCCCCGCAGGGGCGACCCCCTTACTTAGGTTTGGGTTGCCTTCTCCTCCCAGTGTGGTCAGGATGGTGTTGGCTCCCAGGAGTGCACCAGGGAAGCATCCCTTCTATGTTGTGTGTAAGTGTGGCCTTGGTTGTTGCGTGGTGGGCGCCGTGTTGGTGTTGGGGTGTGGGGTTGTGGGCCCTTGGTGATGCTCCACGTGCGTGCCTTGTTTGTGGGCGGCGGTGGCTGTGTGTGGGTGAAGTGCCCATGTGGTGGGTTTGGCCCCCACCCTGGGTGTTGGGTGTTGGGCTGGTGTTGGTGCTTGCGGCGGGTGGCGTGGCTGTCCACCGCCGTTGTTGTGGTACACTACTTTGCTTTGCTCTGCTGTACTGTGTGCTGTGTGCTGTCGTGTGCTTGCGAGTTTCATTGTGTGCCTCTGCCGGCTTTGCCGTGCTGCGTTGCGTTGTGTGCTATGCTGCCTCCGCGTTGTGCGCTATGCTGCCTCCGTGAGGCATGGCGGCCGCGGCTACCCGGGCAGGGCTGCAGCCCGGTCGGGCAGGGATGGATATAACGGGGTGGGTGGGTCCGGCCCGGACCCCCCCACCCCCCCCCCTTGGTCACAAAAAAGGTCACGATATTTGGTCACAAAAAACGTGACCCCCAACCGGCCGTTTTGGGCAGCCCTCTGCCCGTACATGTGCATGGGAGGGGGGGGAGGGGTGATGCAACACGTGATACACAGCACATTTGACACGCACAGTGCGTTGAGTATGGACCATCACAAATGTCATCCAGGGTTATTTAGTGTCATTCACTGTCATCACTTCCAGTGACAAAATTGTCTTGCTCACTGCAGCTACGACTACTTGACGTCTCATTACCACTGTCACTATCGCTGCCACTGCCACTTGATGAACCTGTAGTAATAGATGCAAAGGAGGACAAGCAGCTTGCCCCATCTGACATGTCCGCCAGATTATCACTACATTCACCTCATGCAGGCATGTGTGTTGATGTCCTTCCTCCGCCCACCAAAAGGGCCTGAACCAATAGCATACGGAAACACTGCACAACTACCAGCAGTCACAATAAACCAACAGTCACAGTAAATTTGCGGTACCGGCGGGGACACACGACAGTCCACCGTAGACACCTTATTTGGTCACGATATTTTTCGGGTTTGCACTTTCCCACTGTGGCCCTTTGTATTTTTTGTGACCAGTCACAAAAAATGACCCCCCCCCCCTCCGGACTCGGACCCCCCAAGTGGAGCCAAAAGTATATCCATCCCTGCCGTTGGGGCCAAGTTCAGGTCACCTCCGAAGTGCTTGGATAGGGCCGCCCACCCATTGGCAGGGCCGAGTCCGAGCCCCTCGGTCCTGCCTTTGAGGTTTGCACACGTCCCTTGTTTGCGGGCGGCGGTGGCTGTGCGTGGGTGAAGTGCCCGTGTGGTGGGTCTAGCCCCCACCCTAGGCTTTGGGTGTTGGGCTGGTACCGGTGCTTGCGGCGGGTGGTGTGGCTGCCCGCCGCCGTTGTTGTGGTACACTGCTTTGCGTTGCTCTGCTACACTGTCCGCTGTGTGCTTCGTGTGCCAGCAAGTTTCGGTGTGTGCCTCTGCCGGTTCTGGCGTGCTGCGCTGCGTTGTGCGCCGCGCTGCCTCCATGAGGCGTGGCGGCCGCGGCTACCCAGGCAGGGCCACTCTTCCCGTCGGGGCCGAGTCCGGGTAACCTCCGAAGTGCTTGGATAGGGCCGCCCACCCATTGGCGGGGCCGAATCCGAGCCCCCGGGGCCCGCCTACAAGGTTTGTGCGCTGATCTCCTTTGTGCCTCTGTCAGCTCCGTGTGCTTGGGCGTCGTGCTGCCATGTGCTGTTCTAATTTGCGTTGCGTTGCACGCTGCTGCATCCCTCCAGACTGGCGGCCATGGCTACACAGGCCAAGTCCCACACCCCTTCAGGGGCCTAGTCGTGGCGATCTCTGATGCGCTTGGATGCCATTGCACACCCGCAAACGGGGCAGTGCCTAGGCCCCTGGGGCCCACCAATGAGAATTGCACTCCAATCTTGTTTGTGCGCCTTTGTCGGATCTGCGTGCCTGGGCGTTGTGCTGAACCCCTCAACGCCTCCGGGAGGCTGCTGCAATAAAGTGCGCTAGGCAAACAGTGGGTAGCAATCTGCCTGGCTGTGAGACTAGGACGTTCTCTCCTGGTAGGTCCCAACGCAGCCGGGATGCCACCCTCGGCAGTAGGATATTCCAAAAATGGGGTTCTCCACTTGCTGTCTCACCCCACTGCAGCATCACTTTCTTGGTGGCTGTGGGCAAACCCCGCCTCCCGCGCCTTGTGCAATGGGCTTTTCCGTGCCATTTTGTCCCTTGTGTACATGCCAATATTCACCCCTTCCAATTGCGCAAAGATCACAACCCCGTGTGACATTCCGTCGGGTTACTGTTTCGTCACGGGGCCCTGGACAGACACCCGTTCTTCCCTTCGCATGTTGCGTCGGGTTGCTGCTTTCTGATGGCCGCTGCGGCCTGTCTTCCTGCTGGTGTCGTTTTCGCGTTCGCGGAGCCCAGTAATTGGCGTACTGCGGCTTTTGCTGGTTGGTGCTGGGGTCGTTTTACGGTTTTTGCTGCCCACTCCCCTCTGCATTACAAAGTGGCTGCAAAACAGTCGTCGGACCGGGTCACTGTGCTCCGCCCCGACGGTGACGCTGGCCGTCACTCCAGGCCCCCACACCCCCCACAAGGAGCAGGCCGTCCTGTCCCTCACCACACGACCCTGGACGCCCCAGCACCGCTGTCTCTCCTCCGCGTTCCGAAGGTGACAACGCCCCTATCCGTTCTGCACCGCCCACGGCAGTTCAGTCTGAGCAGCCTCCACCGCCCCCGAACATGTACCCCGTCCTTCCGTCCCACGCCTTCAGGCCCTCGGCCATGTGCCTGTGCACAGGCGGGGGGTAGGAGGGTACGGCGCACATCGTCAAGCCCAGGGATGTATCAGAAGAGAGGGGGCAGAGGGTCTGGAACCCAAAAGTAAATCTCACTTATGCCCGCAATGAAAGGCCCCACTGTTATGGTTGTCCGCAGGTCTAATACATCCCTGCTCAGCCCCCCCCCCCCAACCCCATAGGCCAGTGTGAGGAGTGCGTGACGGACCTGCTGCAGGTACTTGTCGCAGAGCGCCACGGATTTGCGATGGAGACGGTGGACATCGGACATCAGCCGCCGACTACATCCCTCGCAGACGTAGACCCTGAGGCAAAGGGCTGCACAGGGGCCGTGCACGTGCCGGTCCCTCGGAGGGAGAGAGGGGCGCGTGCGGCGAGGCAATCCCACAGGCCCCCAGGGCCTTGGGGGACGAGGGGAGTGGGCGCGCCCAAATCAGAACGCGACCCTCCGCCCGGGCCCGTGATCTTGAGGCCCGTCTGCAGCTCTGTGGACCCACCGGCGCCTCGATCCATCGGTCGTCCGCACGCCGTTACGCGCGTGTGCGGGAGGGGGCGTGGGGAGTCACGGGGGCCGGGGGGGGGGGGTGACGGTGAAACGAGGAGGATGTCCTTTGTCACGCCATGCGCTCCGGGATGGCACGAGAGGGAGGGGGGGGGGGGGAACATCCGGGGGATGGGCATTCCCGAAATGCCGACGATCCACCACAACGACACAAGACGCACCAACAAAACGCCAGCAAATCAGCGTCGTCATGCAAAAGGGGCGACAGCGCCAGAAAGGAACACGCTCTGACAGTTGCACTGAATTGCGTCCCACGTGCCTCCCCCCCCCCCCGGCCCAACGCCGTCCTGTGTGCCTCATTCGTATGCCAGGGGGGGGGGGAGCGTTGTATGGTCCAGCTTTCCTAATGCAAGAGACAAGAGAGAGTGGAATGGGGGGTGGCAGAACACGCAAGGACCTGCGCAGACGCGGGCCTGTTTCGACCACCGGCGCATGGGTTGCGACGGGCAGCACTGTCTTGCAGTGCCGGGGGCAGAAGCTGCGGCTGCAGCTCGCGCAATGGCGCCGCCTTAAAGAGGCAGTCGTGCAGTCGGTGGCGTCACAGGGCCTCATGTGGATGCAAGACAGGGCCATGCATTGCCCCTGAGGGCGTACCGGGAATCTGTGGACAGCACAGCGCAGAAAGGGCCCCCGGGGCATAGCCGCACACACCCTCTCCAGTGCAGGCAGTACCCCCTGCACAAAGATATGCATGTCAATGGAGGTCCCCGTCGTCATGAACGCCGTGCCGATATCTGTGATGATGCGAACCCGGTGGGCCAGCCCCAGACGCAAATTTGCACATGCCACATGGCTCTGCAATGCCGCAGTCATAGCCCGAGGGGTAGGCATGTGGGTATTTCTTGTCCTTGTTTTGTGTTTTGAGGGCCAAGATGCTCCTTTTTGTACCAAGTATCCCACCTTCAGCACAAGTTTTACCCTCCCAGAGAGAACCCCCCTCCCTCAAAGCAGAGAAGATCCAACCCCAAACCCTTCGCTACAGAGCACATGAGACCAAATCTGTGAATTCCACTTGCTCAATACATGACATGCATTGTGTTGTCACCACAAGGTTGCGGATCAATACACTCTGCACAATGATTTTCAGTACATGCACCACTAAGTGTGGTGGTGTGCTTCTAGCAACACCATGCACAAACATCAACCTCATCCCCTCCGTCATCTTCTGTGGCTGCTGAGGTGCTTGCATCAGTAGTATGCCAAACAACAGGATCCCTGGCGCGTGGCCAGCGCACTGGCATTCCCTCTTTGTGCGTGTATGTGCGAAAGGAGAACAGAGGAGAGGAAGGACCCCAAGGCTGTAGTTATTGGTTGGTCTACAGACCAAAGGTAATGCGGTGTACATCGGAACAAATCGATTCCCTCATGCTGAGGTCCCATGACCCCATCAGGGGGAGGTCAAAGAATGCACTTAGGCGGTGCTCAGGATGGACACCCAAGAAGCGAAGACGTTGAGAAGACATAACCATTCTACCTCAGCAAATATGGAGCCAATCCAGAGGTTTTAGTGAGGGAAATCATGTGGGAAGAGACAGTGCGACCATTCCTTGCATCTTTACACAAAACAAATTTACTATCTATGCAAATCTGCACAACTCTATGGTGCAGTGGCTGTCAGTTTGACTACTCTCATGTTGTGTCCATATTGCCTTTGCATGCACACAGTCCTTTCGTGCATGTGGATCATCCTTCTGGGGCCTCGAGGTTTGTTTGTTCAAAGCATCACTTTGTGTAGCGCCACACCATGCCATGACTGTGACAGCCCGTACGCCCAAACAGAGTAGGGACAACCCCCAGGTCGCCACAGTTCATGCGGGCATGATATACCGCCGACCTTGTGTAGGTTTGGGAAGGGAGGACGAAGGAAAGCACATGAATGAGCTGACCCCTTGGGCCATTGAACTTTCGGTCCCCCTCGTGCTCACCCAATTTAAATGGCGTGAGGGAGGCGACCCTTGATGCCGAGAGAGCAAGAGACACCCACGCTGCAGCATCAGGTTGGTTCCTTGGGTGCTCCGCCGAGGCCGTTATCATCAGCCCTGGGTGAGATTATGCTGGACGCCACGGCGTGGTGCATTGGATAGGGGGCTTGGGAAGGGATGGCCATCTTCTGTCCCCTTGTTCCATCTTCTGCGGGACCTTTGGGGTGGGGCTCTTGGGGTCACGCCTTGATTCCTGTCGGAAGTGTGCCCAGTGCTCCAGGCCCCGGTGGCAAGGCTGGCAGGCCTTCTGCTGAAAGCATTTGGGTCCCAGGGCCACCGCCCCACGGCGCACAGGGGCTGCGCTCCTGTGCTAGTCCTGGGGTACACCAATTGGCAGCTACCGAGGGCGGATAGGGGGGCGGAGGAGCCTGCCCTGTCCTGCGCTGCCCTGCCCCTGGGGTGAATCCCCTGAAGCGGCGGGCCTGTTAGGCTGTGGCCCCATGGACGAGGGGACCTGGAAGGGGCCATCTCCTTGGTCTCCAAGGGTGGGGGGGGGGGGGGCAAGCAGGTCACAAAGCGCTCCACGCATGTCAAGGGGGGGGCAGGCACTGTGTGCTTCCTGTGTGATACCCACCTGATCAAGCGCACCCAAACACAAACACACACACAAACACACAAACACACACACACACACAAAGACATACACAACAAGGCCCACAAAGCGAAACTAACGGGAGGCAAAATGCAGGAAGAAGCAGAGTGGCTGGGGATGGAGCGACGGGGGGGAGCGGGGTTCGGACAGGCACAAACGAACAGCAGTACTCAACGGTGCGGGACTCGTTGTGTGTGTGACCGTTGACGACTTTCTTGCGCAAACGTTATACCCATCGCCCGGACAAAGACAGTTTATCAGGACGTCCAATGCTACCCTCGTGCCTCAGAAGCATCAACGGGCGACGTCATGGGGGAATGTTTGCCGGCACGCTACCTTTGTATTAACTATCCCGAGGGTCGGCCCACATGTCCGTTGGCCATAACAGACGGGGCTTACGTACGAGACGCCCGTTGGGGCATGGGGGGAGCGTTAGCGCGCCGGGCATCTTTTTTGACCTGTGCCCCACTAGTGACCTTTTAGGGGGTGCACTAAGCGCAGTGCAACTATTTGGACGTCTAGCCGTCCTAGAAACCCATACTTTGTGATACTATGGGCATTATTGTTGTTTGACAACAGGTATTTTGATGCTTCTTTCACATTCGGGATATGGTATATTTGGATTGTCACCCAGTTTCACCAATTTCCTTCCATTTTTTTCTCGTTTCCACCACATCCACTCCATACTAGGTTGATTTCTCCCCACCATGGGGACCCCGAGAAGGCAGGGGTGATGTAGCGAATACTGAGTTTGTGCTTCGTTCTTGTGACGTGAGGCAGAAACGCCGTCCACACCGCTTGCGGCTTGGGGACTCATTACCATAGCGAAATCTATGGGAAAGGTAAAGGCAAAGTACCGTTTGTTAAGTTGAATACAAATGATATTTGGAGTTGTTGAATTCACAGCTATTGTCTAATTATGCAACGTGCTTTGCAGGGAAGGTGCGCAGCCCATCATGGTCTATTTGGGGGGCCTTCTCCATCAGAAGGTAAATCTCGGGCTGAAGTCAATTTCAAACTCCACCGATCCAAGGCCAACACCCACTCGATGGCAGCGGAATGCCTCTTGCGTCACAAGAAGCCCAGTCTCAGCCACGCCCTGCTTCCGATTATATGCGCCCCAAAGTAGTGTGCCATATTCTAGGTGTTTGCCTCCCCATCATGGCCGTCACCAGAGCCATCGCTCCAGCAGTCACACGTGGTGTCACACCGTGTCACACATGGTCACGCTATACCACACTTGATGACACGTGGTGCCTCACTGGCCCGCGACTCGATCACCTGAGCAGAGCTACGGTAGCAACACTCACACAGTCTTGACATTCTCTCTATTGTTTGCTGCGTGTCGGCAGTGCGTTGGTCCGTGGGATGGCTCCAGCCATTGCCCTGCCGCTGACTATCCCACAAGGGCCCTCCTCCTCAACGGCCGAAGCCCTGCAGAGTTGACCCGCCATCGTGCTTTGACGGCTGGACAGCGGGGCTGGAGAGCAGCTGCCCGTCCTCCCAGGGGGACAGTCTGTTGGTGAAGGCTCGGGGGGTCATCCATGTGGCCACTGCGCCATCCCAGGCCCCAATGCGGGCACACCACCACAAATCCATACGGCTGCCCCAAACACAAAACGTGATGTACGCATCGCGACGGCACTGCACTGCACTGATCGCAATGTCTCGAATGGCCCAGGCACTGAAGTGGGCGGTCAATGAAAGGGCAACGCAGGCAAAGACGGTCAGCCTCACTTCTGTGAACCCCTCCGCAACGTGCGCTGGCGCTGCGGTGCCCCTCGCGCTCCGGTGGCCACAGCTCCTCAACGGTTTGGTTTTTGTCCCATCAGCCAGATACCCTGAGGCCACTGCAGTGGCTGCGGCTGTTGCACATGGACCGCGGCGGTGATCACATGCCCCCCCTCTCCCCCAGTTTGCGTGCCACACACCCCCTGGCCCTGTGTAGTGCCCTGACAAATGGTCAGGGGGTGTTCCATTGAGGCCCCAGGGGCCACCATGCAAGAGACCCGGTGCCCAGTGGCATGTCTTTGGGACGACCCACTGGCCATCGAGGGCAGTCTGAGGAAGTGTTTAGGGTAGTTGCGTGGGGAGAGTGGAATGTCTACGCCACTGATCACGTTTGCCGCCACTGCCCCTGCGGTGTCCACTCCGCCGCCGGCGCTGGCGGGCTACGCACCGCGCAGTTCGGAGGGTGCACTCCGTTGCTGTGCACGGGGGGAGGGGGTAGTGATGCGCTTGGCAGTGGGGGTTAGTGATGCGGTTGTTGTACGCAGGGCACCGGGGGATGCTGCTGTTTTACACTGGGGGAGGGGGGGTGCAGATGATATGAGAAGTTTACAGAAGTTGATGTGGAACCACAGGCCCCAGGGGGTCCCGGATCACAAAGTGTCTCCGGAGGTGCGCCGCAGCTCCAGGCATTGTGCCCGCGGTGTGGCCCGTGGAGTGTGCCCTGTGCGCCAGAGGTCAGGGGGTGCGTGGTCAGCGGCTCGGCAAATGGGCGCTGCCATGCCCCGAATGCGCCCGAATCATCGGCGTGCCATCCCCGAGTCCCCCGTTCCGTTGGGCGGCGTCCCCTACAAGTGCCCAGCGCCACTTTTTTGTTGGTTCCGGCGTTCCCCGACGCCCCCCCGGTCCTGCAACACGGGACTTCATGGCCCAAAAGCCCAGGATCCGTGCAAAACACCGTCGCGGGCTGCTCCCCCTTGCCCCGCACGCACGATGGGCAAACCCCCATCCCTCAGCCATGTCATACGGGTGAGGGGGGTCGCCGCGGGCTCCCTCAGCCACTGCAACAGGCGTGTCTCCTCAGACGACACCCTTTCCCTTGCATCCCTGATTGCCTTGCTTTCAAGGACGGCCTCCAGTCACTTCAGACCCACAGCAGTAAAGGTCAGCTCAGGGGAATTCAAAATCTGCGAGGCAGCCCTCATGTGTCTGGGCCGGGGGTGGGGGGGGGGCTGAGCACTCTGTTGGACCCCCATGCCGTTGTTCACGTCCTGAGAACGTGGGGATGTCTGCCAAAGGCTTCATCACAGAGCACCTGCTCATCAAATGCGTGTGGGGCTGCGCGTGCACTGAATTGGCTCCCACTGGCCGCCCGCCGCCCCTCTGCATCGGGGCCGCCCTGGTCCCTCTCCCCCACGGCATGGGGGCACTGAAGGAGGTGTACAGAGGACGAGAGGGAGGGGCCTCCCTCTCTACCCCCAAGCCCGTGCTCCGAGGCTGTGGCCTAACGAAATGGGGGCCGTACGCTCGCAGACTGGGGCGTCCAGCGGACCAGTGGACTCCGGTTTGGGAGGCAGCACCGGGGAGGCGGCGGAGAAGGAGGAGGCAGAGTTCCTTTTGGGGAGGGTCCAAGGGGGTGGGCGGGTGGGGTCTGCCCCCCCCCCCTCCCCCTCTTTGGTGTGCCGAGTCTTTAGAGGTGCCGAAAAAACGTTTGCTCCAATCGTAGAGCCAACATGAAAAAAACGGATCACCAGCAACAATCGCCGTACTATATTGCACACTGGGGGTTCTAAGCCTTTTTCGAACATCTCTCAAGGCAAAAAGGCCGCAGCTTTAGCCATGGCATGCAATGGCATCTACCACCCGATCACACGCTTGCGATTGGACACATCCAACCCTGACCGTGGAAGGGAAGCTGCAGGCTTCCTGCACTTCATGAGCATAGATGCCATAGCTGTAGCACAGGGACGCAAAATGCAACAGGCAAACGGAGGTAATAACGGCAGAACAAGGAATGCCGTACAGAGTACAAAGCACGCAACTGCATGGATCAATTGCGCCAAAGGCGCCGCAGCAAAGTTTTGGCCCAATCACCATTGGAGGGGGGTCTATGGGGGGGGGGGTTGAGTGGTGTGGGACCCCCCCCCCCATCCACCCCCTTCTTGGGGCTCAGTTGTTAAAAGGAACTGTGGGAGGAGGGGGGGGGAGGTGACTCTCGGTCAGTGCCCGGAGAGGTGTGTTCCTGTGGTGTTGGGAGGGGCTGTGCACCGCAGTGGCGGAGTATGCAGTGGTGGCAGAGTGCTTTCCGCCGTCCTCCACTCCGCCCACACATGGCACCACGGCCCCTGGTACACCTCTGCACTGGAATTGGACCCGATGCAGAGTGCCCACGCCCCAGCGGTCGCCTTCCTTGCCCTGGAGGGGAGAGCTCGTGTAGATTCCTTTCAGACCCATGGCGCGTGCGTAGACAGTACTTGTGGAACAGATGTCTCCTCAACGGCGTGTCATGTATGTCACGCGTGCCCCTATCATGAAGGCCGATAGGAATTGTGTTCGCAGCGCCCCGCAGCCCCCCGCTCCCCGTCACGTGGCCTCCCCAACGCGTGGGGCAAACCACCCTCCCACCGACTTGGGACTGGACTAGGCATGACTCCCAAAGATGTGCCCCGGACCCACGGGGCGCATATACGTATGGGGCGGAGCGCGGGACTGCGCGTCCGCAACAACAATGCCCATCGAGTGTGTGCGGTGGTCATGAACGCCGGGACGAGGGCCGCGGGACTCAGAACATGCGCATTAGCAGCGGACGCTCCGGAGGAACAGGCGTTGGGGGCATGCACAGCCTCTGCCATGTGGTCACAGCAGCAGCAGCAGCAGCAGCAGGGCACGGTCCGGCGGGCAGCACCTACGCCACCACCTACCCAACGGCCCCCATAGGCTGGTCCACCGCTCAACGATTCGTGGCACATGGCGCACGCGCATACACGCACGATGCGGACACGCCAACACCCGAAAATACACGCCAACACGCCAACACGGCCGCATGCACACACACACAGACAGACACACACACTCACACACGCGCGCGCGCACACACACGCTGCAAAGACCCAACAACACGCCCTGGAGCCAAGAATCGCAGGCACGGACGTGCCGTGGATATCTGGACTGCTCGTCAGGCCAAACACGGAACAGTACACATGAAGGACATGTAGACAGTCATGTAGGCCAGGCACCTTTCGGAAAAAAGGTAGGCAAAGATAAACACACACACACACACACACACTTTTGTTACGACCAACACGGAATTGTATAAGACATCAATTCGCCGCTTTAAAGCACAGGGGACGCAGTTAGCAGCCGCTACTACCAGACAGAACACACATGCGCGCACACCCATGCGCGCGCGCGCGTACACGCAAACATCATGCCGCAACGGCTCAGCTGCACTGGGCCAGTCCACTGCCTCGACAGAGGGGCAGACAGTGGGGATGGGGCTGCGGGGCTGGGGGGGTTACTCAGGCCAAAGGCGACAACCGCGCCAGAAGAGAAGGGATCCAGGCCTTTGAATGGACGACGGAGGCTCCATGTGGGCGATCGGTGGTCCAATCGGGGGCGAGACCGGGACTGTGCCCCCGAGGCCCCTCCACAACGCAGAAGTACACGCAGAAGTACAGCCCCCGAAAGTGACCGCATATCCGCCCTCAGGGCAGCTCCCTGTCGCTGTCGCTGGGCATGTGAATCCCCCCAACAGCCTCCGCCGCAGGTCGTGTTGTGTGGCCGTGCGCACGCCTCCGCAGGACCCCCCCCCCCCCCCACACACACGGGCTGTCGGACTGCCTCAGTACCGCGGTATACCCCCTCTTTGCTGCCCCTAGGCCCCAGTGCGCCCACCCCAAGACCCTCTACACAGCGGATGCCCCCCCTTTGAGGGCCCCCTGGATCCAAAAATGGGCTTTTGGGGGGGGCACACGGTCCACAGCCCCGGACCCAGCAGAAGCAGGTCTCAAGTACCGCATGGGTCACGCCTCCGCTCCTGCCCATCACCTCCTACAATGGTTCAGACGATGTCCTTGAGGGTGTGGTCGTAGTCCTCCAGCGGCGGGATCCGGGGGTCAGCCTTCTGCAGGACGTTGTTCTCCAGGAACACGAAGATCGCATCAAAGTACCGCTCGGAGCACCACGTGTCATTGTGCATGCCGTTGGGGAGGGGCACGAACAGTTTGCGGGGCGAATTGGTCGCGCTGTAGACATGGGTTGGCGGGGGAGGGGGGGGGGGGTTGTATGCCTATGCCCCTGCAGTAGACACCCCCCCCTCCCCCCATGAGCCCGTGAGCCTGTGGTGGCCCGTTGTGGTCCTCCGAAAATCCCAAAACACCTTTAAAATGGGCTGTTTTGGGACCAAAAGAGGGTCAACAATGGGTCAAAATATATATCCAAAATTGATCCCAGACCACTTGGGACACACAAAACGGGTGAAATGAGCCCATTTTAGGCCCCACATGGCTGACCCCTGGAAAAGGGGTATTCACAATTGGACAAATCCAGGCGCAGTAATGCCCTTGCAACAAGGCTAGCTATGGGCATCAATGTCACTATACATTGACATGCTTGGGCAGTCCTTGAGGGTTCAACCAGAAAATAAAAAAAAAGCCGGGAGAGTTGGGGAGCCCATTCATGAAGCCACCGTGACAAAGCCCCAACCTCTAACTTCATGACGTTGGGGGTGGCATGCAGGGCCATTTTGCCCCACCCCACAGGCACATATCTCAACTTGCCTTCTGACTGAACCCCCATGGTCAGCGGCTTCGAAGCGAAGCCGCAATAATGGTAAAGAAGAGTGCATCAAATCAATGTACTATGTGTGATGAGCAGTGATAACACTATGGAGCAGCGGTGTTGTCACTTTCGCGGGCACATTTGAACTGAATCTGTGGTTCCCTCACCGTGTTTGCCCAGGTGTTCTTGGTCATCCTATTGTGCCCCACCACAACTGATGGAAACAACAATATCCAATCCAAGAGCAACATCAATACCCAAACACTCAAAAAATACAGCATAAGCACGAATTACCCAAAATCAAAACATAGCTCAGAAACAACTCAAAATAGACATCTACTTTGGTTTGAGAGTGAAGGTGCCCTCCCCGGTTTTGGTGGTTTTGCTGTAGATATGGGTCGCCGGGGGAGGGTTTAAGAGGGCGCGCAGGTAGGCGGTTGTAAATCTAAGCCCTTGCGTTGGACACCCCGCCATCCCCCCATGAGCCTGTGAGCCTGTGGTAGCCTGTTGTGGCCCTCCGAAAACCCCAAAATGCCTTGAAAATGGGCCGTTTTGGAACCAAAAATGGGTCACCAATGGATCAAAAATATGTTTTTCCAAAATTGGTCCTGGACCATTTGGGACACACAAATCGGTGAAATGAGCCCATTTTAGGCTCTGTGTGGCTACCCCCGTTGTGGTGTACAAAGGGTGATGTGCCTCACAGCCAACGATGGAAGGGCTGCAGTGGAGGCAACACGAAACGATCACCAAACCATGAAGAGTGACATGGTCCTGGGCACGTTTAACTGTGTCAAGCCACATGGTCCGTGGAGACCCAAAGTTGTGGTCTGACTTGCCCGTCATGGGGTCCCAGACACACATCTTGCGACAAATTCATCTGTGAGTGAAGGGGGAAACATGGACACACCCGGGGCTCGCAGGCTCCACCTTGGGCCAGGATCACCACCATGGGCCATGGCACAAATGCACACTATTGACTGGCATGGCAGACAGATGGACAGATTGCCTGATGCCGTGTACCTGTTGCCTCCGGAGCCCCTTGTACCATGCCCAATGCGCAAGAACTGCATGGTGGATCCCCCTCCCATACACAATACCTGAATGGTAGACAGCCCCACGCCACATATAGTCATGGATGCTACCCGTCCCAGTAATCGGACCTCCAGGAATAGTTAGACCACCCTACCCCATACCCAGTCCCTGCATGGTACAACCCCCTCTAGTACATGGCGCCTGCAGGGTACACCTCCCTCCAGTACATGGTGCCTGCTAGGGCTTTTGTAACCACCTGTCAGCAAAGTCGCTGACGGGGTGACGGGTTGGACCACCAAAAAAGTGTTTTTTTTTTTGGGGGGGCGTTTATTTTACATTCTAGGCAGGTTTCCTGCCCCAATACCATTGGCAAAAGCCTTTCGGGGGTTTTTGATGGTGGGAGGGGTGCGTGGATTTCTCTTTTGGAGGCTCACTGGCACTACTGATAGTTGTTCACACACCACAGAATGAATGCTGTCGTTCTTCTGGAGATATCTGGATAGATGCTGGTATTCTTGGATGTTTTTGGGGACGGTTGTTTTTTTCTATTTTGGATGCTGTGGTCTGTTGTTCTTTTTTTTGTGAAGTCTTGAGGCATACCACTACTTCCTGGATGTGTCCTGAATGTCGCTGTTCATTTTCTGGTGCGTTGTCGATGGTTGCTGTTGATTCCTAACAGTGTCTTGGATGCGGTGTGACTAGAGCGTTGACGGCCCGTGCTGTACTGTGGTAGGGGACCGCACATCTTTGAGAACAAGGTCTGGGATAGTGCATCGGAGGCCCATCTAGGACCGCTGCTACGGCTCGCTGAGAACCGAAGTGGAGTATCCGATGGCGGGGTCAGGTGTACCCAGCCCCTGGACAAACTCGTCGGGATGGAGAGACGAGAGGCGTGGCAAGGGACCAGGTCTTCGATCTGCGCCCTACGTCAGATTGGGTGAGAGGCCCATGGCTCCTACTCCTCCGTTTCGGGAAAGATGCGGTCGGTTCTGAATCAGCACAGTGGCAGGAAGGATCGGGTGCGCGGCGGTTTGAACGACATCATCCAGGCGCTGGGACGCAACCACTTGGAACTCGTTGCCATGAACCCACACCACAGTAAATGGGACAGTCAGCTACTAATAGGACCCGCGGGACTCGCAAAACAACCGAAACTGCACATGAACGGGGCATCTGGGCCCACCTCCACAAATTGGGACCGAAAGCAGGTCCCAAGCAGGTCCCCCGTCACTACGGGACATACCCCCTCCGTCGCTTGGACAAGCGCTGTATCTCACACAGGGGAGAGGGGGGGGGGGCGATCAGAAAGACAGCGAAGACAGGAGAGCACAATATTGATGACCAAGAAACAAGACAAGAAGATAGACGGAGCCAATGAGCCACAAGCGACAGGAAAGAGATCAAAGCAAGAGCTTATGGCTGATCAACACAAGCATAACAAAAGCACATAGACAAACACAGACGGAGCAAAGAAGATACAAAAATACACGCACAGCGAGCAAACCAAAATAAAATCATGAGATGCAAAGCCGAGACAGCCCTGAAGGATGAGCAACACACGAAAGACAGACTGTTGCCATCCCTGGGCACTGCATGAGCCCCACAAGAGCACAAGAGGCACTGCATATCACCTGACGTACAGCTGGTGCATCTGCTGCGGCGGGATGAGCTCATCCTTCTTCCCGGACAAGAACAAGATGGGGACGGTGACGTTGGGGATGCTGTTGATGCTAGTCCACCCGATTTGGAGGATGATGGGCTTGATGCAGTACAGGAACAGGGGCGTCAGGAGGTTGTACGTGAGGGGCCGCAGCCGCCCACAGAGGTACTCGACCCACAGGACGTCGACCATCGCGCTGATGCTCGTGAACGTGTTCTCCACGATGAGACCTGGGGCACCACCCGAACTCAGGCGATCCGGGGGCTTGTGCGGTGCGCAGGGGCCCAGTGGCCAGTGGGGCATGGGAAGTGAAGAACACGCGTGGCCTCAATGGGGCAGCTCAATGGCGCACACGGATCGGGGGGGGGGGGGGCGGGTCTATGGCCGTGCCACCGGCATCTCGTTGACTCCGGGGCATGACCTGTGGCGTTGTCGCACCGACTTTGTTGCCGTAAAACGCGGATGTGCTGTGTGTCGGGGAGACGATTCCATCGGATGAGGGGGGGGGGGGTCTGGGGTGCTCTGGGAGCACTGGGGGGGGCCTCAGCCCCGAGCTGCCGTTCGCGCAGGGCATGCACGCCCAAGGGGAGGTTCTGAGCGGTGGTGTCTACGACTTGGGATTTGGGGGGAATGAGACCAGAAGTGAGCAGGTGCTGTTGCGGAGGTCTAATGCATCGCATGTGTTCATTTGAGTGGGTGTTGATGCGCTTGGCATTGCAATGCGGCCTGCATTACACGTGCGTCGCATTGAATTGGTGGCGCACGCGACCGCAGGCACGACATCGGTGCACGCGGACGTTGTACCCATCATCGAAGGCACAACACGTTTGGCCCCGGTGCTGTCCTTTTGGGGGGGCACCGCTGAGGGCTGCGCGGGGCACTGGGGGCGTGGGGGGTGCACGTCTGTGGCCTACGAGGCCCTCAGTGCAGAGCAGTGCAACGGGGCAACGACCTGCGACCGGCAGCGTCGTGGTAGAGGTCAGGTTGATGGCCACCGCACCCCCGAGGCTGGTCCCCATGACCACGATCTGACTCTTGTCGATGTCCAGCGTGTGCACGTACTCAAGGGCGGCCACGGCGTCCATCTTCAATCCCGCCTACGAGTGGGGCGTGCGGCGCAGTGCACGCCCCTGTGCAGTCCACCGCGCCCCTCAACCACGTCCGGGGCATACAACGGTGCCGACCCCACCCCCCGCCTCTCGAGGGGGGGGGCACATGCAGCGGGATGAGGGCAGCCATGGGGCACACCGCAGACAAAACGAACGACACCGGCCGCAAAGTGTGACGTGGAGAGGCCCGACCCAAGTGGCAAAATACTGCACTCGCAATGCAAAGCTTGGCGGGAAGAAAATTGCTTTGCGGGGGGGGGATGGCACGGAAGCCCATTTGCCCAACCCCCCCCCTCCCCCTCCTTGGTCGCCGTGCCGGGAGGGGGGTTTGGGCTGGGGCTGCCCTACCTGCCGTGCCAGGGGGGGGGGGGGGTCCGACCCCAACATACATGGCTCAAAATGATCCCCATGTCGCGCTGATCATTTTGACTACACATATGTGGGGGAAAATTTTTTTGTGAAAAAAAATTTTCCGGGCCAAAATTTGTGTTCCGGCGCCTGTGGTGGCAACATCCGTCCTTACACAAAACAAAGGGCCCGGCATGGAAGCCCATTTCTGGAACCCCACCCCCCCCTCCTTCGCCGGGCGCCCATGCCATCCCCCCCCCGCAAAGCAATTTTCGGGCCGCCCTTTGCCGTGTGTGACTGGGCGGGGGAGAGGCCCCCCAGTGCGAGAGGCCTACCCCACTGCACAACGCACAGCAATGTTCTGCCGCGTGCCCCGCCCCCCCACCCCGCCCCATGTGATCAGCGGGTCGTTGGACGAGGTCGTGAGGCCAACCCTCGACGTTGCCTCAAGCCCTTGACGGGGCCGTGCTATCGCCCGGAGGGCCTGGAGGGGGGGGGGGGGGGGGGCGGCTTAGTCGGCCTCCGCTGTCCACGACCCCCGGAGGGCACGTCGGGGGCTCCACACACGCACAGCCCGGAACGCAGCACTGTGCGCCAGGGGGTCTCACCCACACTTCATTAGCCCAGAGGCGCGCTGGGGGGGGGGGGGGGCACGGGGGTCGCGGTCCACAAACCTGGGCGCGCGGGAGGTGCAGTGTATTGCTGTCTGAAGCCGGCGGCGCCCATGGGCCTCTCGCCACTTCCCCTTGTCCTTCCCTTGAACCCTCTCCCTCCGTCGGCGGCGGCGCCCATCGGCCTCTCACCCCCTCGTGCCCTCCCTCTCCCTGCCTGGCCTGTCCTTACCCCCGTACACTCCCTCCCTTTCCCTCGGGGGGTTGTGCCACTGGAGCGCTTGTGGGGGGGGGGGGGGTCCTTTGGGTTGGCGGAGCCTGGGGTCCCTCAGTGTCCCAACGTCGCCGAAACGTCCTTCTCCCGCGCCCCGCGCCAGGCCCTCGCACTGCCTACGGGCGCGACATGAAGACCGCTGCAGTACCGCCGTCAGTGGACCCCCGACACAGACCCGCGCCTGGCGGTCGTGGCGCACGGTCCAGTGCCGGAGGACGGAAACACTGGGCCGGCCCAGGGCCCCTGCGGCACGTGCCCTTGGGGGGGGGGGGGGGCATCCGGCAGACACAGACCTCCGTGGGGACGCCCCCGCTCAGCCCATAGCCCCGGTACTCGATCAACACGATGTTGCATCCGGCCGTGCGATGTAGCGCCAGGGCCAGCGGAATGCGGTGGCCAATGTTGCCGGCGTTTCCATGGAAGTACAGAATGGTCACGGCCTGAGGACAGGGGTTTGGGGTGAGGGTGGGGGGCACACACCCGCACCCCCCATGGCCACAGATGTAGGCACGGCACAGAAGGGCGTCCACATCCCGACGCTGCTGCGTGAGCAAAGGAGGGTGAGACAAGGCGGTCCCCAGCACAGTGCAACTGTACAAGGCTGCTCGGGTCTTTCCATGCCTCAGATCTCTGGCCTCGGCCAGTGACCACTGCCGGCATCCCTCTTCAACACTACTGGCCCTGTGGGGGGGGGGCAGTAGCAGTAGTACCATAGTACCAGCAGCAGCACCAGCACAAATCCTGCCATGTTCAGTGTCTGCTAGGGCCACTAATTTAATCACCTGCAAATCAGTTGGGAATGGATCAGTGATTAAGTTTCAATGACCTCTTCTTGAGTTTTGCTCCTCCGTTAGTGGTGGGGTACGCGTGGTCCTGAAGGTGTTGGGTACAATGGCCATCCCTGGGCAGGGTGGGATTGCTCTCCGACTAGGTCTAGGGGGAAATCTTACACTGCGCGCCACTTTTAGACTAAATACCCCCCGCAGAGCCCTAGACACACCCTTTCCAAATGCTCTCAAATTTGGGCCACCCCAGCTAACCTAGCTCAAGACAGTTGCAAGCTACCTTCCCTTCCCACAAGACATCGTGCAAAATGGAACGGCAATGGTCGCCACCCCGGCTGACACTTCCCATTTCTTGAGTGACCGATGTAGCGCCGTCACTCATGAGCTTTGGGGTATCCTGCACCACAGGGGATGACCAGCCCGGCCGCTCTCCAGTGTAGCACAGGTTGCACAGGGTGCATGACTTAGGCTCCAATCCACCCGCAGGTCCACAACGCCACATCACCTTCTGCCTTACATCAGCTTCCACAGCATGTTTACCGTTTTTTTAAGCCATAGTGAGGGGAAATCAACCTAGAAACAAGAACATGTGGGGAAATGAGCAAAGAATGTGTAAAAATGGGTGAACATGGTTGAAAATGGGTGAAATTGGGTGAAACCCCAAATATGCCATATCCACAATGTGGAAGAAGCAAAAAAAGAAAACCTGCTGTCAAACAACACTAATGCCCCTAGTTTCGGGAAGTATGGGTTTCTAGTTTGGCCACACACCCAAATCGTTGCACTACGCGCACACAGTGGCGCACTACGCTGCGCTATGGCACTCCCCTTGCCGTTCATCTCTTAGACCCATTGATGTAGCCCGTGCGGTGGTGGCTGGCTATGTGGGCAATAGCGGCATGGGTGCTCGGACTTTCACTTTATGGGCCCCCCTTTCCCCACAAAAAGGGGCTCCAATGACAAGACCCCCCAAACCAACTCAAAACATCCCGGGTTTCAATGTAGCGGGAGGCACGGCGGTGGGGATGTCCTAGGGAGCTGAATGGGAGGGGGGGCAAGGGTTTGAAAGGGGAGGGAGCACTTTCTTCAGGTGAGAGTTCACCCAGGTGGAACACTGACACTATCACTGAATTCGTGACTTACGGTCTAAATGGTAGGATCAAATTGGACAATGACTAGTAGCACCACATTGCGTGGGGAGTGTTTGGGTGCGTTATCAGTCAAATTGGCCAACACATCTTTGAGTTGAGGGGAGCCACTTTGCAAATGGCTTCTACACATCAAATGCAACAAATCACCCCCAATGATGTGACCTCCAACTGACAATATGACAAGAGGTTGGTTGAGACGACCCGTCTGGGGTGTGGCCTGCAGTAGGCCGAAGCACTGCAAGCAGATCATGCACCATCCAAACCGGACAAAATCTCCATATCGTCAGTTTGGCATGCAAACCTTGGTGTTCCAAAAAGCCTTGTTAAGGGGCTTTCCAAAAAGACCCCACATACCCCCCCCCCTACAAGACACTCAGTGGGCAGAAACAAGGCGGCATTGACATCAATCCTGAAAAAACCTCCGCTTTGGCATATTTGCCATGTTCCCGAGAGATATACCATGATGAGAACCATACATTGTATCATTCTAGCAGCGTGTGGTGGACATGCATGCAACTCCCTTTTTACGGAGACCAAAGTTGACAAAATTTTCCTCCGGACGCCCTTGGCACAATTGAAAATAATGGCCCTTGCCATTGGAGCCCTTTTCCAACAACCTACCCCCCAGTTTTGGGGGGCTCCCATGACCACCCGCCCCTGAAGGCGAAAATCCAACTTCCCCATGCAACCTGTGGCTGTGGTTGATCCCTGCCCCCCTTCCCACCTCCGCACACACCCCTCCGTTGTCAGCTCCTGCCCCACGTTGTCCCCACAGCACATAGTACACCAGCATTATACTACAAGGCAACCAACCAGCCTCTGAGCCTTTGGGGTACTTCACAAAATACGCAGCCACTCGCTGCCGAGACGAGTGTTTGGGACCCCTTGTCCATGATGGGTGAGGGGGGCTGAGGCAGGGAACTCCCTCTCTCAGCGAGAGGGGGCTGTGCTGACGGGCAGGGGGGGATGGCAGAGATATGAGAGTGTGCCCCCTTTGGTAATCAAGGGTCCCACGGTCACGGCCCACCACTGCCAAACAGGACTGGTACCGATGCGCCGCAATGACGAGTCTCAAGGCCCGCCGGACTGATGATACGCCCAGCCCCCCCCGCCCCTCCGCCCGCGAGCAAGTGGGAGATACCGCTGTGCCCGTGTCTGTGGGTCTGGGCGGGGGGGGGGGCGCACGTCGTGTCTCAGGCCTGGGCCGTGCCTGGCCCCTCAAGGGTCAGGGAGCACCGGTGCGCTCTGGCGGGGGCAGTAGTGTGTGCCCGGTGCTCCGGGCCCAGCGGCGATGCAGGGGACCCCACCGCTGAGGCCGCCAGGGGGCTATGGGTCGGGTAGCCTCCGGGATCCAGCCGCTGAGCGGAGACCGTGCTGCAGCCTGACTGTTCCCGCAGGGGCAAATGGGCTGGAGTCTCGGTGGGAATGGCTTAGCCACAGACTACCCAGCCCCCAGATGGGGGGGGAGGGGGTTGCAAGGCTCGGCTTCCGCACCACCGGGTCGTTCCGGGGATGTGCTGAGCACTGCCCTGTCCTGCGGAGACCTGCAACGGAGGCCAGTAGTGCTGTGGCTACCACTGGCAGGGGCACTCCCCGGTGACCCGTCCTGAGCAGGGGGAGGGGGGGGGGGGGCATGAGACTTCAGTTGGGTCTTGCAGCCCAGCCCCCCCTTTCCCAATCTTCCCTCCATCCCTCACCGCTTTGTCTGGGGCGATCAAGCGGGGGTCTGTGGGCGCACGACCGCACCTCTTTCCAGTCCTTCTCCTGCTTTAGGAAGTAGCCGTGCAGGACGGTCTTGTCCGGGGTCACGACCTGGAGCTCCTCCCAACACGGCACCCCCCATTCCTCAGGACTGGGGACTACCGTGGTGGCGTTCGGGGGCTGGCACGGGAAGTAGAGCAGCTTGTCCTGGTATTCTCGAAGGTACCAGGACAGCAGTCGCAGGAACGCGGCGAGGAGGAACAGGAAGAGGAGGACATTTTGGATGATGGCGAATAGTGCCATCAACATTCGGTGGGTCTGTGGAGAAGGAGTAAGGGTGCACGGCTCAGGCTATGAGCCATGGGCAAGAACAACAGCAACAGCAACAGCAGCACACGGGGGGTCCTTTAGAGAAGGAGGAAAAAACAGAAAAGTGTTCCTATACACAGTTTCCCCAAAAAGATTGCGTGTAGCTCATATGTTCAACCATGGTTGGTGGCGGTTGGCGGTTGGCGGTTGGTGGCCATTGGCGGCTGGCAGTTGGCAACTGGCGGTTGGTGGTTGGTGACTGGTGGTTGGTGACTGGTGGTTGGTGGCGGATGGCAGTAGTTGGCGGTTGACGGTTGGTTGCCGCTGGCAGTTGGTGGCGGTTGGCGGCGGTTGGCAGTTGGCAGCGGTTGGTGGTTGGCGGTTGATGGTCCCTTGGGGCAGTCCATTGGATGCACATTTCAATTCAATCCCAAATGTTTGGCTCACCTAGTTTCCTGGCTGAGACCACATCCAGGACCGGGGAGTTGCAATTGTCTGTACTTTGGGGCTGCCTTGGGCTTGTTTTGGGCTGCTTGGGGGTATTAATTGGTCATAATGCACGCTACACAGCTCAAAAACACACAAAAAATGCTGAATGGGATGGGCATTTAAGTTCCCCAAGATTTTGCACAGGAAATGATTGGCTGAAAACGCATATATGACCAAGTAATTGCAACTTTATGTATTTTAGGGCTATTTCAGGTTAATTGTGGGCTATTTTGGGCAGTAGATTGGGCATAAAACACAGCTAGACAGCTCAAAATTGGACGAAACTTGTTACATCGGATGCTCATTTTGGTTCTGTGAGTTTGCGTCATGGATGTTATCGCTGACAATCCCATCTTTAGAGCCGAAAAATTACGAGTGTTTGTATTTCTAGGCATTTTGTGACGGATTTTGAAATTTGGGTCCCCCACTTGTGGCGCCAGTTCCCAGCCGCCACAATTGAGTTTCTAGCTCAAACTACTTGTCATTGTACTTCATACTCATGGGCATCATCCAATAGAATTTTGACTTGAACTTGAACCACCATGAAAGATTTCTAAGTAACAATTTTGCCCAGGCTGCTGCTTGCTATTGCTACTGCTGTTGTAGCTGCTACTAGCTAAAAGGGTCAGCTCCACCCTCACCATAAAGAGGATTATAACACCTTGCTGGTTTCAGTAGCTCAGTGAACACTAAGCCTAAGCCGAATCAAAACTAAATGTTGGGACCAAGCTGGTGGGGAAGTTGAGAATGGGGCGTTACACGCGAGGACAATGCAAAGCATGTTTGCAAAGGGTGAATGGTTCAACCGGGTTCTCATGCACCAAGACATTGAATGAAATACAATTGGCAATCCACATTGCTGGGCGAAATTTGAATGAATGGTGTACACTTGTACAATCCTGCAATCTACACCCCTCTCCCCAACGCTAGGTGGCTCCAGGGCACGGCTCTATGGTATGCCGCAAAGCTGGGGTTAAGCAAGGTATTTGAAGGGCTAGGGGGGCATTTAGCTTTCTTGTGACCACCCACCACCAGAGGAGCTACGTCCACAGGGCAAAAACAGCAAATTTAGATAGCAATCTGGCATTTTTAGTGGGAAGCATAGTTTGTCTTAACTCATTATCTTAGTTTTTTGACTGAGTAAGAATCTGAGCAGTCCTGTGTATGGGAACACAGTAGATACCGCGGTCACCTTGGCCATTGGGGAACATGGGCCAAAAATAGCCTACTTTTCGCACAGCGCGCGCGCAGCATGGGCACACGGTGCACCCCCTATGACTTGGGCTACATTGGGCCAAGATGAGCTCAAAATGGCTCAAGTCACTTGTTTGTGCATCGTCTATTGCAGACAATCATCTTTGGAAAAAAATTTTGACCCATGTTTGACGAGTTTTGGTTCCAAAATAGCCTGTTACCGGGAGGGGGGGGGGGGGGCGACCCCTCGGTTTTGGATGCCAACCACCCCCCCCAACTAACTGTTGGCCGGAGGCCCCTTGGGGTGGGGGGGTCGGGGGTGCCGCTGGGGAGAGTGGTTCCCCGGGGGGGGGGGGGGGCACCTCCGAATAGTTGGGTATGCGGCCCAGCTGTGATCTGACAGTTCGCACTGCCCCTTCCTACAATAGAGGGTAGGGCATCATCGGTGTATTCTCAGCCACACTGGGAACCTCAGGGGGGTGGGCTCTTGAGGCGGTCAGGGGATTAGAGTCACACTATGCCACAAGACATACACAGACACACACACACACACACACACACACACACACACACACACACACACATATATATATATATATATATATATATATATCCGCTAAGCTACACCCCTCTCCCCAACTCTAGGTGGCTCCACCATACGGCTCTAAGGTACGTGCGAAGGGCACAACTTGGTGCATAAATGTGGCGGAAGGGGCTAAACTCAGTCAAAACGAGCTCAAAATGGGCTCATTTCACTTGTTTGTGCACCCCCAATGGTCCAGTATCACTTTTGGAAAAATGCGTTTTTGACCCATTTTTGACCCATATTCGGTCCGAAAACGGCCCATTTTCAAGGCAAAACGCGTCACCACGAGCTCAAAACAGCCTAAAAACACTTGTTTGAGCATCCCAAGTGGTCTAGGAACAACTTTGGAAAAAATGATTTTTTTCGCCCCGGGGACCCTGGTGGACCCACCGTTGGCCCCCACCGTGCGCGGGCCCAGCTGCCCTACGGCTCCACCAAGCGAGCAATAGTACAGGGGTCTAGGTGTCTCGTTGGGCGATTCCGAGGCTTGAAAACAACAAAAAGTGGGGGGTTGTAGGTGGGCTAGGTGCCCTCGGAATTCGGTTTTGAGCCACGTAGCCCAAGATACGGCCCGTTCTTGGTTTTGGGCTTGTTTGACACAAACAGCGCACATTCAGGATTTTTAGCCATTTTGGGGCCGTTTCTCGGACATATCGTGGAGATAGAGGGCAACAAAGTGCTCTTTGTCATGGGGCAATCGAGGTGCACGTGCAATGTAGCAACCATTTCCCTTGGAGGGACTCCTCCACATTTGGATGGGTGGACTGGCTGGTTCCCCTATGATAGGGCCCAGGCAGTGCACATGGGAGGTGGGGGGGTTGGAATGTAGGGTTCCACATTGTGGACGGTCTCTTTGCAGAAGCCAATCTGTTGGCTGTTTGTGTGGGACCAAGTGGTGTGGGACCAAGTGGTGTGGCTTTGAGGGATCAGTGTGAATGTGGTGTTCCATATGGTGTGTGGTCTCGGTTGCACAAGCCAATTTGTTGGCTGTCTGTGGGGTGTGTGTGTGTGTGTGTGTGTATGTGCCATAAGGGCCGAATAAGTACGCCGGTTGACACTTCCGGATGGATGTACAATGGCCTTTCCGGGGAGGGGATGATCCATATTGCAAATGGGTTGTCTCCCCATGTGTTTGGTGTGAGTGGATTGGCTGTTGGTGGTGGCCGCAGCAGCCGAACATTGTCCAGATGCCGGGAGTTACTACATGGCGTGTCAGTCTGTTCCGCGGATTGTGCTATTCTGTCTCTTTTCCACAAGACATACCTCCATCGCCCTCTGCGCAACGCCCACCTTGTCCAACGCCCCCCCCCCCCCTTCAGTTGGCGCTTTTTCCTGCGCTATCTTGTGTTGAACTGCAATGGGGATGGGCCGTTGACAGATTTGGCAGGACTCCTGCTTTACATCGAACTGAGTTCGATGTACATGTATTATGAACTCTGATACACGCACAACAGGATGTCGGTCATGGGGGCCATGATTTGTGGTAAAGAGAACCAGATTTGATGTACATGGGACCAGAATGTGGAGTCCATAGGACGAAATTTGTAGCGCATGCCCCACATCCACATCCGCACCGCACACACACCACATCCACACTGCACACACACCACATCCACACTGCACAACACCACATCCACACCGCGCACGCACCACATCCACACCACACATGCCCCACATCCACACTGTGCATGCACCACGTCTACCCTGCGTATGCACCATGTCCACAGCACACTTGCACACTTGAGGTTTGCTCTTTGAAGATCCTGCCCTCAAAGCCCAGCCCCGGCACAAGGTAGCGGTCGGTGTGGGGCGAAGCCACCGCATGCCCCCTCTGCGCTCGCCAGCGGCTACCACAGACAGCCCTGCCCTGCAACCCAGACCACTGGGTCTGCCTGGGAGCCGCACACCGCCTCACCCACTGCCCCCACTGCGGGGACCTCAACCCCCGCCACCGCGAACGGCCCGCGGCCCCAGCCGCACCCCCCCCCGCCAGCCACCCCAGCTTCTTCGGGTACCTCACCGACACTCTCCGGGACCAACTGGGAGGGTACTACGTGGCGGACGCGGCGGACCACGCATGGGCCATAGCCGTGGCCACGGGCAACACACCCCTGCCCCCCCACAGCCCACCCCTACGCCACAGCGGAGGCGGCTTGAACGTGGCGGCCCGCCACATCCTCCTCGCCCTATACCTCCACCACCGAGACCTACACCTCCCAGACCCACAACTCCCGGCCCCCCAAGCAGCAGCCCTGACGCCGGAAGCGTGGGCCAACACGGCACCAGAGGAGATAGCAGCCTACCTCCGAGCCACGTGCCGCCGGTTCGCAAACGCCCTCGGCCGACGGAAGGGAACACCTTACCCCCTCAGCGCACTCCTCTACCCGGCACACCACCCCCACCCCACACAACGGACACCCCCGGAGGGCTGGGCGTCTTTCCGGGACACCCACCTGGCCGCCCCCGACGAGGCCACCGCCACGCGGATGAGCCTCACGGACCAGGAGGCCTACGTCAGAGGCCTCAAGACGAGCCTCCAAGAGGCACACCGCTGGCGCGCCCGCTCCCCGTCGCCCCCGCGGGGACAGGGGGGTTCACCTGCCCCCGACACCCACCAGGCCAAGAAGACCAAGGGGCACCGGCACCAGGGGGCCCGCCAACGCGCCCGCCAGCAGGGCGCGACGCCCCGACCAAGGCCCGGGTCCAGCCACACCGCACCGCCCCACGCCCAGACCCCCGAGGCACACCAGCAACACCACCACCACCAACGCCCACCGCCACCACCTTACCGCAGCACCCAAACCCTGCAGCCCAGTCAGCCACCACCGCCCACACACGTCCACACCATGCCAGGACCACCGTACGCGCAGAGCCAGGGGACATGGCACCACCAACACCACCACCGCGCCCCCGTCCCTCCCAACCCCTACCCCCTAATGCCCCCAAGCTACAGCGGCCCCCACCAGCTACATCCCCACCACGCCCCAGCACAACCAGGCCCCGCGAACCACCCACCCCACATAGCGCACATCACCGCACCACACCATCACGTGTACCACCACCACCAGCCCCTGCCGCCACACCCACCAACGCCGGGGTACCACACACAACCGACACACCCTCCACACCACCACCACGCGGTCCAGCACCACCCGCCGCCCCCGCTACATGGACCCACGGCATACGAGCCACGGTACACCCCCATGGACCCGCGAGGAGCCGCACACGCACACCGGCAACACCAGGACCGAGTAGGGGCGCCCCACCACCACCAACAGCCCCCCCACCCACACCCCATACCAGCGAGCACCATCCACCAGCAGCCACCCATCACATACGGACCACAGCCCCACCCGGGAGCTCATGCGGTCGCCTCCCACCCGCACCCCGGCACCGCGACCAGTCAGGAACCGCAAGGACCACACGGCGCACACACGCAACACCCACACGACCCACAGGGACGCCCGGACCCCCAGCCGGCACAACACCCACCCCCGCCCCCCCCACCCCACCACCACCAGCAGCCCCCCCACCCACACCCCATACCAGCGAGCACCATCCACCGGCAGCCACCCATTACATACGGACCACCGCCCCACCCGGACGCTCATACGGCCGCCTCCCACCCACACCCCGGCACCACAACCAGTCAGGAACCGCAAGGACCACACGGCGCACACACGCAACACCCACACGACCCACAGGGACGCCCAGACCCCCAGCCAGCACAACACCCACCCCCGCCCCCCCCACCACCAACAGCGCCACCCCCACACCACCCCCCCCCGCCCCCCCCCCGAGACCAGGCCACGGACACAACACGCGGCAGCCAGCACCAACCAATCGATGTCGATGCCCCCGCCGACACATGCCACCGCGAATCCCCCCTCCCGCGGCCGCCGCAAGAGACCCCATCACCGGACCCCGCGCGCGACAACGATGACCACCCCCCCCAACCCACACCACCCCCCCCATCACACCCCGCACCACCAGTCGCCGCACCGGCCGAGCCCTACGCCCTGCACAACCCCGCAGCGGTACGGCAGCACCTCCGGAGGGTCGGGGAACAGGACGTCGTGCTGTACCTCCGCACCTCCGGCACCAGCACCCCCATCCGGGCGGCCACCCTGGTCCAGGCGGCCACCCTGGGGGAAGGCGTCAGAGACTTCCTCTTCGACGCCTTCCTCCACGTCGCCCGACACGAGCGCCCCCCACGCGCCACCCCGGACGGCGAGAGCCCGCCCCCCACGGGGAGCCGGATCTGGGTACCCCCCATCGACTGGGGGCGACACCTGGTCGGACACCCCGTGCCAGAGCGGGACAGCACCCAGGGCCGCACCCGCTACCGCGAGCCCAACATGGCCCACCCCCCACCCGACGCCACCCCCAACAGCACCAAGGAGTGGGAGCGGGAAACATGGGTGGCCCGGATGGCCTCCCTAAGCAACTTCCGGCACCACGTCCCGGGGGACATCCCCACCCCCGACGAGCAGCAGCCAGCCCCCTCCACGTACATGACCCTCATGTACAATCTGCACTACACCCTCTCCACCACCACCTACCACGCACCCACAGACCACTGGGTGGTACACGGCACCGACTCCCTCCTCCCCGCCGACTACACCCCCCCCACACACAACCCGGGCCCCGACACGTACGCCAGGGGGGAAGACCCGGACGACCCCCACATCTGGGGCACGTGGGAACCCGAATCCCTGGACGCGCTGCTCTCCATCCGCAGCAGCTACCAGGGCCTTGGTAGGGCGATGTATTGCCTCGCCAAGTGGACCCAACGGACCTGGGGGATCCCCGCGGACCGATGGGTGTGGGTGGTCACGCTGCGCCCCCAGCAGATGGAAGCCCCCCCAAACCGCGGGGGACCCACCCCCCCACGCCCCACCACCCCACAACTATGCCCGTACATGGTGGCAGCCCGCCTCATGGCGCTGCTATGGCCGGGCCCCCACACCCCCACCCAAAACTACCCCCACCTCACAGAGGGGGACATGCCCGGCATCCAGCGATGCTTCTTCGAGACCCTCGACTACCTCCAGCAGACACACCCCCGCGTCCTGGAGCAGATATGGCCACCCCCCGGGTAACCCACGTGCCCGCACAGCCGAGACAACACCGCCACGCCAGCACCAGCACGCACGGATCACCAGGGAAAACGCGCGCACACGCCCGATGCCCGAACCTGCACCCGCGTTCTCGCTACTTACAGGACCCAGCATCATACGCCCGCCCCCGAGGCCCGGGACCCTCCGCCGTCTCCCGCGGCCCTCTCCTCCGCCTCCGACTCCACAACCTCCACCACCACGACCACCTCATCCACCACCACCACCACCACGTCCTCATCCAGCACTCCACCCCCCAGGCCGCGGAGGACACCTCCCAAACGGGCCTCCAAACCCGCCCCCACCGCGAGCAGCCCCACCGCCGCCAAAGCCCACGCCCCGGCGAAGCCCATACCCACGACCCAGCCGAAGCCCAAGGCCGCCGCCAAAGGGCAGCCCGCAGCCAAGCCCAAGCCCAGGCCCAAACCCGGCGCCACGACGGCAGCTCGGGCCCGGCCCCCCCAGGATGTCCTCTACGACATCCGGCCCCAGCCGTCCCAGGCCCGAAGGCAGCAGCGCCCAGCGCGGCGCCCCCCCACCGTCACCGACACCACCGCCGCCACCTTCATGGCGGAGCGCGCCGCGGCCGAAGCGCGGCGCGCCGCGTCCCACCACCTCCCAAAGCCCGCGCCCCGGGCCCACGGACCGCTCCAGGGTCCACCAGCAGCGCCCACGCCCCCCTACCGGCCCCCGATGACAGCCCACATGCAACGCATGCCCCACTACCGCCGCCGCCACGAATCCCCGCCCAACCCCGAGGCGGAGACCGTACGCGCACACCCGCGGGTCCACATCCGCGTGCACCCCCACTCCCCACGCACCCCCACGGAACAGGACTACGAGGAATCCCCCAGGCCCGCCACCGCCGCCGGCCCCCACGACCCCATCACACCCACCCACGCACACTCCTCCGCCCAAGACCGCAGGCCCGCCCAGGAACAGTGGTGGCAGCGCTGGACCCACACGCAGCTCTGGGAGCTGCGGAAGTGGGCCCGGGGAGAGCCCTCCCTCGAGGGCCTGGTCCATCGGCCCCGCAAGGGGTCGGTGGAAAACTGCCGCCTCCGGCCGGCGGGGGGGTGGATGCCGCAGGCCGCATGGGAAGCCATGCTGGCCGATGCGCTCCACCCCCTGGGAGTCCACCCCCGCAACCTCCCCGCGCCCCAGGACCACCCGTACGTCCTCAGGCGCCTGCGGGAGACCCTCCAGGAAGCACGGCGAGACGGCATCCGCCTGTGGGACATCACCCAAAGCCCAGCCCCGCACGCACACACCCCCTCACCACCCCACAAGCGTCAGCGCACCGACACCGGCGACACCCACAACACCCCAGAAGCCCTGCGCGCCACACAACACGACGCGCCTGACCCCCCGGCCAGCGGCGCCGCCATCTAACCCCGTTATCCAGCACAGCACCACCACGGGGCGCCACGCCAGGCCCCGCCCAGAAGTCACCAAACAAACCGGACGCCGAAGGAAGCCAACGCACACGACAACGAGCACCACTACGCCCAAAGGCGCCGAACCCGGGCCCGATACCGTGGGCTCCTCTCCACCCTCAGCACGACACACACGTCACTGACGTCACTCCTCCGCCATGCCCCCTCCCACGCCACCGCCCCGCCCCCCCCCCCCTCCCGCCGCACGTCCCCACGCCGCCCAGCACCCAGCCCCACACACTGCGCCACAGCATCGCCCTAGTCCGGCTCCTCCACCATCGCGGCGCATGGCACCTCACAGTAGACCACCGTCCTATGGTCCCGCTCCCCCCAGCACCACTCCCAGGGCCGCACCCGACCCACGCCGTGTTCGCCCCCACGTCGCGGGCCGCGGACATCCTCCCGCTCCCCACCACCACCCCTCCCGGGCATCGCATACTACTTACCGCCAACCCCTCGGTCCTCAGTGAGGTCCCCATCGGGCACGCCGACGCCCTGCACGTGCGCCCGCAGCTGCCCAACCTGCACGCTGCGTACGCCCCCGGCGCGCCCGCCGACCCCTCCGTGTGGGACTCCCAGTGAGGCCACCGGCCAACGGCCGGCCCACACGCACCACCCCGCACCCGCCTCGGGCGCACGACTCCGTGGACGCCGCTACCCACACGCCCGGCCCCGCGCAACCGCCTAACCGAGCCAGAACACAAACACAAATCAAACCCGAGCCACACCCCGAAACCGCTAACCCTTGACTCCTAACCAAACCCGCCGAGGGAACAACGCAACCACAGCCCACACCCACAGCCCACACAGCCGCCTAACCAGCCAGCACCAGAAGCAAAGAAACACCACACCAAATCCACCCTGACCCAAGCCTAACCGGGCCAAAGCCCCAACACAAATCAAACCCGAGCCACAACCCGAAACCGTCAACCCTTGACTCCAAACCAGGCCCGCTGAGGGAAATGCGTAGACACAGCCCACAGCCACAGCCCACACAGCCGCCTAACCAGCCAGCACCAGAAGCAAAGAGACACCTAACCAAACCCACCCTGACCCATACCCATGTACATCAGGACACGCGAGCCGCACCCCTGGGGCGCGACCGCCGCCACAGCACCGGCGACACACGCCAGAGGACACAACGCTATAACACCGCCGCACCAGCTGCCCATGCCTGTGCCTGCAGTGTACGCGCGCCTCTGTTTTCCTCTTTTTTGTTTTTTCTTTTTCTTTTTTCAAAAAAAAAAAAAAGAAAAAAAAAAAAAAAAAAAAAAAAAAAAAAAAAAAAAAACGAACATTAGGGGGGGAGGAAGAGGGACACATCCACCCAGGGCACACGCGCACCGCACACGGCACGCACACCGGTAAACAGGAGCCCAAGGGCCCAGGACACCGCACATGCAACACAACACACCGAGCGGGCACACCGGTGAACAGGAGCCAGCTGGCCCAGGACACCGCAGACGCACCACAGCACACCGCGCGGGCACACCGGTGAACAGGAGCCCAACGGCCCAGGACGCTACACACACGTAGGGCAGCCGAGGGACAGGAAAGAACCAATACCCCATGGGTCGGACGCACTGGGGCGACCCAGCCGACCCACCGGGCCAGTGGCAGGAGCGGTACTCCAAAGCCACTGGTCCGAGCCCGGCCAGGCTGCATCGAGGACCATGGCAAACGTCACCCGGAGCCATGGAAGCAACCGGTGACAGGCGAGCCGGTACACAGTCCAGGAGGGGGTCACCTGCCAAGCAGAGTGGCCCCGCAACTCAAGCCACAAGGGTGAGGCGGTCGTACCGTAGACAAGCGGGAGCAATACCCCTCGTGGTGAGAGATACTCCACACGGCTGGGCAGCCCCCCAGAGCTGCCGCCCAAAGGAGGGGGCATGTGGCCCTACCCATGGACACATGTGGGGACACCCTCCCACCTGGGACACATGGACCGGGTGGCCGCGACAATGCCTTCCCAAGCACATGCGGGAGCGGCTCAAGAGGCACCTGACATAGGGCAGTGGGAGGGACAGGACGTCCCCTTGGTAAGACCTTCTTCCTGCAATGTCAAAGGAGGCATCCCGAGCTCCCGAAGATACCTACCTACCTACCTCGGTTTTGAGCCACGTAGCCCAAGATACGGCCCGTTCTTGGTTTTGGGCTTGTTTGACACAAACAGCGCACATTCAGGATTTTTAGCCATTTTGGGGCCGTTTCTCGGACATATCGTGGAGATAGAGGGCAACAAAGTGCTCTTTGTCATGGGGCAATCGAGGTGCACGTGCAATGTAGCAACCATTTCCCTTGGAGGGACTCCTCCACATTTGGATGGGTGGACTGGCTGGTTCCCCTATGATAGGGCCCAGGCAGTGCACATGGGAGGTGGGGGGGTTGGAATGTAGGGTTCCACATTGTGGACGGTCTCTTTGCAGAAGCCAATCTGTTGGCTGTTTGTGTGGGACCAAGTGGTGTGGGACCAAGTGGTGTGGCTTTGAGGGATCAGTGTGAATGTGGTGTTCCATATGGTGTGTGGTCTCGGTTGCACAAGCCAATTTGTTGGCTGTCTGTGGGGTGTGTGTGTGTGTGTGTGTGTATGTGCCATAAGGGCCGAATAAGTACGCCGGTTGACACTTCCGGATGGATGTACAATGGCCTTTCCGGGGAGGGGATGATCCATATTGCAAATGGGTTGTCTCCCCATGTGTTTGGTGTGAGTGGATTGGCTGTTGGTGGTGGCCGCAGCAGCCGAACATTGTCCAGATGCCGGGAGTTACTACATGGCGTGTCAGTCTGTTCCGCGGATTGTGCTATTCTGTCTCTTTTCCACAAGACATACCTCCATCGCCCTCTGCGCAACGCCCACCTTGTCCAACGCCCCCCCCCCCCCTTCAGTTGGCGCTTTTTCCTGCGCTATCTTGTGTTGAACTGCAATGGGGATGGGCCGTTGACAGATTTGGCAGGACTCCTGCTTTACATCGAACTGAGTTCGATGTACATGTATTATGAACTCTGATACACGCACAACAGGATGTCGGTCATGGGGGCCATGATTTGTGGTAAAGAGAACCAGATTTGATGTACATGGGACCAGAATGTGGAGTCCATAGGACGAAATTTGTAGCGCATGCCCCACATCCACATCCGCACCGCACACACACCACATCCACACTGCACACACACCACATCCACACTGCACAACACCACATCCACACCGCGCACGCACCACATCCACACCACACATGCCCCACATCCACACTGTGCATGCACCACGTCTACCCTGCGTATGCACCATGTCCACAGCACACTTGCACACTTGAGGTTTGCTCTTTGAAGATCCTGCCCTCAAAGCCCAGCCCCGGCACAAGGTAGCGGTCGGTGTGGGGCGAAACGAGCCAATGGCCCACAATATTGTCGGACCCAGCGCTCGTTACAGTGGTGTACATCGCTTTGAAGATCCCGTGGGTACGACGGCAATTGTACCGAACTTAGGAGGAATAGCTCCCATAAGGTATGGTAGGTATTGTATGGCGTTATTGTATTGTTCTATGCAATCCCTTTGCGGTGGGGGATTGTGACACGTTTTTGTTGTTGTTGCTATTTGCTTGGTGCAAGCGGGGAGGGATGATGTACCATCATGCCGGTGTGGTCTGAGGCCACCGCCCCGAGTTGCTATGACCACACTTTTGCAGGTGCATTCCAACCCCTATATATATTACCACACCCCTCTCCCCTTAAATCTAGCTAACAACAACAAGCAAGCAAGCAAGCAACACTTCTCCTTTCCATTTTGGCCATTACTCCGCCTCATCGCTCCGGGCTCTACTCTACTCTAGCCATCCTAAAACCTAGGTGGTGGCCTTGCCAAATCCAAGTTTTGAGCCAACAACAGGCGGGGGAAAAAAATGCAAATGCGATTTTTTTTTGCATTTTTTTGCATATCCAGGAGCCAATGGTTTTTTGCATATTTGACTTTTTTTTGCATTTTTTTGCATATGTTTTGCCTTCAGTTTCCTTTTACTGTCACAATCCATGGACAAATTTGTGTCACGTGGTGTCTTCAGGGTACGGGGGATGCAAACACACCTTTTGTGTATGACCGTATCATGAATGTACGTGCCGATTTCACAGAGCTGTCAGGTGCAGATGCTGTGTTTTCTCCTGCTGTAGAGGAACTGCTAAAGGCATACAAGGATGCTACTGCAGCACGGTCTTTTCTGTCAAAGGTTGCCAAAAGGGCTGTGGTACATATTGATAATGTTATGGCGAAGCGGCCTGATCAATGGAAATTCTACAAGCAGGTCCGTGACAGATAGTGACTTGGAAGGACCTTCACCATCCATTGTTGTGGAAAAGCGGTTGTTGAATTGCTCCGTATGTGCATCGGTTGTGGGGTTGCATTTTTTTTTGCATTTTTTTGCATTTATTTGCATTTTTTTTGCATCGCATTTTTTGCAATCTCAATTTGCATCCCCCCCCCCCCTGCCAACAACTCACCGGGGGCGCCAAGTCGGGAGGTGCCCTCTCAAAACTGTGCATTTTGTGCCCCAAAACAGCCTTTTTTGGCCCAAAACAGCCCCGAAACCCACTCAAAACGGACAAACAACTGAAAGGCCATTGCACGTTCATCCGGAAGTATCAACTGGCATACTCATTCCGCGTCTGTGGCGTACACCACCACCAACGCCAACAACGGCCCCAGACTCTCGGGCGGCGGCACTGCTTAGGCATGCCATGGACTGTTCCGCGTGAGCCGATGGCCGGTGTGCTCCCAAGCGGCGGAAAGAACCAAATCCCTCCGCATGCCCTACTGCCGGCCCTGTCGGGGGGCACTCTCCAAACCCGCTGTGGCTGGGCTACGGGCACCTGGCCCCTCCCTCGAATCACAGAACAAGTGTGGGCCGCCCGGTGACAGCGATACTGTAATCCATATATGTATATACGCCAAAGCGTCAGGCAGATGGGCTATGGTACAAAGGGGTGCGAAATAGTGGTCCAGACTGTCGTGGGCAGAGAAGGTAGGCCAAGGCTGGGGCTCTACTGTCTGTTGTTGCCGGCATCCGGCCAACCCCACATTATTTGACGATGACGCGGGGGAAAAGACCGCCCATTAAGACTTGCTGATCGCGTCGACCCCCCGTTCAAGGGAGGGGAATGCCACAGCGGTCTGCCCCACACCAAAAACGGTGTCCAGAAGGACACGAGGACTGCAGCCGCTGCCGTCCCTCTGCCTGCGGGAGGCCATGAAGTGTGTGATTGACGGGGGTGGGTGGGGGGGCAACGGCTGAAACAGCCCAGCGAACGAAGGGGCGCCGGATGAGCGCAGCGCATCATCGTTCACGCCACTTTGTGGGGGCCGTGACTATGTACAACTGCAGAAAGGGCGGAGGGGGCTCTGCACAATTCTGGGGGGGGGGTGAAGATGAGAGCGCTGCCCGTCGTTCCAGTCTACGCAACCACCGGTCCGCTGGGCAGCGACGCCCCACAGACTTTGCGGAGGAGGCGGCACGATTGAAGGGGCCCGGAGCGGGCGGTGGGGTTGGAGCAGCGGCTCATATCTGTACCTGAAGGGGGTCACTCTGGAGTCCCGGCCGCATGACCCCCGGGCTTGCCCTGTGTGTCAGCGAGGTACGGATGGGGGAGGGCAGACAGGGGGCATGCCTGTACTCGAAAGGGGGGGGGGGGTATCCCCCGGTGTAAAACAAAGCGGCCACGGGGGGGGGGGGGCAGGGACCGGCCACTTGCCCGGGGGAGTGACCACACCTTCTGCGGGACGGGGCCGGGACTTCGGTCCCTCACCCCAGCAGTGTCTGCTCCATCATCCACGTGTGGTACTCACACGACATGACCGGCACGTCGCCCTGGACCCGGTCTGGGACATGGGTATGGCCGAGGGCAGACGGCACGTCCTCCGACTCAAGAGTCGCTGATGACGGATGCAGGGGTCGCAGGTTCGAATCCTGTATCCCGAAGAGTACCTTTGGAGAGGTGTCCGAGTGGTTTAAGGTCCGGGTCTTGAAAACCACTGTAATGCGTATTACCGAGGGTTCGAATCCCTCCTTCTCCGGTACGTTACGGAGTCATAGCGCCGCGCGCCGCCTCGAGGGCCTCCAGATGGCGGAAGAGCATGTGGGCCGCGAGCATGTCCCCGGACACCCGCAGCTCCGCCACGTGGTCGGGGCCCACTTCGCGGGGCACCGCGGCCCCAGGGGCCAGGGCGATCAAGCGCCCGGCGGGGCACAGCCGCCCGGCGGCCCGGCACGCCCCCTCCCGCACGGCCCGGTACAGCTGCGCCGCGTCCACATCGCCGCGGCCGATGGCCCCAAGGACGTCCGGCGCGTCGGGGGGGGACACGCCATAGGCCTGGGGCGTCCTCAGGCACAGCAGCGCGTCGCGCAGGTCGAGGACGGTGGCCAGGCTCAGGCGGGGCACGACGTCGTCGCCCACGATGAACGTGGTGACGTGCGGGCGCAGGGCCGCGGCCAGCGCCGGGTCCAGCACCTGGGGACAGGCGTACGCCAGGCAGTGCACGGCGGCGCCGGGGAAGGGGCGGCGGTCCTGCCATAGCCCCGTCAGCAGCGCGCCGACGCCCGCGCCCAGCGAGTGGCCGCAGACCACGACGCGGGGGCGGGCGTCGCCCAGCTTCTGCAGCCCCTTCTGCACCGCCGTCTCCAGAAGTGGAGCAAGGCGCTGTGCCCCGGTCCACATCCCAGCGTGGGCATAGCCATCCATTCCCCTCAAGCGCATGGGGGTGGGCTCACAGACGAGGTCGGTGAGGACGTCACGCATGGAGCTGGTCCCGGCCAATGCCACAATCACATACCTGAACAGACAGGGGCTGGCATTGGATGTGAGTGGCACAATTCCGAAGGACAATACCGTGCTACTCCTTTTGGGTTTTGATTTTTGCAGACTCGTTCAATTGGCACACCGTTTGACGGCACGGAGGGAAGGAGGGAGGGAGGGAGGGAGGGAGGGAGGACCAAGTAGGCTACCCTCGCAGGCCCGCACCTTCGCTCCCCCTCCTTCTGCGGCACACGCATCGGTTCGCATCGGTTCATCAATTCGCGTCCACATCGGCGTGCCATCGCTTACGCGGCCTTGGCACTCCGAATGCGGTGGCGCCGGCCACCCCTATGGCCTGAAACCCCGAGGGCAATGCCCGCAGGTCAGCACTACTCCAGAGCTCTCTCTCTCTCTCTCTCTCTCTCTCTCTCTCTCTCTCTCTCTCTACAGCGGGCGGACTCCCACCCCGCAGCAGCCTCCTAAGTGCCCCTTAGGGGGCGTTTTCGCACAGCACGCGCACAGCGCCAATTATTACGTTGTTTATCCCGGGAACACCCCTGAAAACCACCCACCTACCCCGGGGGGGGGCAACCCCTCGGTTCTGGACGCCAACTACCCCCCCAACTAACTGTTGGCCGGAGGCCCCTTGGGGGGGGGGGGGGGGGGGGGGGGGGGGCATTGGAGGGGGGGGTTCAGGGAGGGGCGATTGGGGGGGGGGGGCTCCGGGAGGGTCGGTTGGGGGGGGAGGGGGGTCCGGGAGGGTCGGTGGGGATAGGAGTAGGCTGAGGGTTGGGGGTGGGTGTTAGAGTCAAGGTTGGGTTTAAGGATACTGTTGGGGTGCAAATTGGACAAAATTTTCCTTAGGGCACCTTTGGTGTTCATGGAGCATCGGGCGCCTTAGGCGCCCATGGACGCCTGGGGGCGACACCTTTGGCAACTAACTGTTGGCCGAAGGCCCCTAGGGGGGGGGGGGAGGGGGGGGGCAGGGGTAGTTGGCGTCCTAGGACCCGCGGAGTCGCCCCCCCCGGGCCACCTACAGAAGGATGCATGATCAATTCAAAACACCATGGGATGCAGAATTCAGGACCCTGGGACCCGTGGCAAGCATCAGACTAAAAAAAAAAAATCCTGGTGTACCCCCCCCCCTTGTCCTAGCTACGCAAAAGTCCCAAATTAATACGGTCCCTACGCCTACTGTAGCTTGGACAAGGGCGTAGCTTGCGCGCGACACATACAACTACCGGCATGGTCAGCTGATGCAAGAAAGGGGGATATGGTGCACAAATATCCCCAAAATCAGAGCTATGTGGGAGTGGGCAAACACTCACAACAGATGTGTCCATGACTCTATGCAACTGGCGAATTTGTCACCAAACCCATGTCCTATGCGGCTGCACTACATTTGGTACCGAATTAAATTAGGTCCCAAATTAATACGGTCCCTACACCTACTGTAGCTTGGACAAGGGCGCAGCTAGGACAAAGGTGGGGGGGTACCAGCAGGGGGCGTAGGGTGCAGAATTCAGGACCCTGGGATCCGTGGCTATGGGGTGGAAAACAGCCGACTTTTCACACAGCGCCCGCACAGCGCACGGTGCGCCCCGTTAGGGCGTAGAAGTTGCCCTTGCGGCCCATGGCAGTGAAACGACGAGTCGTGGCGGTAACGTGACACAACGGGTACTGTCTGCGTGGGAATGGGTTGGGCCTCAACAGGGATCGCGTAGGGGCTGGCACAGGGAGACGCACACCCGGTCTCATAGTCCACAGCGACTGTGTAACTTGGCACGCCGAACAGACCCTCGGGCTGTTGCACGTACAGCAGCACCTCCACGGCGCCCTCAATGCCCGCGCACTCCAGCGCAGCGCCCGCCGGATCGACTGGAGGGCCAGTGGACATATGATAGTGCACGTGCGAGACCACCCGAGGCAGTGTTGGGCGGTGCAGGAGGCCGCAGGAGATGCCCGCGCCGTAGGGCACGCCCGCGAACAGCAGCCAGCGCTCACAGTGCGGCGGCAGAGCGCAGACAGGGCCCACAGGCTGGGCCGGGGATGCGGCGCGCTGCAGCGTCCCCCAGGCCGCGGCCAACTGCAGCAGCTGCGGCAGCGGCACGCACATCATGGGCCGGCACACGCGGTCGGCGACGGCAAGAACGCCTTGCAGGGCCAGTCCGATCTCGTCGCCCAGCACAACGCGCAGGAGCTGCCCCTCCTGGGCCCCGCAGGCAGAAAGGCCAGCCTGAGAAGGTGACACCGGGGGCGGCCCTACGGGGGTTTGATACGATGTGTCCAGCCCCTGTCTTCACTGGTGTCCGGCAGTCCTCATCTCACACTCCCATGTATTCCCACATGGGGCCAAGCCTTAGTTTGTGGCCCAGCGACTGCTCTGGCTCTGTATCAAGAAGAGTTGTGATGCCCTGTACTCCGGTGCCCCAGTCTGCGATACATTTGCCACTTTAGGAAAACGCAGGATCGATAAACTTGCCTTGTAGCAGTGCATGGGGAATGTCCATCCACAGGGCAATTGATTTCAAGCGGCTTCTATGCCGCGCGTCTCTCACCCACCGGCAGCTTAGCCAAGAGAGCCTAATGCACAAAACCTTGCAGTCCTGTTGGCATTTGGCATTCGTGAAATGCCCGCCATACCGCAGTGCTCTGCCTGGGGCAAAAACCATGCGGGTACGAAAGGTAAGCGAGAACGGGTGGACATGCCCATGTGCTTCTGGTGTGGGGATGCGTGAAACCCGTTCCGTCACTGACTCTGGGGGAGGTAACATGGATGATGCCAATTGGTGTATGGCTGAGATTAAGATTACAAAGAATGAGGGTGACAGTGGGGCATTCCCTGAGGCCCTGTCTTGGACAAATTTGTTTAGGTCGGAAAAAAGATCACCTTTGACTAATGGCACAATAGAGGCAGAGAAAATGGCCAGCAAAACCCTGACGCACTCCGCTGGTGAACACAGAGATTCAAAGCATGCCACTGCATGAGAAGGAAGGGGGGGGGGGTATGCCATAAAGGCCGAATGAGTATGTGTGTTTGAGGGGGGGTGCTATCGAGGCTGGATGAGTATTGGGGGGGGGGGGGCAGATATGCGATAGAGGCCAAATGGGTGGCTGAGGAGGGGTATGCGATAAAGGCCCAATAAGCATGTGAGGGGGAGGGATGCCATAGAGGCCAAATGAATGCGTGAATGTGTGTGTGGGGGGGGGGTGCCATAGAGGGCAATGAGCATGTGTGTGTGGGGGGGGGGGGGGTGCAATCGAGGCTTCATGAGTATTGGGGGGGGGGGGGCGGTAACACCATTAAGGCCGAATGAGTATGTGGTGGGGGGAGTTTGCCGTAGAGGCCGAATGAGAATTTTGGGGGTGGCTGTATGCCATGGAGGCCGAATGACTACGCCTGTTGATAATTCCAGGTGTCCGTACAATGGCCTTTTGACGAGGGAATCCTCCACATTTGCATGCGCGGACTGGTTGTCCAGGGGGTGTGCCACCATGTGGGGCCTGGGGGTGGGGAGAAGGCAAAGTCCACGACCACGTTCTTGGGAGGTCGAGGACTCTACGTTTTGGTGTGTGAGAGTGGGACGGTTGTCCCTCTTCTCACATGCGCTGCTTCTGCCCCATGGCGTCCCTCCCGCGCCGGCAATGCGTCACACAGGGCCCTTCCCAACGCTGCGAAGTTTGGAGGGCTGGGGTGGGGGGCTACGCGTCCACATGTTTGAGGGGTATGCGCACCGCCCCCCCCCCCCCCCCCCCACTTCCCAAGGCGGGGGCTGTGCTGGCCAGTCGGGGTGCAAGGCTTAGGAGACCGCTGCCCTCGGGGGTGGCGGTTTGAGCGGGTGTGGTCTGCCGCGTTCAGATATCTCTACGTATCTACGCAACGGGTGCAGTATCCCCAGCCTTCCACTCCCCTACACGGGGGGTGGGGGGGCGTGGCTGTGGGCCAATGCGCGGATTTGACGGATCGGCCAAAACCGATGGAGACCCAAAGGCGCCCCCCACATCCAAAAATTGCGCTTGCGCTGTTTAGACCGGCGGTACGTTACAAGAAGGAAGGGGGCAGGGCGGAACGGGAGAGCTCCACTTAAAAAAGGGGGGGGTCCTGCCCCCCTCCCCCCCCGCCCGCCCCAACTGGTCCTAAGTGTTGGTCGGCGCCAGAGGCGGAAAAAATTTTCATTGGCCAAGAGGTCGAGAAAAGAGGCCGATCACTTCCGTGGGGGGGGGGGGGTCTGTGACCCCCCACACACACCCAAGCAGTGCTGAGTTGTTCAGTGGAGCTTTGAGATCCAAAATCTGGACTCTTTAGACCGGCAGTACATTGCACGAAGGGGGGACGGTCACAGGCATTGGATCGCGATGGAGGACAGGCCTTGGGACCTGCGTGGCCTTCAAAGAGGTGTGTGTGATGCCCTCGGCCACGCTCTGGCTGGTCTCGGTAATCCGCCTCGCCGCCGCCACCACGTAGTCTGTCCCGTAGAGGGCAGCCCCAACGGCATTGGGGCCCGCGAGGGCCTCGGATACGCCGGCGGCGTTCCGCAGGAAGAGCGAGGCCAGTCCAAACCCCAGGCGGGTGCACCCCCGGGCGATGCCGAACCCCAGCGTAGCCCCGTGGGCCCCCAGGGCTACCGCATCGTGGCCCACGCCCAGGGCGACCACCGGATCCCAATCGCTCTCCCCTGCCCCTGCCTCCGGCACCGGCGGCCGGGACATAGGGAGAGGAGCGCGGTCCTTGTGGAAGGCCCAAGGCTCGATGTGACCGCTCCCAGTCACAGTCGCCGGGGCATCTGCGGGGGTAGCCTCAGGTGCATCGGCGGGTGAATCGTCAAGAACATCCGCAGAGGTCACCTCAGGAACATGGGCAGGGACAGCCAGAGAGGCAGCCTGACAGGCATAAACCGCCTCAAAGGGCGTTGCAGGCACTTTCTGTGCGGCAGTGCCAAAGCTGTCTGCCCATGGTGCCATTGGATGGCTGTACAGTGCAGGATGAGGGCTGGTGCTTTGCACGTGTGTTCTATCACGGAATGACATCGCTAAGCGGGGGGCCTGGGCTTCGGACCAGTCAACGAGATGAGTGGGCCAAATACAATGCAAAAGGGGAGGGGCAGCACCACACAATCGTGTCAAAAACACACCGCCCAAACACCCACTGGGTGTAGGCCCTTCCTTTTGCTGGGGACAGAACCACCTTCCCAGTCCAGTCGCCCCTGATTCGCCTCATCGGCTAGTATTTGGCCGAGACCCCATCAGGTTCGGCGAAATGCCACCCCTCATCATGGGTTCAGGAGTGGAGGATGCATCTGAGTACTTCCAATGGTCCGAGAGAGAATGCAAGTGGGTCCAAGACAAACGTGTGCTCATCCACGCCCCCCCTGCTGCACGTCTCTGACATCCTGGACCCCCTGTTTCAGATCTTTGGCCTCTCAGATTCCCCTGCTTCAGGATTTTAACATGCTGCCACCCCTTGTTTCAGGACTTTGACATCCTGGACCCCCTCACTGCGCTACCCTCCCAGTATTCCGTCTATCTCAGTAGCATGATTTTTCGTTTCATATGTATCAACCCGCATGCAACCCAGCACCAAGCAGCTGTACGTATTTTTGTATGCAATAAGGGGGGGAAGCAGCCCCTTTGAACAAATTGTGAGCACCCAATCATCATCATCATCATCATGGTTTCCGCCAGGGGCTCAGTAGTTTTTTGTTAGCTGAGGGTCTCCAGCAACTATTTTCTGATGACCGTCAAAAAGAATACCGAGACTGTCATCTGTGGTTCGGTGACTGTGATCTGTGGTTGTAAGACTATAATCTGTGGTTTGGGAACTGTGATCGGTGGTTCGCAGACTGTGATCTTTTGTTTGTAGACTGTGGAGAAATGTGGGCAAGTGTCCTGGGGTGGCGGTGCAAGAATATTCCCATCAGGGGGAAGGTTGCCTGGTTTGCGCACAGTGCACCCAGAGGAAGCAGTGCATGCAGAAGAACAATCAAGCAATAGGTAATCCAATTCTGTTCTCGTGGTCCGAACAAAGGACTGGGTTGCTGTTGCAGGGTGTGTATGCCAGGTCAGGATGGTTTGCCTCAAGAACCCCCTACGTTCTGGAAGGTGTATTGGGAGGCTAAACCCTGCAGCATCTGCAACAGAAATCTCAGGGTGTCCTGAACTTTCTTGGAGGGTCTCTTGTGGAGACAGTGCCGGGGAGTGAGAGGGACTCCTGAAGCTGGATGTCCCAAGACCAAAGGATTGAACATGTTTGAGACCCTTGATCACCGGAACATGACCCCTGGGGCAGCACGATGGGAAACATTGCACCGTACAGGAAATGATAACGGTGACAGTGAAAAAGAAAAGGCATAAGCAGTCTGTTTTGCACAGCATTATCGAAGAGCAATGGCACTAAGGTCATGTTGTCAGTACAGTATGTAACCCAGGCACATACTGCGGCCAGATATGTTTTTCGGTGCCCCCACTTGGAGGATTCAAAAACCTGCAAAGTAAAGGTCAAATTTAAAAAAAAAAACCAGTCAGTTTTGGTATACAAATCCTTGGGCCTCAGATCCCTATCCCCCAGTTCTGCAGGGGGAGAGGAGGCCCAAGGGGAGAGGTCACAAAATGAGTCGTCCAGGGAAAATTGGAGGTCTCTTTCTTTCTTGTCTCTCTTGCCAAAGGTAGGATCTCCTTCTTCCCTTCATTGGCCCTTGGTTGTGATGGGAATGATGCCATGAAACAAGGTAATGGCATTCTGCCATGGGGACAGCGGTTGTGGATGCCTTGACAACATGGCATACAGTAAGTAAATTTCATAACTTCCTGTGTATTGGTATTGTGGGCACCATATCTCTCGGGGACGACGGCGATCATGCCAACTTTCTGGGTTTTCGCGGGTTGGTGACCTTGTTGCCTAATTTCTGCCAACTGAGTGTTCCGGAGGTAGGGGTATGGGGGGTATATTCGGAAAGCCCTTGAAAAGGGCTATTTGGAACACCCCAGGTCTGCTTGCTGGACTGACGACATGTCTGAGATTTTCGTCCATTTTCGACGATGCTTGTGTTGTTTGCTGCCTCTTTTTGTTAACAGGCAGCTGCCATGTCTTCATACAAATTCACGCCACGGGCTGTTGCTTCCCCGGACGCACCACAAAAGCCTTTGGCGCGCAAAAGGGCTCGCTCTGGGGGTGCACAGTGGGTGCGGGTGACTCGACATGAGCCTGGTAGCGGGGCTAAAAAACCCCGTACCGCCCGCTCACAGCCACCCACATGCTCCCACAAGGAGCATGACATTCTGACGACCGCTGAGGCCACCGCTTTTGCTGCCCAGTTTTGGGATCGAAAGACGCACCCCACCAAGGCTTCACAACATGAATTTTTGGCCACATGCATCGATGTTGATGTGGAGAAAAGCGTGAAATACAACAATTACGAGAAGTACACCATCAAACGGGGTCATCGAACGAAATATTTTATACCGCACCGGGGTATGCGTCGCCAGATTTGCAAAACACAGTTCCTGCATTACTTCAAAATATCACGCATTGTGGAGACTGTGGCCAAGACCAAAGCTGCCGCGGCCATGAGCACCCCCCTGAGTCCCATGAAAAGCCCCAGCAAAAAGGCTACCAGCAACACGACCCGGAGCAGTCCCATAAAGGTGAAGTTTGAAAATTTTCTGCAGTCACATTGGTGAGCTGTAACGCTTCTCCACAGGGGCAGGACATTTATTTATTCACACAGACGGCTGCTGCTCTGAGTTTTTAAACTGGGGCTTCGTCAATTTGTTCGACAAGCTGGTGCAGTGGCGCTGGTTTCACCGCATTTCTTGGTGCGTGTTCATCAAAGGTCATTCATATAATCTTTGTGACGCAGCGGTGACGTACCACTTGCACCCCCCCCCCCCACCGAATAGGAACTACCTGCGCACGACAGTATCCTCACACACCCAGGGGAACATACCCAAATTGACGGTTCCCCCGCCCCTCCCTCCCGAGGGGACACAAAGAATGCGTGACACGAAGCAAAACATGCAAACACGAGGGCATATGAACCACAAAAAAGACCCGGAAACTGCCTGTTGGGATGCATGTTCAGCTCTTCTGAGAGTGTCTGTGTGCCGCTTTTTTTGTGGTGTTTGACTTTGAAGAGCTGCACATGCTCAACAGGGGCCACGGGAATGGGCATCCATGGCTAAAATCGCGAAAAACGAAGTGTTTTGCATGATACAAAGTACAGTGTAGTGACTTGGATGCAAGAAATCCCAAGAGACAGCAATGCACCAATAACACTACCTTGTCCAACCAACAAACACACAGGAGAAGCTCCATATCCAACCTTTCAAGTAAACTTGGAAAACTGAAAGGGACGATACCCTTACCCCACCCCCCACCCCGGTTACTATTTGAGGGCAGTTATTATTCAGGGGGGGGACAAGGGGTGATAAAATGGCATCCTTTGTCAACAATGTACGATTGACAGCTGCATGTCGCACTGCAATGCCCTAAACCTCCCAAAAAGACAGTCCGACATCATACAGTTGTGATTGCAGCAATGAGGGATGTCCTCCCAGCACAATGCACATCCATTTCAGTCTCACTGATCCCACTGATATCTTGGTTGATCCTGGTGATATCTTCGTTGGTCTTACTAATATCCCACTCCACAGCGGTCACCCGCTCTCTAGTCTCAATGATCTCCTGCGTCATTTCAACCATATCTTCCTTGATCGCACTGATCTCCTCCATCATCATGTCAATACCAATCACACCACCTAATGGAAATCAGCGCTTGAAAAATGGACCTTTCTTGCATTGTGGCCTCATGAATTGACCAGAATTGCAAAATGAGTATATTCGGTGGTCGTATCTTGACACATGCAATGGCTTGTGGCCAAGCAGAATTTTGGTGGCTCGGAAGTATCTTTGCACCGTGTGCTCAAGGCACACTCAAGTCGCCCACTGCGACCTGCCTACCTTGTGACGAACAAAGCGGGTGGAAATTTTCACACTCCCACGTGCACTGGCAGATCCCTGCGCTTCAATCCATTTATAAGACATGGGGACCAGTGGAAGATTACAAGTATAGAATTGCAGTGAGCAAACCGAAATCAGAATTATGGCACATGTAACGAGCTGCATTGTGCGACAACCCCAAAGAGCTGCACATTTCCATTATCACAAGCCGCTGGACGCCACAATCCTGTTCGGGATTGTACCCAAACAGCACCTTCAGCTTGACAACGTCACCGCAAGCGTGTCAAGAACCTTAGCACAACATCACACATACGTCGCCCGCCCATGGACTGCTTCGGGGGGGGGGGGCAAAATTAAAAATGAGTGACACACGAAAAGTGCTACAGGAACAAAGAAACCACGACTACCACCACACAAAAGTACCCACAGCGAATAATAGCAGCAATTATAACAAAAACAGCAGCAACAGCAGCAACAACAACAGGAACACCAACACCAACACCCACACCCACACTACCAGCAACACCAACGCATCAACACGAACGCGGCAGCAGCGACGACGACAAAAACCGCAAGCATATATTATACAACAGGAGGCCTGGGGTATATTCCGTGCTTTAGTTCCCGCCTGCATCAGTTGAGCTCAAGCCCTTTAAGGAGGCGTCAACAAGACGGGATGGGGCCTGAGGCCTCACATGATATTGGGCAGATATGGCATTTGTAAGGCGAAGGCTGGGGGGGTGGGGGGATTATATGCGTCAGGATTTACAAAAGTGTCCAACCCCAGCCTGCCACAGGGCTCTCATTACCAAAGTCCGTGGAAGTGTATGTACACCGAGGCGTCGAGTAGAGGGCCCGAGAGCGCGCATGAAGAGCAGGTGGTGAGCAGAGGCCCCTCCCTCTAGGATTTGTGGTGCAGGGGTACAGCGGAGACTGATCCGAACGGGCCGGAGTGGCCGCGGCCACGCCTCCGCCGTCCGGATCTGCGTCGGTCTCTGGCGGTCAAAGGGGCCTATAGGGCCCGGCAAGGCAGCACCGGCTTCGCGCGCGCCAAACCAATGCGCCGTCAACGCGCGCATTGACTTGACCACGTCCGGCAACTTCAACGCATTTCAATTTCAGGGTCCCTTGAACTTGTCCAAACCGCCCCCTCCAAACCCCCACCCCCTCTGTGTCATCCCACTTCAGCCCCCCCCCCCTCCCCCCCAGAAATGTCCGCAGAAGTGCGGATGCCTGCTTGTCATAGCAGAAGGTTCAAGGGCGAGAGGCCAATAGGCGCCGCCACAGGCTAACAGAGCCAACCACCAAGGCCTTGTGCCAAACCCCCTCCTCCCCCCCAAGCCCCATGGCCTGTCACCATCTGCAGTACGATGGCTGGGCCGTTGTTGTGGTGCTGGTGACGCAATGCAGGACAACGGAACTCAACGGCAGATCCATTGCCTGCGGGCCGTCGATGGAGTGTAACAAGCGTCGAAGCTTCAACACGCCGGTGGGTGGGACAGGCCATGGGATGTGCCATGCCCTCAGCAGTCCGCAGGCGTTCTCGCACAGGACCCGGTCCCACATGGGCATGCCATGGGGGTATGAATCCGGGCCCGACGACCGGACGGCACATCCTCCGCAACAAACTGCCACCATTTGACACCATTTGACCGTCTGCGAACATTGATCGGGATGCCGTCCATTGGATGATTTACAGTCAGGGCTGTCCTTAAGGAACAAAAAAAGGAAAGGGTTCGTTACGCCAACAGAAACGAACCGTCATGGGGGCGCTCTCTACCTCATGGTCAAGACATGGACAAGACACAAGACTACAGAAGCATTATGCGGTTGGTGGCTGGTGGCAGTGGGCGGTTGGTGGCGGTTGGCGGTTCGTAGCGGTTGGCAGTGGTTGGCGGTTGGCGGCTGGTGGTTGGTGGCGGTTGGCGGTGGGCGGCGGTGGGCGGCGGTGGGCGGTTGGTGGTCCCTAGGGGCTGTTCTTAAGGGGTGTCCTTGACTAAAAAAGAGTTCTGAAGGACAGCCCTGCTCACAGTTCATGGAGCTACCCCCCTGAATGAGTGGTGCGCAGTGCTGTAGGCGACAGTAGACGTGGGGATCCAGCCTCTAATTGGGGGTGCGTACGGCGCGGCAGCGGTGTTGGCCATGTGTCGGGCGGTCGCAGTGTGCAGACGCCGTGATGAATGGCCACGGGCCGGCGTTCTGAAGTCGGTGGATGCGCAGTGACAAGATTGGGGGAGGAGGCCTCCAGACCGCCCGACATTGAACACTGCAGTCCAACTGCTTTTGTTGGATGAGTTTCAGTAATTGTGGTCATTGTGTGAACACGCATCAACGCATATGCTACCGCCCTGACCCACACCATCAATGCATCCGTGGCCGTGCATATACGTCTGTCCTCCCAGTGAGAGCTGCGGAAGGGGCATGGAGTGCAGTGCAGCGGAAAGGGCTGGTGTGAACTCAGCGCTTCCCTCGGCCGTGACGCTGCTTCCCGGGCTTCTGCCCTCTCCCCTTTTTGCCGCGAGCGTCCTGCAGGCAGATGAAACAGCGTACCATGCCACGCTATGACACAATGCATGGGAACATATTACACCGTGCGCAGTATGGAGCTGTTCGTAGAGGTGATGTCGGTTGCCTTAAATGGGTAACAATCGTCCAGGCATGATGAAGGTATACCATGAGCCGAGGAATATTTGGGTTTTGGTGGACAAGTCCCAAGGATACCATACACCCATTGTAACATGATATCACGGACGGATATCATAGAAAGCACGGATACACTTGAGATACAAGTGTAGCCCAGTGAAAGCTAGCAATTTGCTGTGCCACACTGGCGGAATCGTGTTGCTTTCACGATATGAAGCTTGAAGCCGTGCACAAGCTCAGTCCAGCCAGGGTATTCTTTCAATCTTTGGGTGGCGCACCCTTCTTGCCCTCAGATTTTGGGTTGTGGTGCCCTCATGCCTTCGCATTGCCTTTGAGGAGCGAGGGATACCTCAATAGCTGCCTGGGTTGCCTATTATTTTACCCAAGGTTGACAGTGCAGGAGACTATTGGGTATTAAACTTGTACATCTGTACAAAACGTTGCAATATGTTCACGCTGTGTGCATTGGAAACCTTTGTAAGAACCCCCTTCCATGAACGTATTTACACAAAAGTTAGGTGGAGGATGAGGATAGATTTGCGAATGTGTGGACCAGACAAGGGTGACTGAGGGCAAAGTAGCGCTACGGAGCTAAATGCCACCCATGAAAAATTTAAATGTACCATGAGGGAATTCCAGAAACTAGTACAGCAAAGTTAACCACATCAAGGTGAGCAGCGAGACGAGACGGTGCAGCCGGCAAGGGAATGTGTACAGGTCTGTATGGATAGTCTTCCTTTCCGATAATATTGAGCGGGTGTGTACGTTCGTGTGGGTGGGTGTCCTCCATTGCTTGTTCTGTCAAAAGAAAAGGATATTGCTCCGAAGAAACGTCTTCACAGGCAAGTTCTGGAGCAGAACGACCAGAAGCAATTTGGAGGCAAATTTGAAATACAGAAGCGCCATTGGATGCATTGCTAGCAAGAGGCATCTACACTTTCAAGGAGGATATGCACATCAATCTGTGCTCGGTAAAATCACTGTCAGATGTTGGATGGATATTTGAATATTTCAATAGTAGGATGCGTGAATAGGTAATGTGTGGCTTTGGTACTTGAATGGGGTAGTGTGGGTGATGGGTGTTGCGATGTTACAAAGGAGGGCCCAAAGCTTGAAGACCTAAGTGGAGTAGCACAGTAATGTTCAGGAGACAATGGCGGATACAATGATCTTCGCCCATACTTGGTCTTGGAGACTACATTTGTGCCAAAGCGGATCACGTGCCTTACTGATTGTGGGACAATTTTTTTGCTACGTTGGGCATATATCCTTTCTGCCCTAGTAAGGGGTTTGTTGCTCCGTTGTTGACCTCCATTTGTCTTCTGATCAAAATGACAGTTTCAATAAATCATGGCATCGACTGTGTGGTTTGCAAATAGCCAAAGAGCCAGCAGCTCCCTTGCCTTTCTGGACGAATAATGGTTTACTCCCACATACATACCTCAAAATCATCAGCGCGTTGCGGGTTGCGCTGATCATTTTGGGGTATGCGGGGGTGCAAACACCCTTTTGGAAAAGAAAGAAAGAAAGAAAGAAAGAAAGAAAGAAAGAAAGAAAGAAAGAAAATGAAAAGCTCCTCCGGCGGGGCTTGCCAAGCAGCCAAATTGGATTGGGGTGGGGTGAGGGTGGGGGTCAAAAACGCTTTTCATGCTGTTCATAAATATTTGAATCCTCCATAACATTCTGAACATTTCGAGCACACGCACAGAGGGTGGAAAAACGGTTTTACCCCCTGCCGTACCCAGCCAAAATTTGAAATTGCCGAAAGTCGGATCCGAGGTCTTTGGAGTCCGGGGGGGCGGGATGGGGGTTCTGAACAAGGGTCCCCCCTTGACCTAGGCAAGAAACTGTTGCCCGATGGACGCGTTGGTTATTTCTGGGGATTGCAGTGTACTGTTCTGGAATTCAAAAAGGGATTACAACTGATGTGGATCCCAAGAGCAAGATGATGATGATGAAGAGACCATACCCACACCCACTCCCACTCCCTGTCAGACACCCACTCCCGACCAACACCTCTCAACACTGCATAATTGCAACGCATGCAGTGCAGCACGACACAACACACAACTGTATTCAGTAGGACCTGCTTCACAGCAGCCAGTTGTGAATCGGTCATGATCATACTGCTCATCTTCATCAATGCCCCCGACACTGTCCGGCTCAAAGACCCCCGACGGACACTTGCTTTCTTCTGCATCTACAGCAATCAGCATCAAGCATACGAGGGCCCCCTCGGGTACATGGCAGGCGGACTGCTGTGCTGCATTCTGCTGCGGTACGGGACTCGGCCACAGTCTCATGAGGTGAGCATCCCCCGGCGCCGGCCCATCGGGACCCTCAAGAGGCTTGACCCTAAAAGGTCCACAAGACCCCTTGCGACAGCGAAGGCCATGGAACGATCCGATGGACCAGCCCACTCACACATGGTCGCGGTTGTCAGCCCATGTTCAGATGCCCCCCCCCAGTCAAGCCCGTCCTCCGACAGGGACCCTTGAAAGAGGGGGGGGGGGGTTGTGACGCAACCAACTTGTTCACCCGCCCCTGTGGGAGCCATCCCCGTTGACACGTGAGGTGACCAGTGTACTGTAGGGGTTGGCTGCTCCATCTCCGTGTGGACGGGTGGGTGGACCGGAGGAAGTACCCATACCGCCCCGGTCACTCGGTCCCCAGGGGTACAGCGAACAGACCCCGTGTGAGACGCCACCCTCCGGGAGGGCATGACCACAGCCCCTACTTCTGCTTGGGATGGCAATGACGGGGCTGTCCCCATCCAGACAGACGCTCCCCCATTTGATGGCCCGTACCCTTGCAACCAGTGGACAGTGGCACTTGGGTCAGGCACATTCGACGCACATCCCAAAGCACAGAGAATGGGGGTGTGGGAGGGGTAGGAAGTGGTGGAGGTGCAACTGGAAGATGTCGCATGCACACGACAGTCCGTAGCCAAGCACCACGAGCACCTTGTTCGACTTCCATCCCCCAGTAGGCGCGGCAAGAGCCATCGCATCGGGACAGGACACCGGTGCTCTGCATCCCAAGACCTTTGTTGCGCGGGATGGGGCTTGAGTGGCAAAGAGACGATGCCTGACATGGGGCCTAGATCTCCGAGACCATCATCAAGGCCCGCGTGTGCGGTATAGGCCCGCGCGCCCCGCCTCTCGGAGGAGAGGGAGGGCGTACCGCCGAACCCGTGCGCTGCAACCAAACCACCACCACCACCAGGGCCCTGCGGGATGTCCCAGGGCCACGGGGCCCGGGGGTATGCAATCGGGGGTATGCAAATGTCAACAGTATTGAAGGGAATGGGGTTAGTGTTGCCCACCAATCACCCCTGAGTAGCGCGAGGGGCCCCGACAGGTGACCGCCAATGCCCATGGAGTGCCCGCTTCAAAGCGGGTCGGCCGGGGCGAGAGGCACAAAGGGCCTGTCGCTCAGGTCTCCCCGGCCGACCCTCTTTGAAGCGGGCACTCCACGGGCTTTGGGGGTCCGTTGGTATCCCCTGACAGCCAACGCTTACCGCCGACAGCCCCTGGGGATCGGGGGAGGGGGGCAGAGGTGTCATAGGCCGAGAAAATTGAGAAAGGAGAGGGTGTGGCCATCTTTGGGGGAGTGGGAGTGGGGGGGGGGGGGGGTTGGCACAAGGCCTTGGTGGTTGGCTCTGTTAGCCTGTGGCGGCGCCTATTGGCCTCTCGCCCTTGAACCTTCTGCTATGACAAGCAGGCATCCGTACTACTGCGGGCATCCGCACTGCCGTGGGCATCCACCTTCCTGAGTGGGAATCCAGAATGCAACTTCTGCCCATGGCGTCCTCCCCTGAGTGGGGGGAGGGGGGGTCTGGTCGGGATGGGCACCCGATTGCCCCACCGGCGCGGCGGCGGGGTAAAAGGGGCGGGGGGGCTCACGGGACAGGGGGTAGAGGGGGGAGAGGGGGTAGGCCAGTAGAAGGCGTCGACTGCAGGGGCCCCCGATCGGGGCACACATGTACGGCACGAAATCCCCCCCCGCTTGGGGTATGGGGGGGAGGGGGCACTTCGTGCTGACCCTCTACGGGACAGACCTTGCGCTGGCGACGGGCTTCAAAATCCACCGCATCCTTCCGCAGCTGCTCCTTCAGATCCCTCTCCAGTGCCCGTTCCCTTTGGGTCTTGGCAAATGTGCAGAGGTCTAGGCATTCGAATCGCGGCACAAAATCCGACAGCTCCATCCAAAACCGACCATCTTCCGCCTGCGCACACACACACGCACACACGCGCGCGCGCACACACACGCCCCGTACCTGTGGCCACCCTCGTGCCTTGTGGACGTCCGGATGGCCAGGGGCTCTGAGGCACCCGCAGTCCCTCCCCCTCGCCCCGCCACCCCCTCCCGCTGAGGGATACGTGACCCCACAAGGCACAGGCTGCAAGGCAATCAAGTCAACACAAAAAGCTCTTCAGTGACAATGCCACAGGCGCCTTTCGCTGAGACAACAGAAGTCCCCAGAGGGGACAGTGATGTGGGCTGGTGCGGATGCCTCGAACTAAACGAGTCTGGGACAATGTCTGACACACCCCCTGAGATATTCGTTCCCCAGTCGCCTGCTGTGGGACGCAGACGATGAACGCCGTCCTTGACCAAAGAGTCGCATGGCACACGCCCCCCCCTCTCTCCTCTGCCCCCTCCACAACCCTGCGGCCCCGCACGTCCCGTCGGGCGGGCACTGGGGACACTGCGTCCGCCCCCTCTGACGGACTTTGCAGCGCGTCCCTGAGGCACGCCGTCCGTCCCACGGACGCTCAACACACGCCCGAAGGCCCATGCCGGAGTGCCCAGAGGCATCGCCGGACGTCCCTCAGAGGGACCACCCCCCCAACGGACCGCATGAGCCCTCCCTCGGCCAAGGTCCCCGATCATCACATGACATCCGTCGCAGACTCGGGGGTCGCATGTCCATTGGCGGCCCCCCGCCCATTGTCCGGCGCCGCGGCCCACAGGCTTCCCCGTCCCTCCGCCCCGCCGCCCCGTGCCCACGCCCACACACCTTCACTACGCCGCCCAGGGCAGCGGCCACCCGGCGGCCCACGTCGGTGCTCCACGCGGCGCTGCTGTCGGCCCACTCCCCCTTCCATTCGCCACGGGCCCAGGGGTTGCGCAGGCACAACAACCGAAGGCCTTCCACCTGAGGTCCGACGGGCAGAAGGCGCAGGAGGTCCGCACACACACGCGCGCACGAGGCACAGACCTCCCGCACACGAGTGCCCCCCAGGCCACAGGGCACTGGCACGACGCATCGGAAGACAAAGGCATGTCGAGAAAAGCAAGACAGACGCTCAGGAATACGCACGCGCGCACACGACTGCAAAACAAAGGAGCACAACGCGGGCCCCGAGTGTCAGACCCCTCATCAGTCGGATCGTCAAACAACGCGGCATGTCTCTCTGTGCCATCACGTTTTGTGCCAACTCGGTGGGCTTTCACCGGTCGTTGTCATCGTTGCCGAATTTGTGCCCGCTGTTTGTCCCGCAGGGGGGAGTATGTGGGGTATATTCAGAAATCCCTTGAAAAGGGTTATTTGGAACACCCTGGGTCTGCATGCTGTACTGACGATATGTTTGAGATTTTCGTCCATGCACAGTGGCACAAGTACACTAGAACAACAATGGCGACGCTTCGGATTCGGAATAATCAGCGGTCCCCTGTGCATTGCTCCGTCCCGTGTATCGTCGAGTTTCCGACTGTTTGCTCAAAAATGTACACCTACCCCCCCGTAACGCATACATTTCTGAAACGGCCTTTTCTCACAGATTTCAAAAAGTGTACACATATCCCCCCCTACGGAACGAATTTTTGGCGCATCGGACCAAAAGTTCAAAGACCCAAGGAAAAATGCGAACCGCGTCGGCACAAACCGAATGTCCCCGAGAGATGTTCAACGCCAATGGGCGCCTTTCTGTTGGACGCAGTCAGGAACACGCGTGCGCACACGCACACACATGTACACAGGGCAAAGCAGTCGCCCGGCCCCGATCCCTGGGACACGCCAGGGCACCGCAGGGGCCATCGGGTCCGACACCCGCAGCCCCGCAGCTGCCCCGCCCGCCCCCGTGCCTCTGCCATACCTCCCGTACGTCCAACACCGTGTACGCATGTCTGCACACGATGCCCTTCAGGAACGCATCTGCAAGACACAAGAGCAACGGGGGAGGGGGGGGGGGGGCTGCAGGAGCAACTGCACACACACACACACACACACACACACATGTTGGGAACCGCGAGACAAGAACGAAGCAAGAAAAGCGGTTGAAAGAAAACTCCTCAGGAACAGCAGAGCTGTCCTAGACGTCTTTCGGTCTGTTGGTAGAGAGTGAGCAAATGCAGTTCTTGACAGTGGACCTCACCATTTCCCGCGTTCAGTTCTGCACCGCGCAACAGACCATAAAAACCGCCCGCGGAGGAGCTCGTGCACTGCCGTTGCCAGAGCCTAGATTTATTGTGTGCTGGGTGCCACCACCCCGCCACACACACACAAGGAAACATTCAGGGCAGGGAAAGCAGGAGGGATGGATGGGCACACACACACACACACACACACATAGACACACAAACACACACACACACACAGACACACACACACACACACACAGACACACAGACACACACACACACACACACACACACACACACTATTGCGAGACAAACGGGCAACAACTCAGTTTCCGAGTGTCAGAATCCTCGTCAGTTGGACATCAAACAAGACAGAGCATGTCCGACGCCAATAGGCACCTTTCTGCAGCACAGGGCGAGAGGAAGAGGCACATCCTGCACCCGAACATGACACACACACACACACACACACACACTTCGTCACGACCAAAACAGAAGTGCACACACACACACACACACACACACACACACACACACACGTTTGGGCAGGTGGAGGAGGACCCGCACCTCCTGCACCCCCCAACAAGGCCCTATCTGGGCCTGCCGTGCCGTGTTGAACGGCCCCACCGCAACTCCCCTCCGCCCGTCGGGGCCAAGGGGCCATCCTGTGCAATGCCCCGTGCTTGTTCACTGTGTTGAGGTGGTCGTTCAGTGCCGTGATGCCATCCACCCGCTCCGCCATTTCTTTGTCGTCCGGCGCCAGATCCACAATCCCCCGTGTCGCCCCCTAGTGTTCCCGGTACGCCTTGCGTCCCGCGTGTGTGCGGCGTTGTGGAGGGGCGCTGTGCACGGCCCACGCCCTTTCCCGTGCTGAGTCCCACGGGCTGCCACTGCACCGCGGCACGTCCCGCTGGAGGGGGACGCCTGCAGCCCCCACCCCCTCGGGGCATTGAGCTGTGCACCCACCCGAAGAGAAGGCGAGGGATGGGGAAGGGGCGGGTGTTCCATGAACGGGGGAGGGAGAGTCCCTGGGCCAGACCCCCCCCCTCTCCTCCCCCGGCCAGACCCCCCTCCTCCTCCCCCTGAAACGGGCTCAGGTGCAGCCGGGACCGATCCCCCGGGGACGGAGGCCATGCGGACCTCAACACTCAACGCCATTGAACACGGCACGTTTGGAATTGGCGCGTCACAGTGGCCCAGACAAGACATCATTGGCCGTATTCAGTGAAAAAAAAAGGCCAAATGGAAATCCCGCCCAAATGTCTTGGGCCTTCAGCGAGTGACTGATCAATGGCCCTGTCCATTGAGCCGAGAAACGGCGACACCGCCTCCCCCAGGCCGGGGGCCCTCCGCGGACTTGTGCTGCAGAGCCAAACACGGGGGCGGTCGGTAACGGCATCGGGGGACCGTAGCACACAGCCCAGCCCCCCATTCCATGGGACACCCGAGTGGGGGTCAGTGGGGTCAGGGAGGCGTCCCATGGGGAGCGCACCGGTGCGGCTCTGGCCAGTGGGACACCACGCAACACAACACTGAGGCACCATTCCAAGTCCCCCGGAAACGCTCCAGCGCTCCGCTGCCGCCTCCACCATCGGCGGCTGCTCCCGGTCACGGGGGGTCCGATGCACTGCCCTTCCCTCTGAGGCCTCTGGCCGCGGCGTCTCACGGGCCTGTGCAGCACCGGCCCATCCCACGCCACGCACCTTGGCCCTCCGACACGCTGCACGCGCCCAGAAAGCAGTAGGGGTCCGCGACGTGGTCCACGATGGTCTGCCATAACTGCGGGAGGGCACACGGGGGCTCGGGGGCAGGCACACGAAAGGGGGGCAGGGGGGGCGGCGCACCGCACGTGCCGCGCGGGTCCGCGCAGGGCGCATTGACGCAGCGAAAAGGCACACAGACACGGCTGCACACGTGCAGGACTATGAGCCCAGGCCGTGCCACAGGAGGTGCCACACCCGGCCCCCACGACCCCAGCCTCAATGGGCAGCCAGGGACCACAAGGCAGACGCGGGGGTACCCCCAGACTCCACAGCACCACAGTGAACCCCAAAGCACAGGTCCAGGCCACAGAGCCGTCTTTGTAATAGGAACGCTTGCTGCGCGCCACAGGCGCGCCACAGGCTCGCCGCAGGTGCCACAGGGGAGGGGTAATGGAGTAGCTTTCGTGTACACTGTCAAGAAAATGGACACCGGAACAAAAAAAATCCATGCAAGAAATTCACGTGACGCAAGAAGTTGTTGAGGCAGACCCACAATTGGAAAAACGCCTTGCGCAGGTTTGGGTTTGAGCACTGAGTTGGCGATGGACACTTCGCAAAGGGGGAATCCCGTTGCACCACGCATTGTGGCTCCGTCTCCCCAGAGCCAATGGGTCCAAAGGACTCAAAGTTGCTGCACTACCCCTACCGTCTCGGGGACTCCAAAGCAGAGCAGACTCAAAACGGCAACATAACCTCTGCCATTGTATGCTCACCAAAGCAGAGAGCACCCAAAGTGGCCATAACCCATACCATATTGGGGACGGGCAGCAAGTGCACCATCCGGCCCCGGGGTAGTCAAACAGGACAAGTCATCCAGGGGCTCCGTTGACACAACCAAAACACGTTCGGACCCACAGAGGGTCAGAATGTGCCCTCCGAGAGGCCAATAGGCGCCGCCAAAGGCAAACAAACCTACACCAGGGCCAAACCCCCCCGGGGAGGGGGGGCGGGGGGTGGCAAAAAGGGGTCGATAGGTGGGGACACGAAGGGCCCGGGATGAGGCGTGGGGAGCGACTGGGGTGTGGACGAGGGTGTGAAGGGGAGGGCATGCACCTGATCCAACGACGAGGCCATTCCGAATACCCCTGGGCACAGAGACACGGTCGATCACACGGAGTCAGGGCCACGGGAGTCCGGTCGGAGCAGATATCTACCCCCTGTGTGACATTCCGTCTGGTTGTTGTTCCTTTACGGGGCCCTGGACAGTCACTCGTTCTTCCCTCCGCATGTTGCGTCGGGTCGCTGCTTTCTGTCCGCCGCTGCGGCCGGTGCTCCTGCTCCTGTCGTTTCCGCGTTCGCGGAACCCAGTAGTTGGTGTGCTGGGGCTGTGCTGAATGTGGCATGGTGTGCCGTTTGCGCGTCAGCGGCGCCCAATAGTTGGCGTATTGAGGATGTGCTGGTTGTTGCCAGGGTCGTTTGACTGTTTTTGCTGTCCAAGCGCCTCTGTCCACAGGCCGTCCATAGCCTGCCTCGCTGTGTTTCTGTGTGCGTGAGGCCCAGGTGCCCTGTTCCTCCACGCGCTGTCCCGGCCGTCCACCATATGTCCTTTTCCCCCTCACGGCTGGTCTGCCCCTGATGGGCTCCCGCTCCTGCTGCGCAAACAGCCCATCTGGGCTGCGGGAGACACCCCCCCCCCAGGTTAGGTCTACCCCCCACCACCACCTGTAACTGGGCCTGAGGACCCAGAGGACGAGGAGGAGGACCTGCGCCTGGGTCCTTGCCGGGCAGATGGGGGAGGAGGGGGGCAGCCGCCGGTCTCGGGAGGAGGGATGGGGGGGGGGGGGGGGGTGACGGATGAGAGCCATTTAACGGGCATTGAGCCTTGACCATGGCACCCACGGGACGGTGTTCAAAGATGCATTGTTCTCCTTCGGGAATCACTGCGGTTCCTTTGTCGGGGCAACGCCGGCTTCCCTGGCTGGCCCCCCTCCAGCGGTACCGCGTTGGGCAAGCCACCACCAACCACCGCCCCGCCGGTGTGCCAATGCCCGGCGACTAGGGCAAAATCCATGGCTCGGGGGTGGGTGGTGTGGGGGTATCGCCACTCGACCCGTGTAGTAATGGGGTCGGGTGCACGGGCCGCCTTCAACCCACCGCCCCAGAACATGTGCAGGGGGTGCCCACCCCTCCCCATGTGGTTTGGCTGTCTGCGTCCCCCTTGTTCTGCCGAACGGGGCACTCTCACCGACCCCCCTGCCCCAGCCCCTGGCATCCCGCACTGGGCAACGCTCGTTCCGCCACACACCTCCTCTGCCACACCCACACCAACACCAACACCCATGACCACAACCACTACTTCACCCGTGGCTACAACCACAACCACAACCAGAGGCACAGCTGCAGCCGCAGCAGAAACCATTGGGGACGTTACTGCAGCCAAAAGCACGACGGCGTGGGTCAACAAGCGCACAACAGCACCGTGCAGATGGAGAGTCCTGCCTTTGCCACCGGTGAGGACCTGCAGGGCCTCGCTGACGCTGCCGCTGATGATGGCTTCGTAGCACCCATGCAACTTGGCAAAGGCCTTCTCCACAATCTGCACCCAAATCTCCTGAAGCCGTGGCCGGGGGGGGGGGGGGGGATGTACGTGAACATGGAGTGGGCAACGGACAGCACATGACAGACCACGTGCCTCTTGTGTGGGGGCCGCACACGGCAGCAGCGGGCGATTGGGTCACACAGACCCCCTGGATGGCCTTCCCTTCAAACCCCACACTGCCCCTCGCTCAGTGCCCATCAACACGCACCTTCTGGTCGGACGAACTGGCGAAGATCAATCTCCAGCGCTGGCGATGCGTACTGGTATTGGGGCGGTAGCAGGGGAAGTAGGAGTCGACCCACACCATCTTCCACACGCCCCGGACGAAGAAGGATACGCCGTAGATGCCCTGCTCTTCATACGTCCTGATGACACGGGCAGTGGGGCGTGGTGGTGGGGGGGGGGGGGGGGGCTGCTGTGCCTCAGGACGAGGGGGACAAGCTGACACGGACTGCAGCCCGCAACTTCTAGTTCTCAGTGGCCCAGAACCGCATGCAACGCGACGGTCCGATGCGGCGCAGGCCCACCAACGCCTCCCCTCAGGCGGTGCAGGCGGTCTTCGGGACCAGGGCAGGGGAGGGGGGTTGCATGAACGAAGACCACAGACACATCGGTGGCCGCAGTGCAGCATGTGCATCGATTGCTTGGCCGTAGAACAATGTCCTTGTGTCTCACTGCGTTTAGACTGATGAGGGCACAGACCGAAACCGAAGTGAACATTGGGTATTTGGATTTGGTGGACCGTGACTCTGTGCTTCAGACTCTCAAGGCTTCGCAGGGACCAGAGGTGCTGCGCAGCGTCACACTGGGCTGTTCGGCATAAAGATCAGCTAATCGGAAGGGGTGGGGGTAGTCACCCCTTTTGGGGCGTCACCGCACTGTCGGGTATCGTCTGCTCCGGGCTCCCCTGCTCACACCAGCAGTGATGCTTGTCCAGTGGGGGGGCATGCAAATGCACCAACGGGCCACAGATGGGCCAACAATCATATCCCCGGGACAAATTTCCACCGGCTGCAGACCTTTGACATCGCCCATCCACCAAAGGCGGCGACTGGGAGGGGGGGCTTGACAAACCTAGTGACCCGGTGTAAAACAAACCACCAAAACACCGGGGGTTTGGGCCTCCGTGCCGCAGTGCGAAATGCCTGCTCTGGCGCGGAAACCTGGCCACCGAGAAACGGGAGGGAGGGGGGTTCCGTGGCGTCTCTTTCGGCAGGACCCCTGATCAAGACCCGTCACGGTCACACTTGTATCGTCGCTTTAGGCAACACTATGCATTGGGGACCATTGCAGGGGGGCACGCATACCCTTGGCCTAGCGAGCCACACTCTACGGCGTTTGTAGGGGGTGGCCCCAGTACGACAGGGGAGATGCCGCCATGAGCCATGCGGATTTGGGGGTGGCACTGCCACCCCCAAGCCCGCATGTCTCAAAGAGACTCACACTGCCGTCACTACACCTCAAATGCCCTGTGTCATGTGGTGCATGGTCTGGGGTCCACTGAGGTCGGGGGGGGGGGGGGGCAGACGGTGTGCTCTGCTCAGTCGAATGTGCGTTGCGCAGTCACGGCTACGATGCACATCGATTCATTGCCACCGCTGCCATCAGTGCACGGGATCTGCACCCGCAAGCCATCTCTTTGGGGATGCAGCCCGGGTACACCCCCTCCTGTCGCACATCCATGACTTGATAGTCATCAGTGCTCAGCACCTGAGGCATTGCTGAGGCAATGCATCACCCGGACGGGGGATCAGTACAGTTCCAGACCTCAACCCGCTCGGCGTGGGGAGGGGGGTTCAGAAAGGGGCGGAGGGGCAAATTTTTCCCCGGGTTTGGGGGCTTTTTGAATCATTTGGAGCATTTTGAATATCCAAAAATACGGGGGGTCAAATCCCCTTTTACCATTCGCCACAACTGGGGGGGAAATGAGGGGGAAAGGGGGGAGAATTTCTGTGTCTTGGATCCCCGGTGCACAGGGGCCAACACAATGGTCCAAGCGCCGCAGGCTCCCAAGTCAGTTGTTCGTCGTTGCTCACCGATGGTGTGCGTTGGGGGGGGGGGGGGGGGCAGGTTTAGGTTTATGGGCGGCCGTATGCTATTGGCGTACCTGTTGGCCGCCCCACATCTTGCCGGTTGAGAGCGGCCACCGGCAAACGGTACAGACCTGCCTTACCCGGGGTGGCTGTGACCGTTGGTGGGTGTGTGCTGCCGGTCGCGTGCTCGGCGTGCATGTCGTGTGCGCATGCGCGTGCTTCTGTTCGTGTGGTTACGCACACATGAGCAGTAACTGCTATGCAGCAGTTTCCGCTCCACAGTGACAGCTGTGCATCCGTCACCTCACTGCAGCGATTGCTATGCAGCAGTCGCCACTCTGGAGCAACTGCTAAACAGCGGCCCCCGCTCTGCAGCAACTGCTATGCAGCAGTCGCTGCTCTGCGGTAACTGCTATGCAGCAGTCCGTGCTGTTAGCAGTGGCCACTCTGTGCAACTGCATGCAGCAGTCGCCGCCTTGTATCGCCGACCCGCTGCCACATATTGAGGGGGCTGCAGGGGTAAGGCTGCCTGTGCAGCACCCCCATAGCCCCTAGATTGGGAACGGGGCGGGGGTTAGGTGTAGCTGTAGCACATGTACTGCAGTAGACAAGCATCTGATGCCGCTGCAGCACAAAGGCTGCTGCTGCTGCCATGCTGCTGCATAACAGCTGCAGCAGGAAAGTCGCCGCGGCCACTACAGCACGGCAACTGCAGCTGCAGTAGCAGCAGCGGAAAGGCTACTGGTGTTGCACCCCCATCGCCCCTAGATTGGTTAAGGGGCGGGGTCAGCTGCAGTGCGTTGCAACACACATGCTGCAGCATAAAAGCAGCTGTTGCGGCTGCAGCAGGTTTTATGCTGCAGCAGGAAGTCTGCAGGTGCAGCACCCCCATAGCCCCTAGATTGTTACCGGGGCGGGGGTCAACTGCACTGGGCCGCAGCAAGCGTGCAGCTGCAGCAAAACAGCTGCTGTGACTGCAGCGCGACAGCAGTGCTGCTGCAGGACAGCTGCCGGAGGAGGGCCGCCCCAGGGTGTAACACCCCCATAGCCCCTAGATTGGTAATGGGGCGGGGGTTAGCTGCAGTGCGCTGCAGCATGTATGCTACAACAGAAACGCAGCAGCTGCAGCTGCAGCTCAAAAGCAGACCACTGCAGCAGGAAAGCTGTGGAGCGGCGACTGCTGCATAGCAATTGTTGCAGAGTGGCGATGGCTGCTTAGCAGTTGCTGCAGGGCGGTGACTGCTGCATAGCAGCTACTGCGGCGCGGCGACTGCTGCATAGCAGTTGCTGCAGTGCGGCGGCTGCAGAACAGGGAGCGGGTGCGTCCCCCCTACGGCCACCATGGCAGCGCGGAGGGTGCGGGTGCGTCCCCCCTCAGTATGTGGGAGCGGGTCCGTCCCCCCACGCAGCGGTGTTCACAGGGAGCGGGTCCGTCTCCCCTGCGACCAACATCGATGTTCAGAGGGTGCGGGTGCGTCCCCAAGGGCTGCGGCAGCTTTCCTGCTGCAGCTGTCAGGCAGCAGCATTGCAGTTGCTGCTGTCCTGCTGCAGCTGCAGTTGTTATATTTCTGCTGCTGCATACATGCTGCAGCTCACTGCAGCCAATCCCCGTCCCGTTACCAATCCAGGGACTATGGGGTGCTACACTGCAGTGATTGCCATGCAGCAGTCCCTGCTCTTGTACTGCTGCTCTCTGCAGCCTTCCCCCGTCCCGTTACCAATCCAGGGACTATGGGGGTGCTGCGCTGTAGTGATTGCCATGCAGCGTTTCCCCTTCTGCAGCAACCGCCATGCAGCAGGTGCCGCCCTGCAGTGACCACCATGCAGCAGTCCCCGCTCTGCAGCAACCGCTGTGCCGCAGTTGCCACCTTGCAGTGACTGCCATGCAGCAGGCCCTGCTCTTGTGCTGCAGCCTTCCGCAGCCATCCCCCGTCCCGTCACCAATCTAGGGACTATGGGGTCTTGCTGCCGGCATTGCCCGCGCGCACAACGCGGGGTTCGCTCATGGCGAGCACTGCGTGGGGTGTGTGGCGCGGTCGCTACACGTGCTGGTGGGGTCGCGTGCAGTGGGCGTGTATGCCGTCCCATGGACCCGGGTGTTTCAGGTGGTGTTTGTTGGGGCCCACGGGTGGAGGACGCCCTCCTTCCAGCGATACACGGGCTCAGCACTGGATGCCCAGCATCCCTTGGCGGCTATTTACTCACCATGTCATTTCATGGTGCCCCCGCCTGCGGGGTTTGGGACCGCCTCGCGGGAGGCTGCCCTTTTGTGGTGCGCGTGGCAGCTGGTGTGTGTGCTTGTTGGATATTGTGCGCCCGGACCCAGAGGTGCTGGGTCTTGTGGTGATGGTGGGTCGCCGCTGGTGGAAGTGGTGGGGCGGCGAGCCTGACCTGTTGGTGTTCACCACGCGGGCGCCGGTGTCATAGACACCTCATCTGCGGCGCTGGGCCTGCCCGCAGGGTGGGAACCCCAGGTCGCCGCAGGATGCCAGCACTGGGGGAGGCATCAAGGTTGGGGGGGGGGCTGAGGGGGGGGCTCCGGCCCGACACGCAAGGGCCTGTACTGAGGGCTGCACACCGGGGCATTGCATGCGGACCGTCTCTCCCATGTGTCACCCCTCACGCCCCTTCCTACGGTGACAGTGGCAACAGCTGACGCACATGCAGTGCCCCTCATTTCCCCGGGGACCTCCCAGCTGCGTTCCATCCCCGAGCCCCTGCGAAGGCCACACAGCACAAAGGCACGTACTCGTCGATCAATTCGTCACTGATTCCCAAATCTTTGACGACGGCGGCCAACGCCGACAGAAAATAGCAATCCCCTACAACGAGGTTGTGGGGGAGGGAAGGACAGAGGGATGTGACGGGGGGGGTAAAGGGATGCCACGGAGGGTGGGGGGCGGAGTACAGAGGGATGCCTCTGGGGGTGGGGGATGCCACTGCGGCGGGTCAGGCGTCACTTGGATGGTACATGAACGGTGATGTTCGTGTACACCAGACCTGGAGATAGTGCGCATCACCGCTACCGCGCGATACACACTTTTTTTTGGGGGGGGGTACACACACGATACACACTTCAGAAGCCCGGGATACACATGTGATACATGAAATCCATGAAGAGAGAAAAGAGATCTTGGCCATTCACACACAGCAGTGGCACTGCAGAATGAGAAAAGGGTTGGACAGACGTGTGGAACCTAACACAATTGACATTTGTGCATGCCAGGAATTGAAGCTACTGCCCTTGTTTCAGCAGAGCAGTGCCTCACCAAGTGAGCTACAACTACCAACTTGTACAATTGTGCAAAAGAGAGTCCTTAGCTTGAAGTGATGTCTAGAAAAAGCGCAAACAGCGCACTGCAGAATGAGAAAAGGGTGGGACACACATGTGATACACACTCTTGAAAGTTGGGATACACACATGATACACACACCCGAAGCTTGGGATACAGTGAGATACAGAAATTTCAGTTTTTGGGATACACTCTATCTTCAAAACTGGTGTACACAGGGCTGCCGAGGTGACCACCACTTCCCTTTTGTCTCCCCTGCTCCACCAATGGACGGCTTCTGTGATGGGGGCTCGAACAGGGGGTGCGAAAGCGCCGGGTGTCATGTGAATGCCATGAACGAATCTGCACACCCACACCCACACATACACATCAGTGTCTTTGGGACCCTTGATCCCACGCGTTGGAAAGTGGTGGGCAATGCCCACCGGACCAGGGGTCATCGCATGGTAACGCTTCGGGGCCAATGTATCACCACAGTTCATCACACAAGCGCCTGCCCACCGGGCCAAGCCATACCATACCGTCATACCATTCAGGGGTCCCCACACCCAAAGGACCCCCTCACTTTCCCCTTGGAATAGCCTTACGGCCAATAGGATCGTCACAGCACTGGTTTTTCTCTTTGGTCTTGTCTTTGGCTTGCCCCCTGTGCAATTTTTATGCCCAATCCTCCCATGCACTGCCATGCCACGCCATGCCTCGGCTTGGGAAGGCGAGCGAGCACGCGCAGGGAAGGGGGGGGACAGTCTGCTTCAGTGCTGGGGAAGCCGGATCGAAAACTGGGGTCGTCCACATGCGTATCTTCCAGTGACTGCAGGCACCTGTGCTGCTCAGCCAACCGATCTTAAACAGCGCAACCCCCACTGCGGGATGCAGGTGTTGAATGCGAGCATGACCCCGTGCGGTACAGAGGCCGCAAAGCAACATAAGTCGGAACAAAAAGCTCTTCAGTGACATCGCCATGGGCGCGTTTGACTGTGAAGGAAGAACCGCCCGGATGCAGGGTTCAGTGGGCTCGTTCCTTTGTCACTGTCCTACGAGCCCACAATATCAGACACACCAGACAAACACCGTTCTCGACCAACCGTAGCCCGCCTCCCCCAGTGGACCAGTCCACCGAATTTGGACCACTGGCGCCCTGGGAAACCCCCAATCCCCTCAAATTGCGGAGCCGAACGGCGTCGTGTCTGAACAATATGCAATAACACATCCGCAGCCCGTTGTCACTGCCTTTGATGGGGCCATGACCTACAAATGCGTCGGGGGGAAGGAGTACCTAAGCTCCCCTGCACCACGTCGTCGGGGTTCATGCTCTCGGCTGCTGAAACCAAACCATCTCCCGTTTCGTCTGAGTATAGCCACGTCCGTTTCCCCTCCCTCGTGACCCCCAGCGGCCTAAAGAAACGGACGTGTGTAGAGCGGGCAAGTGGACGGTCCGGCAGTGCACACCCTCAGCAACCGGTCGAACTTTTTCCACTGCAGCCAGAGCGCCCCCGGGAGGGTCCGCCGGGTATTTGGTAAAACTGAGTACCAGACGAGGTAAAACTGAGTAAAATGTGGTAAAACTGAGTAGATTTGAGGTAAAACTGAGTAAAAAAAAATTTTTTAAAAAAAAAATTTTAAAAAAAATTATTTTTTTTACTCAGTAAAAAGACAATTTTTTTTTGAAAAAAAATGCACAAAAAACTGCACACTTTGATGGTAGGTGGTACTTTTGTTTAAGGGCACAAGGCCCCCGAGTCGATTCCCGGCCACTTGTGTTAGTGGCGCCCCACCCGGGCCAAACCATCATATATATATATATCACACAACCGCTTCACCAAGGAGGGTTGAGTACCGTCTGAGAGGGTGGGGCCAACTACTTACTTACAAGTAGTTACAAAAGACACGCTTGAACATCAAGTCGGCCTTAGTATCTCTCTTGTGAGGCTTGCCTCTCGGGGTAGGATTCAGCTTGCATCTCTCAAAGAGATCTTCTTTCTTTTCCAAATGCAGCTGTCTGCAAAATGCTTGGTCATTTTCCAATTGACCATCAGCATTTTGGGGGTATTGAGGAGGCAACGCATACCACTTCCGACAGATCCACACACCGGGACGGGTGTCATCATTGGCATTGCCAGGAGTGGCATGCGTGGCATTGGCAGCAGTAACTGCAGCAAAAGCAACAACAGCAGCAGCAGCAGCAGCAACGGGGGCCGCCCGGAATTGGCGCAATCCTACACAAATCTCGGACTGACACAAGACAGTGGTATGGAAGGTACAATGAAGAACCTTACATTCCTGACACGCTATGGCGGGTGTGCCATCGCAAAAAAAGCATGTGTCAGGGGGGTCTGCAGATTTGGGCGTGGGGTACAACCGAGACACCTCCCAATGCATTGACCGGGTCCGGGGTGTGGGGGCCAACTTGGAACCACTGTAGTACAAAGTAGCTTGTGCCATCTCACGCAATAACCACAATCTATCCTGTGGCACTTGCAAATCGCCTTTGACAACACGTCTAGACAAGGCACAATGCAACATCAGCAGACATGCCGGATGGCAACTGACAAAATCATCCTGCCTGATGAAGGTGGAATACAGGGGTGCAATTGCAAATGCAAGGGAACCGAAAGCATCCAAAAACGTTGCCCACTTCCTCCGCGGTTGTGGTTGGATGCCTTCTCGCTCCGCAAGCTCATCCACAACAGCCAACTCCTCCTTGTTTGCCCCAACAATGTGTGGCTTGTCAAGGAGGGGGTCAAACTTAAGGCAAAGGTATTCACGGGTAGGGGCAATCAGCAACAAGCGGAGCACCCAATGGAAATTACGCGAATTATATATCTGCGCCACAATCAACGGTGGTGCAAAAGACATATCAATGGACGCGCGTTCCAAAGTGCTACGCGCCCATGATTCAACCAACGCCTGTCGGCGTTGTGGATTGGCACACGACGCATTCCACAACGAATCACGGACTGCCCATGCCACACCCATTGTGTCCCAATCTGCACTGAGAGCGGTCTGGGCTGCCCACCAGTAATACACCACAATTTGAGCACAGTCTGTGACATAGCTCTCGGAGGTGAGGTCCCTAAAATGGCGTGCCTCGAACTCATATTGTTGAGCCGATGGACCTGGAACCGTGGCATGTAGTGGCGGCCCCCAATCGTCACCAAGCAATGCCTCGACCTCTGCCAAGGATGGGCGAAACGAGCCATGGCTATCACTGAGTGCCTTGCACACATTAGCAAGGATTTGTTCTGCAGGGCGACACCCAGTATGAGATGTTGGAGGGCTATCGGTACAGGGTGTGGCGACAACAATTTCGGACGGAATGGAACTAGGCGGGATAGGGTCCAATGGGGTACTAGCTACATTGTCACAAGCAGCTACACCCACATTCACAGAGGGAGTTGGGTGGGTCCCTACAGCAATTTCGGACGGGATGGAATTGGGTGGAACACGGTTCACAGAGGGAGTGGGGTGCAAAATGGTCTCGGCATCCACCTCCTTCTCCCACTTCTGTAGCACCCATTTTACCTCATCCCTATCCTTGAACCGTCTCGCTAGGCACTCCAGTCCAACCAAGCAGTGAATGCACCCGTCGCAGTAGATGCACCACAAATACACAGCCCTATTGCATTGACCACAAGTGAATGGTGGACGGTACAGGCGCATTGAGTGCCACGAGGCGTTCCCGCGGGCCAACTCACGCTTCAGGTCTTGGCCAAGGGAGAGGGGTTCTCCATCACAGCTACTGTCACTGGAGGAGTCGTCCTCAACAACCTTTTGAGCTCTTTTTCGGCCACCTTTCTTGGCGGGGCTTGCTTGCGACTTGAACTCACGCACATGTGGCGGCTCAACACGAGAGGCAACTGTCCGCCTCACACGGCCGTACCTAAAGGGCCGGGCGCCAACGTACTTCCATGAGTATCGCAAAGGCACGGTAAAACCAGGCTCCTTAACAAGGAGCCATAGCAAGATGCCGTCACAGATTCCAAGGGTGGAGTACGTGGCACATGTGCAAAACTCCGCTGTGACGCGGTGAATACGGAGCAGGGACAAGAACTGCGCCCAAGTGACACGGCGGCCTTCATTAATGGCGGCGAAGGTGTCCTTCCACCGGGTAACATCACCAACCTCAATGGGGGGGTAGTCACGGATGGCCTTGCCATTGGCCCCTCGTTTTCGCGAGGACACACCCTGGTGAAAAAATAGGGCATCACCGTCATCCACAAACACTTTGTTGTTCAGCATCACCTGGGCCTCCTGCCACATCCATGGGGCGGGCTGCATGCCTCTACCACCAAGTTGTTCACGGCTTTGGGCCCACTGTGTACCTAGGCGGGGTAGCACATCTTTCAAAAACTCACGAATTCCACGCAACTTGTGCTGCGTGACAAGCTTCAGCGGTTGTGCCCTTGCCTCCGCCGGTGTACTACATGGAACACCCGGAGGAGACTGACCTACAAACCACCCGGACCGCTTGTGGATGTACTGCTCCCGAGCATGGTCCAAATAGTGGGGCGTTGCCGAATAGTGGGCAAAGTGGCTACCTCACCCCTGCCGTATCGGGGATCCCCACCGCTTCAGAGCGGGGGGCAGAATCAGAAGTGGCCCACAAGTGGGCAAAGTGGCTACCTCACCCCTGCCGTATCGGGGATCCCCACCGCTTCAGAGCGGGGGGCAGAATCAGAAGTGGCCCACAAGTGGGCAAAGTGGCTACCTCACCCCTGCCGTATCGGGGATCCCCACCGCTTCAGAGCGGGGGGCAGAATCAGAAGTGGCCCACAAGTGGGCAAAACGGCTACCTCACCCCTGCCGTATCGGGGATCCCCACCGCTTCAGAGCGGGGGGCAGAATCAGAAGTGGCCCACAAGTGGGCAAAGTGGCTACCTCACCCCTGCCGTATCGGGGATCCCCACCGCTTCAGAGCGGGGGGCAGAATCAGAAGTGGCCCACAAGTGGGCAAAGTGGCTACCTCACCCCTGCCGTATCGGGGATCCCCACCGCTTCAGAGCGGGGGGCAGAATCAGAAGTGGCCCACAAGTGGGCAAAACGGCTACCTCACCCCTGCCGTATCGGGGATCCCCACCGCTTCAGAGCGGGGGGCAGAATCAGAAGTGCCCCACAAGTGGGCAAAGTGGCTACCTCACCCCTGCCGTATCGGGGATCCCCACCGCTTCAGAGCGGGGGGCAGAATCAGAAGTGGCCCACAAGTGGGCAAAGTGGCTACCTCACCCCTGCCGTATCGGGGATCCCCACCGCTTCAGAGCGGGGGGCAGAATCAGAAGTGGCCCACAAGTGGGCAAAACGGCTACCTCGGCCCTGCCGTATCGGGGATCCCCACCGCTTCAGAGCGGGGGGCAGAATCAGAAGTGGCCCACAAGTGGGCAAAGTGGCTACCTCACCCCTGCCGTATCGGGGATCCCCACCGCTTCAGAGCGGGGGGCAGAATCAGAAGTGGCCCACAAGTGGGCAAAGTGGCTACCTCACCCCTGCCGTATCGGGGATCCCCACCGCTTCAGAGCGGGGGGCAGAATCAGAAGTGGCCCACAAGTGGGCAAAGTGGCTACCTCACCCCTGCCGTATCGGGGATCCCCACCGCTTCAGAGCGGGGGGCAGAATCAGAAGTGGCCCACAAGTGGGCAAAGTGGCTACCTCACCCCTGCCGTATCGGGGATCCCCACCGCTTCAGAGCGGGGGGCAGAATCAGAAGTGGCCCACAAGTGGGCAAAACGGCTACCTCACCCCTGCCGTATCGGGGATCCCCACCGCTTCAGAGCGGGGGGCAGAATCAGAAGTGGCCCACAAGTGGGCAAAGTGGCTACCTCACCCCTGCCGTATCGGGGATCCCCACCGCTTCAGAGCGGGGGGCAGAATCAGAAGTGGCCCACAAGTGGGCAAAGTGGCTACCTCACCCCTGCCGTATCGGGGATCCCCACCGCTTCAGAGCGGGGGGCAGAATCAGAAGTGGCCCACAAGTGGGCAAAACGGCTACCTCACCCCTGCCGTATCGGGGATCCCCACCGCTTCAGAGCGGGGGGCAGAATCAGAAGTGGCCCACAAGTGGGCAAAGTGGCTACCTCACCCCTGCCGTATCGGGGATCCCCACCGCTTCAGAGCGGGGGGCAGAATCAGAAGTGGCCCACAAGTGGGCAAAGTGGCTACCTCACCCCTGCCGTATCGGGGATCCCCACCGCTTCAGAGCGGGGGGCAGAATCAGAAGTGGCCCACAAGTGGGCAAAACGGCTACCTCACCCCTGCCGTATCGGGGATCCCCACCGCTTCAGAGCGGGGGGCAGAATCAGAAGTGGCCCACAAGTGGGCAAAGTGGCTACCTCACCCCTGCCGTATCGGGGATCCCCACCGCTTCAGAGCGGGGGGCAGAATCAGAAGTGGCCCACAAGTGGGCAAAGTGGCTACCTCACCCCTGCCGTATCGGGGATCCCCACCGCTTCAGAGCGGGGGGCAGAATCAGAAGTGGCCCACAAGTGGGCAAAGTGGCTACCTCACCCCTGCCGTATCGGGGATCCCCACCGCTTCAGAGCGGGGGGCAGAATCAGAAGTGGCCCACAAGTGGGCAAAGTGGCTACCTCACCCCTGCCGTATCGGGGATCCCCACCGCTTCAGAGCGGGGGACAAAATCAGAAGTGGCCCACAAGTGGGCGAAATGGCTACCTCACCCCTGCCGTATCGGGGATCCCCACCGCTTCAGAGCGGGGGGCAGAATCAGAAGTGGCCCACAAGTGGGCAAAGTGGCTACCTCACCCCTGCCGTATCGGGGATCCCCACCGCTTCAGAGCGGGGGGCAGAATCAGAAGTGGCCCACAAGTGGGCAAAACGGCTACCTCACCCCTGCCGTATCGGGGATCCCCACCGCTTCAGAGCGGGGGGCAGAATCAGAAGTGGCCCACAAGTGGGCAAAGTGGCTACCTCACCCCTGCCGTATCGGGGATCCCCACCGCTTCAGAGCGGGGGGCAGAATCAGAAGTGGCCCACAAGTGGGCAAAACGGCTACCTCACCCCTGCCGTATCGGGGATCCCCACCGCTTCAGAGCGGGGGGCAGAATCAGAAGTGGCCCACAAGTGGGCAAAGTGGCTACCTCACCCCTGCCGTATCGGGGATCCCCACCGCTTCAGAGCGGGGGGCAGAATCAGAAGTGGCCCACAAGTGGGCAAAGTGGCTACCTCACCCCTGCCGTATCGGGGATCCCCACCGCTTTAGAGCGGGGGGCAGAATCAGAAGTGGCCCACAAGTGGGCAAAGTGGCTACCTCACCCCTGCCGTATCGGGGATCCCCACCGCTTCAGAGCGGGGGGCAGAATCAGAAGTGGCCCACAAGTGGGCAAAGTGGCTACCTCACCCCTGCCGTATCGGGGATCCCCACCGCTTCAGAGCGGGGGGCAGAATCAGAAGTGGCCCACAAGTGGGCAAAGTGGCTACCTCACCCCTGCCGTATCGGGGATCCCCACCGCTTCAGAGCGGGGGGCAGAATCAGAAGTGGCCCACAAGTGGGCAAAACGGCTACCTCACCCCTGCCGTATCGGGGATCCCCACCGCTTAAGAGCGGGGGGCAGAATCAGAAGTGGCCCACAAGTGGGCAAAGTGGCTACCTCACCCCTGCCGTATCGGGGATCCCCACCGCTTCAGAGCGGGGGACAAAATCAGAAGTGGCCCACAAGTGGGCGAAATGGCTACCTCACCCCTGCCGTATCGGGGATCCCCACCGCTTCAGAGCGGGGGGCAGAATCAGAAGTGGCCCACAAGTGGGCAAAGTGGCTACCTCACCCCTGCCGTATCGGGGATCCCCACCGCTTCAGAGCGGGGGGCAGAATCAGAAGTGGCCCACAAGTGGGCAAAGTGGCTACCTCACCCCTGCCGTATCGGGGATCCCCACCGCTTCAGAGCGGGGGGCAGAATCAGAAGTGGCCCACAAGTGGGCAAAGTGGCTACCTCACCCCTGCCGTATCGGGGATCCCCACCGCTTCAGAGCGGGGGGCAGAATCAGAAGTGGCCCACAAGTGGGCAAAACGGCTACCTCACCCCTGCCGTATCGGGGATCCCCACCGCTTCAGAGCGGGGGGCAGAATCAGAAGTGGCCCACAAGTGGGCAAAGTGGCTACCTCACCCCTGCCGTATCGGGGATCCCCACCGCTTCAGAGCGGGGGGCAGAATCAGAAGTGGCCCACAAGTGGGCAAAGTGGCTACCTCACCCCTGCCGTATCGGGGATCCCCACCGCTTCAGAGCGGGGGGCAGAATCAGAAGTGGCCCACAAGTGGGCAAAGTGGCTACCTCACCCCTGCCGTATCGGGGATCCCCACCGCTTCAGAGCGGGGGGCAGAATCAGAAGTGGCCCACAAGTGGGCAAAGTGGCTACCTCACCCCTGCCGTATCGGGGATCCCCACCGCTTCAGAGCGGGGGACAAAATCAGAAGTGGCCCACAAGTGGGCGAAATGGCTACCTCACCCCTGCCGTATCGGGGATCCCCACCGCTACAGAGCGGGGGGCAGAATCAGAAGTGGCCCACAAGTGGGCAAAGTGGCTACCTCACCCCTGCCGTATCGGGGATCCCCACCGCTTCAGAGCGGGGGGCAGAATCAGAAGTGGCCCACAAGTGGGCAAAACGGCTACCTCACCCCTGCCGTATCGGGGATCCCCACCGCTTCAGAGCGGGGGGCAGAATCAGAAGTGGCCCACAAGTGGGCAAAGTGGCTACCTCACCCCTGCCGTATCGGGGATCCCCACCGCTTCAGAGCGGGGGGCAGAATCAGAAGTGGCCCACAAGTGGGCAAAACGGCTACCTCACCCCTGCCGTATCGGGGATCCCCACCGCTTCAGAGCGGGGGGGCAGAATCAGAAGTGGCCCACAAGTGGGCAAAGTGGCTACCTCACCCCTGCCGTATCGGGGATCCCCACCGCTTCAGAGCGGGGGGCAGAATCAGAAGTGGCCCACAAGTGGGCAAAGTGGCTACCTCACCCCTGCCGTATCGGGGATCCCCACCGCTTCAGAGCGGGGGGCAGAATCAGAAGTGGCCCACAAGTGGGCAAAACGGCTACCTCACCCCTGCCGTATCGGGGATCCCCACCGCTTCAGAGCGGGGGGCAGAATCAGAAGTGGCCCACAAGTGGGCAAAGTGGCTACCTCACCCCTGCCGTATCGGGGATCCCCACCGCTTCAGAGCGGGGGGCAGAATCAGAAGTGGCCCACAAGTGGGCAAAGTGGCTACCTCACCCCTGCCGTATCGGGGATCCCCACCGCTTCAGAGCGGGGGGCAGAATCAGAAGTGGCCCACAAGTGGGCAAAACGGCTACCTCACCCCTGCCGTATCGGGGATCCCCACCGCTTCAGAGCGGGGGGCAGAATCAGAAGTGGCCCACAAGTGGGCAAAGTGGCTACCTCACCCCTGCCGTATCGGGGATCCCCACCGCTTCAGAGCGGGGGACAAAATCAGAAGTGGCCCACAAGTGGGCGAAATGGCTACCTCACCCCTGCCGTATCGGGGATCCCCACCGCTTCAGAGCGGGGGGCAGAATCAGAAGTGGCCCACAAGTGGGCAAAGTGGCTACCTCACCCCTGCCGTATCGGGGATCCCCACCGCTTCAGAGCGGGGGGCAGAATCAGAAGTGGCCCACAAGTGGGCAAAGTGGCTACCTCACCCCTGCCGTATCGGGGATCCCCACCGCTTCAGAGCGGGGGGCAGAATCAGAAGTGGCCCACAAGTGGGCAAAGTGGCTACCTCACCCCTGCCGTATCGGGGATCCCCACCGCTTCAGAGCGGGGGGCAAAATCAGAAAAAAGGGCTTTTTTGTACTAATTTTTTTACTGAGTAAAAAAAAAAAATTTTTTTCCTACTCAGTTTTTTACTGAGTAAAAAAAAAAATTTTTTTTTCTACTCAGTTTTTTACTGAGTAAAAAAAAATTTTTTTTTTCTACTCAGTTTTTCACTGAGTAAAAAAAAAAATTTTTTTCCCTACTCAGTTTTTTACTGAGTAAAAAAAAAATTTTTTTTTTCTACTCAGTTTTTTACTGAGTGAAAAAAAAAAATTTTTTTTTCTACTCAGTTTTTTACTGAGTAAAAAAAAAATTTTTTTTTCTACTCAGTTTCGCAACTGAGTAGAAACCCCACTTACTGAGTAAAAAAAACTTTTTTTACTCAGTTTGAAACTGAGTAAAAAATTTTTTTTTAAAAAAAAAAATTTTTTTACTCAGTTTTACCACGGACCCGGGTCCGCCCCCACACAATCCTTCAGATGTCCCAGACGACAGTGCCCCGCGCAGGCTAACAGTAGAAAATAGGAGGGGAGGGGGTCTGGGACCCAAAAGTTTGTGTACCAAAATGGCCTGACAAGATTTTCCCAACGGTAAATTTCGTTTTTTCCCACGAGCTGCACATGTCCAAGTCCTGCGCACTTGGGCCCAGCAAGTCACAGACAATAGGCACACCACCAATCAGACCACGCGACCCGACTCGAACCCCCGTCCCTGCGGCGACTTGAGGCAGGACCTAACCCCCAAAAAAATATCACGCGTCAGAATAACATCACGCACGCATGATATCAATTGTCCTCCTTAAATAATATCACGCGCTCCCAAGCACTGGAGGGACATGCACTGTGCAGATTTGCGGGCTGAGCTGAAGAGTTCGTGTCATTGTTCGATTAATTTCTGGAAAGGAATGGTCCCATGGACAGTTGCCAGGCCACAGGTCTGGGCTGGGCCTTTGACTTTGGTTTTGGTGGCAGTGCATCACCAACTGGCACAGCATGGGGTGCAAACTGGAAAGGCACATGCAACTTGGCCTTTGTTGCGCGGATAAAGCCCAAATCTTGGAACACTTTCGGCACATCCAATGTGCTAGTAGTTTTTGCAAGCCCATTGTAGCAAAAATCCACAAGTTACGGGCCTGAGCCAAAGCGGGCCTGCCTTTGGATGAGAATTCTGACACATCTGATTCTTCATTGTCCATTGCTGCCTCATGAGCACCATTGAAAAATTGTTCATCATGGTCCCGTGCTTCAGCCAACAAGCCAGGCTCCATTCGTGACGCACCGGATGCCATGAGAGTTTCCAAAATGCTGTGCAACAGACACGTGTCAGAATAGTATCACGGATACCAAAATAATATCACGCGAGATGTTAATGGGGGGGGGGGGGGGTGAGTCGGGTGCATGTCGACGGTGGCGCGGGGGGGGGATGAACAGGCCTATCCCGGACCCACCCACCCAAACTGGACCCCCATACGCCAAGGACAAGAATCTGAGGTTGCACACATTGCGGGGGTGCTGGGCAGTACCACATGCCTCCCTCATTTTGAGTACAGGGAGTTCAACAAAATCGCTTGTTGGGCCAGTGGCTGGGCTGTGGCAGGGGTCTGCATTGGCTGTGACCGATCTGCATTGCCTCCCCATGTACTAAGCCTTCGCCGCCCATTGCCTGCCCTCCCGAGAGTGCAACACCCAACCCGGTTGCCAAAGACTGGTACCCCCCATCTGCTTCTCCGTTGCGTCGAGGACTCTAGCACGTCCAATGAATGGGCGTCCCACATCCCACATGCCAACTGGGAGGTGTTGGGCTGTGTCGAGATGCACTGTGCAGGGGTCAGGATGGGGTGCGGGACTGGGTCCACTGGAGCCGGGACCTTCCGAATGGGGGACTTCCCAAGTTTGGCCCAGGCTTGGCGCTCTCAGTTGGGCGGGCCCTACCTGCGGTGGAGGCTGGGTGCAGGTGGATGCTGGGCAATGCTGCTTCAGAGTGGGGGGGGGGGGTATACAACGCCCTCCCCCCAACCTGCACTCGGGGCACTTTATGCGCTTTCGCAAGGACCCAGGCCAATGTGGGCTTGGGCTGCCACTGGGACTCTGCAGTGCACCCACCGATGGGTCGTGTGCGTGCCATGTGGCGGTACAACGTCAGCAGGACCCAGAGGGCCATGGCGTTGTGCACCGTTCACAGCCCTCCCCAATGGCCTGGCCGCGGCCCATCTGCACGCCACGAGCCTTGAGGCACTAGACCCGTGTGCAGGGGGCGAGGCACGGGGGTGGGGGCACAAACCGCGATGCGATGCAGAAGTCCCAGGGGCCCCTCCAGGCGACTTGCACGTCCTTCAGCACTTTGCCCCGGTCCCCCTCCCTCAGCCAGTCCGCCGGGGGATTGCTGGGGTCCTTGAACAACGACCTGCAGAGAGGGTGGGGGGGGGAGGGGGGCGTGGGGGGGGGGGGACGCCTCCGCCCACCGCGAACACACAAGGGGGGAGGGGGCGGACTTGGACAGGGCCGGGCTTTGGCGCGGCCCATGGGCAAAGCGGTTCTTGTGGTCTTTGGGCCCAATCGCCAGGGAAAGCCATCAGTCGGATTCGGGCGCAGTCGGGCGGTGGCCAATAGCGGTAGGACGGTCACCGAAGGCGGTTGGAGGGTAATTGAGCGTTTGTTTTGGGTGCTCCTCAGAGCCCTTCTCGGATCAAAAAAACAAAATGAGGCGGGGGATGAAGGCCCTGCCCATTCGAGCGCGATGGGCTGGATGTCGCATGAAAAGAATGAGGGCGCAGTCTGAAAGCAACGCAAAGCAAAACCAAGTATCGCGGGCATGCCCAGTCCCACCGGGACGGCTCACAGCCAACGCCCGCTTGACCACAACGCCTGCATTCAGGCACACAACACTCAGACGCGGTCGCCTTGATCCGACAACGCCGCGGTATCGGGGGGCAAAGCCCTGAGATGCTGCTGCTCTACCGGCAGTGGGCGGCGTCCATCGACCTCTCGCCACTCACCAAGACCCACCAAAGCCGCTGTGCCCCCCCCCATCCCCTGTTCCTGTGTCCCCATCGGCGGCGGGTCGTGGCACCAACACATTGAAGGGTCCAGAGGGCACTACTCTTCAGTGCGCAGTGCACACACTCTGCCACGGCGGAGTGCCCCGCGGCTCTACACAAGCGCAAACGACGGTGCGGTCGTGACTTCACGTTCGGCGGAGGTTGTGGCGCCATGGGACAGGGTGCAGGCAGCCGGCGCCTCGGGGACACGGACAGAATGGGCCCCCTTCCCGACCCACTCTGAGGACAGACGTCCCCGTCGCACGTCACGGGCCTGCCCGTCCCTGAGGGAGGGGGGGGTCGTCTTCATTCCTCCCGTTGGGTGTGCACTGTTTGAGCCCCTGTTGGGACCCCCCCCCCAGAGGGGGCTCCGGTGTCCGGTGGCCTCACGCCCCCCCCCCCATTCCAAGAGACAAAACAATGCACCCCAGCCGTGGCTCGTTTTAGAAAAGCGGGGGGGGGGGGGTCTGAGACCCAAGGGTTCGTGAGCCAAAAATGGCCCGAAATCTGCCACAGTTTGATTCCCCTGAGGAATGAAGAACCGGGGGGAGGGGGGGCGGGCAGAGTGGGGAAGGGGGGCGCCATCAAGGCTGAAGAAGGGGGTGGGGGGTGACCCTCCTCGTTCGATTTTTCACGATCTACAACGATCGCCAGATCACACTGATCATTGTGAGGTACACATATGGGGGGGGGGGGGTAAGAAACTCTTTTCTGGGGGGTCCACCACCACCACCACCACCACCACCACCACCACCACCACCACCACCACCACCAGGAGCAGCAGCAGCGTCCTCGGGACTTGCCCCAACCGTAGTCCAATCAGCCACTGCTGACCAACGAACTCCGGACGCAGCGCCCCATCAAAATGGCGGAGATGCGACCCCCAAGAACCATTCACAACTGCATGCAACCCCCCAAATGAGCCTGACGACCAGTTGTGCCCCACAATGCTGCACCGGAATGGCGGCCAGCCCTAGGGATTGGACTACCGGGGGAGGGAAAATTTGATGCATGCGAAATTTGGAATGGCGAATTTTGGTGCGGAGAAATGGTGGCACCAATCTTAAATACCTCTTTACACTTTGGCACAAAATTCCCAGATTGTGGTACAAGAAGCATAGACTGCGAGTGGTGGTTGTTATTTTCTATGGCCCTTTGGTTGGTTGCTGTTATTACTGGAGGCTCTGGATGGTTGTAGTCATTATATCTATAGAGCAAACTGCGCGGGCACAAGGGGCACGCACACACAAGAGCGCGAACAATGACACCTGAAAAATGGCTACGGACCTTCGAATACCGTGGGATAATTTGGCACACTTTTGTTGTGCCAAAATTTGCCGTTCCAAATTTCGCCTTTTCCAAATCCCCCCTCTCCTGGTACCAGGCTCTATGATCATCAATGAGCACCAATCTCCATCGGTACCTTGTGCCGAGTAACCCCCCAATGGCTCACAGTCAGGCACGCCACGCACCTGTCGTCGCGGCAAAAGTCGGGGTCACTCCAGGCCTTGCCCGTCTGTCGGCACTTCTGCACTTCGGCTGATGGGAGCACAACGAGACACGGCTGCCGTCGAACACGGGCCACGGGATGCGACGTGGCAACGCAGTGTCACGGGGCCGTTCAGTCCACACAAAGAGCACATGCCCCGAAGAGGGCAGTGGGCACCAGCCCACATCATGACATCACATGACCCGTCGTCGAGTGCAGCAGAGGAGGATGCACCGCGGCACCATGCGGCCGACGACAGTGCTACAAGAAGGAGAAAAGCTGACGTATTACGCGAATCACGGTCCTCTCAAGCAGGCCATTGCTTACGGTGTCCGGGGAAATTTGGGGCCCTGGACAGCCACGGCCAGCCCACCGATCCCCCCCCCCAATCAGAAAAATTTTCCTCCGGAAAAGAATGACATTCACGAGAGGTCTGAGATCTGAGAGCTGTAAGGCTTGCATTGCACAGTCAAAGGGTTTTAAAGGCTCACTTGCAGCTTTCCTTGTGATTTGTTGGTGCATGACGTGCGATGACGGGAGTCTGGAAGAGATACCGGGTGGATCACCAATGGGACGGTCTGGACACGTGAGTGTGAAAGCACACCCTATGGTACCCTCCTCTGAACTGGGGCGTCTCGGACCAGGGTGACCAGGCTGCAGCTAGCCAAATGGTCTCCCGGGGGCAGTGGCCCCCACGCCTTGCGCAGCACATGTGCCCCGCGTCGCCATTTGCCCCCTCCCCCGCCCCCTACTCCCCCCACGCCCCACGCACAGGTGATACGCGACAAACAGACACTGTATCCCAGCAGCCTGAGTGTACGTCTCGTCAGGTGCAGCGTCAAGACAAAGACGTTGTCAGACACAGCACGAGGCGGCTGTCTGCAACGAAGAGGGAAAAGATGTTCAGCAGCACACACGTCTAACCGCATGCACTACCGTTGAGCGCAAAGTCAACGCTGTGCATTCCAACTGATGTTGTGTCCCCCGCATTTGCCATTTGCCTTTGGCATGCTTGCAAGTTGATGAGACTCGACAGGAAGGTGCTGATCGCTTGGGACCCAGTTTGTGTCCACGGGGGGTTGGGTTTTGTGTGGACGTTAGAGGGCCCTCAGCCCCCAGTTTCCGCAGACTTAGCGCCTGCAAGGCCAACGCACTGTTCCCCACCATCCATCATTTGGTGCACTTGGTTCACCAACAGCAGATTTAGGTGGTCCTGGTGCTCGGGATCTGCATCATCGATCTGAGAATGTCAGAAATTGCTTGACAGGGCAACAACTCACTCGACACGGCATGCGGCAAATGATTAGAACTCATCGGTTTTGTTGGCTTTGATCATGGATGCCCGCATGCTTTTTTTGCCAAAGTTTGCCGCTTTGGCTAACCACACTCCCGGAGAGTGTCGCGTGTGCACGTCCTGTGGTGACTGCATGGGGCAAACCATTCTCCTCCGAGATTTTTCCGTGTTTACTCCTTGGCTTTTTGCATTGTTTTGGAGCCTCCGGCCGCTCCACCGACCAGGGGCCGCCACTCCGCCCTACTTGCAGTGCCGAGGCCCTTTGAGCACATCCAGGCCCATGGTGCACTTCTGTCCAGTGATTTCCGCCCCGAGATGCTTATAAATGCCCGCAGCGTTCCTTCGGAGAACTTGGGCTCGCCATGAACGCCACCAACGCCCATGATTGGGCCGTAGGCGGGGGACCGCCCTGCCGAAAAAAAAAAATGCATGGGGCTGGACGCTTCCACGGGGCCATACTTGTGATGCAGGTGTAGAACGCCGAGGGGTCTGCATGCATCCGGGCTTCCTCAATGCGCCCAAAGTCTTCCTTGCGGGGGCATCGGATGCTCACTCGCTTCCCACTTGCTTGGAGGTTTGACGCGGGTTTCTCCGGGAGTGAAGTCCTTTGAGCTGCTGCACAGCCCGATGCACCTGAACGTACGAATGGGACCTTGCTCACTCACAACTGCGAGGGCTTCCCCTTTGTCGCTCACAAGCCTCGTGCTTGGGAGCTGGAGTGTGGGAACACGTAGTGCTTTTGCAAATACATTCGCGCCCGTGCTTGCACATTGTGCCATTGGGTTGAGTCACGACGACACCTGGGAACATGGGGGGTGTTCAGAGTCAAATCCTGACCCCAACACCCCCGTAAACTTTTTGGGCCCCGTGGGGGGGGGGTACTTGGGTGGGGGTGGGGGCGCCTAGTGGGGGGGTCCTGGGTACCCCGACATACACACCTCAAAATGATCCCCTCGTCGTGCTGATAATTTTGAACACAAATTTGGGGGGGTTTTGAAAAAAAATTTACCCACTTGGGGTCCAGTCCCAGCAGCCAGATTGGGGGGGGGGGGCTGGGGGGGGGGGAGGTCAGGGGTGACCATTTTTTCCCTGTTTTGTTTCCCTGTTTTGCATGCATATTTGAATTCCCTATGAAATTCTGAGCATTTTGAGAATACACATAGAGGGTGAAATCAATTTTTACCCCCCACCGTAACCCAAAAGGCCCCAGGTTTGGGCAAAATGTGGTCCAGACCTCCTCAACACTTTGGACCGCCCAGGGAGGGGGGGGTAAAACCTACTTAAAGAGTGTGGATTGGGATATATGTGAAATGGGGATGGAAACTGGGGATGAAAACTGGGGATGAAAAACAGACAGACAGACAGTACAGCAGATACAGGGGGGGTGGGATGGGGGGAGGAGGGAGGGCCAGGATCTGAGCCTGAACGCCCCCCATGCTTGGGAAGGTGGCTGAACGACCCCTTCACACGGGTCCCAGTGACAATGGCTACCCTTGCACATGGGGCTTTTAGTCTGTCTCTAGTGTGTGGACACTGTTGCCAGTAGACACGGTTGGTTGTTGATATGGTCGACATATTGGAGACGAGATATATTGTTCAGTGCAGTTTTGCACCAGTCCCACGTCCAAAGGATCAGGAACCTGTTGCAAAAGCGGCTCTGTGGGCGGCTGTATGGAGTGAAAATGCACTTCAGCACGTGTGCACCACGTTGCAAGACTGAATTAACTGCCTTGTGAGGGATCTTGTGGTGCATTGATGCAATGTCATGTGCGGAGTCGTCCAGAAGTGTCACTTCAGACAACCGCAGGTCCAACAACGGAATGAGTGGCACCAGCATGGTGCCCTCCGAATAATAATAAGATTGTGAGAGCATTACCCGCGATTGAGTGCAGATGCCAATCCCATGTGTCCTTGTGTTGTGTAACCCTTCCCGCAGCTTCACAAGGCAGACCGTCATGGTTGTGGGTGGCCGGGCAACCAACCCTCACAATATCTGTAGTTTTCAGCCGCCGACCAAAGGAGTGGGTGGGGGTGTGAGGGTGGGGGTGGGGGAAAGCTGTGAGAGGGTGCGTTTGGGAGAGGAAATTGGGGGCCGGGGAGGTGGATGGGGGGGGGTGGATCAGTGATGGATAGACCAGGGGGTTGAGACCTAATTCAGGTGAGCTAAGCAAAGGTGTATGTGGAAGTTTGGTAGACTTACCCTGTTAAACAAAGCTACCTCCCAAGACCTACTGGGGTTAAAACAAGAGGGGGGGGGTCCACCCCCCCCCCTAAAATCATGACATAGAGTAGTGGAGTCATGGAAACATCATTGTAAAAAAACACCCAGTCCTTGCGTGGGCAGCCACCGACAATAAATCATGCAGAACTCTATACGCTTGCGCGAAGTTTTCTTGCTAGTTCGGACTGACCTCAGGACCATAAAAAGCGACCTGGTGACCCCTCTTCAATTGTCACCACCGAAGGCTTCCATGAGCTGGGGGACTAAAATGCCTCAAATATTGATAGCGGCTTCGTTTTTCTGGGTGTGCTTTCGGATTTCCGTCTCCCTCCGGAACTTCACCATTGAATTGCAAGCGAACCATGGGGAGCTAGGATTTGAATGAGGCACCAAATCGGCCCGTATTGATCCAAAAGACATGGATATCATGGTTTGTGGCTGGTGGAAAGAGGATATAATAAGTGAAAAACAACACCTGGCGCAGCCCAGGCCCATTGCATAGGCAACTGCCACAACACGGCTTCCTGCAGCATGAATGGCTACAACAACCATTCATTGTTGTGGCGTCAGCTCTGCACTCTGACCTGGCCCGACATAGCTGCGGTGGGAGCAACTTTGGCTGTTTGGGAAAGCCGCGTTGCACAAGCACTCGGGTTCTTGCATTTTCGCCCTCGCCTTCATGCTCAGAAATCCAGCTTTGTTGCCTTGGGGGCATTAGTGCAGATGCAAACAAAAACTGCATTGCAGCACTGGGTGAGTCTTGCAGCAGATGAGGAACGACACACGCATAATTTGTGAGACAACCCAGGCACGGGCAGCAGTAGAGTGCCATACTGCACTCTAGCCCCCAAGGCTCCCATACCAGTTCTTACATCCAACCTTGGAGTGGATATGCATGGAGGGGAAGGGGGCGACTACATGCACACAATCGGGCGCACGAAGCAGTACTGCGAATTGACCTTCACGACCTCCCCTTGGTTCTAATATCAATTGGGAGTTCCTGTAGCACGCCTATCCTCAAGGAACCAATTTAGCAACATACCAATGGTCAGACGCCGCCAACCGTTGGCCCCAATTTGGGAACTACTTGCGCAGCGAGTAACTACCTTGAAACTAATTGCTGGCCCACGCATAGGGTCAGATGTAGTAAGGTGTTTGGGTTGGTGTATTGTGGGGTGGCTGGATGGCCCATCGGGTAGGTGGCAAGGATCTTCGTTTTTCTAGCCCTGTCTTTCCTCTCGGCCATTACATGGTACTTGTACCCCCAACACCACTATGTAACCAGGCCATTTGCTCATAATACAACAACTCCCGATACGTCGCCTAGTGCTTGGTTTCCCTCTCCTTGACACAGGCACAAAACACACACAGTGTTTCCGGGGGGGGCGCTTTTGGGAAAGGGCAACCCACACGAGACACAAAGGGGGGATTTTGTAACCGGGAAATCTATGATTCGGGCAACTCCAAACTCGGTCACTCACTCTCTCGAGGCCTCTTGTTTGTTGGAGGGAATGAACAATGTCGAATTCACCTCACCCCCCGGCACCCCCCATTGAGTGAAATATGACAGGGCACAGCATATTCCATCTTGCCACGCATCTACCACAAGCCGGTCCCATAGGGTCCCAATTCATGGGGATGTTGCATGTTATTGGGTGAAATATGCACTTGAAGGACTTTAAGCCCACGCGCAGGCCACAAGTGCGTTTGCAGGAGGACAAGATTATCTTTTCCGCAACACATGTCCATTGTGGGATGCAATGAACATCGCCTGTCGAACACCCGATCATGCTATTACAATACCACTATTGCCACTATTGTTTCTCATGCGGCCGCCCCACTTTTAAATTCCCCAAACCTCTCGTGTGACCTCTCTGTCAGGAAAACGCTCCATTTGCTCATGTCTGTAACCAAAATCACCTGGTTGAGGGCTTGCTATTTTGCCCAAGTCGCACGGCGCGCCGCACCGCGCGCTAAGGTAGACGTGTCACCACTCATAGGTGCAAGGCACAACCTTTTAAGGCACGGATGCAGTGGCCTAAGGGGTTAGCATGCAACAATGGTCATCATCGTTGTCATATTGCGGCGCAATGTTGGGGCTCTCGGGGCACTCCTAAACTTCGGCTGTAGTGCTCCAGACCCGACGGGGGCGGTTGGCGGTGGGGACGCACAACGTTTGGAAGCGGGAGATTCCGCGCGGACAACGGGGAAGGTGAGACGCTCCACGGGGCAATCACGGTAAAGCTGCGTATGGCCCGAGCGCTCATAGCTCATGGCGACGCACTCTGGGAAGGATGAGAGGCCCACAACAGTGGCAGGCACACGAACCCCTGTGTTGCCTCTCATGCAAAAGACATTGTTGCCAAAAGGTCGGTATTCATTGCCATGTGTACTGTGTGGAAGGCAAAGGAGGCAAAACATAGTCACACCAATATTTTTGAATGCACAAGGTGCACTATTAGACCCCAACATTGTGAATTCCTCCCAAACACCACAGTTGGCCACCCACTTGTGATGCTACGGCCCCCATGGCAACATTCAACGGTACGGCCGTTCAATGCCAACTGGGCCTCAGTTGCGCCGCGCGCCCGCACCGCACGCCTCACGCGCACTACGAGGCACCCTCATAGGTTCCGGTACGATGGGCTAGTTCAAGGTGGGCTGGGAAGGGTGGCACCTCTAAAAATGCTTTCAAGTTGTGCGTCTATTTTGCCCACTCGGGACCGCTTTGTGAAAGACACTTTGAGATCCTTGCGGCTTGCCTTCGACAACTTCTTCATCGAACACAATTGTTCCGCAATCAAATCCACTTGGTAGGCGATTTGGCTGGCGATGTAGTCTCTCACTTTTGTGACATAGCGCATGCAAACCAAACCCAAGTGTTTGGGGCGTTTTTTCGGCTTGCGACGTGTGTTGGTGGCACGCAACCGGTGTCCCTAAGAAATAAGGAATCAATTGAGCACACGTTTCGAGGTGACCATAGGGGATCAAGACTCGCGATTTCCGATGCACATGGAATTTGACATGGTGCACGTGCATACCCTGTCACTACGCTCCTCGACCTTTCCCATCGGAGACTTGAAAAAACTGCACCGGATTTCCACACAACCACGAGGCGTTTTAGAATGGAGGATACCTGTGGACGTGTCTCGCGTAGTCGCCATAACACGCATGACACAGCTCCACCCACGAGCACCAAAGTCGCAATCTTGTTCATGGCACTAGGAAAACATTGACCAAAACATGATTAAGTCTGTGGCAACAACCGTTGTGACTCGTTTGCGAAGGCCATTAAAGCATGTGATACGACAAGGCTGAGGTGTGTGCGTGTTCATTCCCTTACGTATTGCAATTTCTTCGCCAAAGATCCTCCAAACGATGACCCAAGATGGTTGGGCGAGCTTGTAACCAAGATGGCACACCTTGACAATGGACGCTATTCAAAATCCTTTGGAAACAGTTCTTGCATGCGCGTTTCGCAACGGAGGCAAGCTAATATAGCACATGCTACTCAAGTGTGCCAAATGGAAGACCAATCCCTCATTAGCGACTAGGCCTACACGAGAAATTTGATGTTATTGCTGGGGGGGGGGGTCAATCCCCTATTCTCAAGGTACCAAAATACAATAAAATGTCCAATAATTTCCCGGCTAAAATCAACCCGTTTGGGACATTACCACAGCCCTATTCGGGACATTAGGAGACTCCCTTGTATTCGTACTTGTTGGCTGCAGCTGGCTCATGTGAGTACACTGGTGCCTCCGGATGAAAAATTTACCCCTTTTCAAAAAAAATGTCCCGAAGACGTCCATGATGTGCGCTCAAGCAAGTCAAGACGATGAAGATATGAAGGCTGCCCCCAAGTCTTAAGACACTGGGCCCCGACGAGGGTGCGGTTGCAAGCTACAGCCGCGACCAAGCCATCATTAATGGTCCGATGACAATAACCTTGTTCTAAGTCGCCGGGGGGGCAAGGAATAGATATATTTTTATTGCCAAAACGTTGGGCGGGTGTCCCAAGAAAAAAAGCACCTCCTACACACAAGGGCATTGCCCCAAAAGATAGCTGCACATGTGCATCCAAGTCGGTTGAGTCGGAGCGCAAAAATGCCCCTTTTCGGTTTATACATCCAAGAGGATGGGGGGTTGAGAGAACAATGGGTTGTGAGCGAGAGAGGCCTCCGCCCACAACCATCCTACTCAAACCGCGACCCAAAAAGAATACATTGACCAACCCAGGCTCTCCCCCGAGATCAAATCATGGTCTTCGACCTTGGCAAATCTTTTGTGGTCCCCCGCAACATTGTGGAGTTCATGCGAAAACATGGATATCACAACATTACCAAAAAGCATATCCACAATATGTTTGGCAAACATGGGTATAGTTTCGGATACGATGCCCATGAACTCGTCACTAAACCAAAAAAAGGCGGAACAGGGAGGGTTGGTATGTGGACGTTAAGAGGGATCGTGAGGGGCGGCAGAGCCATTTGTTCAGGATGACACTAGAACAAATCACCTTGGCACGCCGATTTCTATACCTTCTTTTACACGATAACACCTCCCAAGCAACGGGCACGATTTGAATGTGGGCCTCTTTGTGGGGGTCAACAACTTTCTTTTGCCGGTCCAAGCGGTGGATGTCGGGGAAAAGACAAGGGACTTCGAGTAGCAATTTTCCAATTGGTTGGCCGCCGTTGGTATGGCGCCGGTTGTACTCAAAGAACTTGAAGGGAAAGCTTGGAGACGAGGATTTCAAGCATCTTGCAGCACAAATGGCTTGTGTCCAACGGCAAGTGTCCATCAAGGTGTCTATCTCTTCCTCCGTGCACATGGAATGGTATTCTTGAGGATACCGTGGTACCATGGTAGGGAGCACGGCGGGAGCACAGTAGTTAAGGGTTAAGGGTTAAGTTAGGGGGGGCACGGGACACGTCACAAAGTAGGAAACCCCCCCCCACCCCAATGAGGGTTCATATGAACCCATTGTGGTACCAAAAGAAGGTTTTTGGTCCCTCTTTGCTTCGCGCACCTCCGTATGTGGGTGTAGCCCCCCCCCCCCCACCTTGGGGTGCCAGGCTGCCCTGTTGCAGGGTAGGGTTATATCCCCTTGCACATGAATGGTTCTTGCACCATGATGACATGACACTACTTTCGTATGATTTAGGAAGGCTGAAAGCAAAGGCAAGGCACAAAATGCAAAGCACGGAATGCACAAAACCGCGGTGGACCCACATTGGCAACATCTGCACCACTATGTTGAGGAACACAGAGTAGCAGAACTGAGTGGGTTTCAGCAAAATTGCTGCGACATGTACCTTGGGTTGGGTTTGGGTTGACGGGCATTGCTTGCCCTCACCCGTCCCCCACCTCTCTCCGCTTGCCTTTGTGGGTCCGTGGCCACTCTCGCTTCCTCTTTTTGCAGAGCACGCTTCGCAGCTGCCAGTTTTTTGGCTGCTTGCTGCACTGCATCCTGCCTAGCTGCCAACATCTTATCGCGATATTGTTGACCGCGCATCTCCTTTTGGCTCCCATACCTTGCCTCCACCACCCGGGCCGTCTTGCTAATCCATGACACTTCATCCTCTTCAAGAGGGCGATCAAACTTATGGTTGTGTCGATGAATTGCAGTGAAGGCGGCCCGTTGAGGATTTATCCTTGTACCTCCGAGGTGCAGAGTGTCACCCAAGGTACCAAAGAACGATTCGCAAAAAATTGTGTCGCACGGAGTGACTTCCCAATTTTTTTTTTGTTCGGGAGTCATCTCCGGTACACATGTGCTCCCACCGGAGCGGTAGGAAAAAGTGTAGTGGAGCCAGCGCCTATGCATTCGCTTGAACACGATGCGGAGGCGACATTTCAACTCCACAAGAACGGGTGAAGAACGTGCAAGATCCATGGCTCGACCCTCACATTGCAAAGCTAGCTCGGGATTTTCGCCATACCGATACAAAGTGTCGGTGATCTTGTGCACATAAGGGTACGCGTCGACAACGGACATGCTACCACCTTTCGCTGTGAGGGTGTTCCAAAACACCTTCACGAACGAGGCATGAACAACAGCACACAAAGCAAGGAAGATCTCCCCACCCTCGGTTTGAAGCCAATTGATTAAACCTCGAACCCATGCTGATTTTTCACTTTCTTGCGTAGCAATGAAGTCAACTAATGTCTTCCGCATTGCATATATAGAGGCACCTGCAAAGAAAGAACCCCAAAAGCGATCCCCGATCTCACGTGACATTTCTTCAACGTGCACACCGACGTGGGCGGCCCAAGCACGAAGGTCGCCACCGACACCTTTACCATAGTCGATAAAGATCGCTTTGACAATTTGTCTAAGCTTGTCGGTGGCATCGTCCCACTTGATGTCACCTTCAAGAGCACGTGCTCCGAGGTTACAACAAGTGCGACAAATAAAAGGGTTCACGACGGGAGCAACACACTCTTCATGAACCCACGTTTCGCACACCACGCATCCACACCATTTTGTGGGATTATTCGCGGTGGGAGGGGTGGGGGGTTTTTCTTGTCCGCATGGACAATCAATCCATCCCGTTGTGATGGTTGGGGCCACGCCATGCTTTGTTGCATTGGACCCATTGTGTTGCAAACAATTGGTCCATGGCTGGCCCTCAAGGTTGTTGGTGGCTTTTTCATTGTTAGCCCCATCCGTAATGCGTGTTTTGCAATCGGCACGGCAACACACAAGACACCCACTGGGCACGTAGATTGTAAGCATTGGGCACGATTGGCAATGATGCTGAAGCAAAATGGTGGCAAGTGGTCATTCCGGAATCACAAACCTCACTAGAATCGCATGATTGTTTGAAACCTTAGGCTGCCAAGTGGTGCCTAGGCCTAGGCGCGTGCGCTTCGCAACTGGTGCTGCAGCCTTCTCCGCCATCAACTTGGCCTCCCTGTCATTTGCAGCCTTGGATGCTTGTTGGGCCTCACCCAATGCCCGACATTCCCCTAGGTAGCACCATTTGGGAGTCTTGCCATGCTTGGGTGAGCCTGGAGCCTTCAGACTAAGGCCGTCAGGGGGCGGGCGCCAGAGAGAAGACTTTGGGCGCGCGCCACACACCCAACAATAGGCCTGTGTCTTGGGCATCACAGAGCACAGGCCTGTGGCAAAAAAATGAAAGATCCAATGAAAAGATAATGATATTAGATGTTGATTCCACTATTTAAATTCCTGCCAGGCGATAGTGCAATATGACTTTGGGAAAAAACCCGAAAATCGCTGCTGCAGCCTGCAGGAATCAGCGCTCAGTTGGGCCGTGGAGGGCATGTACTAACGACCTCCCCGATGCCAAAATCAGCCTTTCATCCGTAAAATTTTCAGAGAAAATCCAGCCGGAAGGTTTTACTCCCTCCCGCGCAGCGCCCCGACGCCTGGGCCCCCCCTACTACTAGTTGGGGCGACTTGGGCGCTGAACGCGTGCGCAATATAGGCAGATCCTTTATTCCTACGCGTATTTCTTTCTTTTTGCACGATTGCCACTTAGCGTTTCCCGTGCCAAGCTGGTGAAGCGAAGTGCAATGGAACTTTATCTCCATACATCTTTTGTAACATCCTACGAAATACTTCTCGAGCTTCGCTCACATTTGTTAGCTTTCAATCCAAGATGCCACTGCATCTTCCGTGGTGTCTTCCATCCGGCGGGAAACTTTTGGCACATCAGAATTTGGAGGCTGCGCCTCGTTGTCTCTTCTTGTCGAGCCCAAAGAGAGCTAAGCCTATCAAAGTGACTTCCAATCCTACGAGTCCCGAAGTTGTGACACCACATTCATCGCATTCATAGGTTAAAATGGCGAATGCATGGATTCCTCCTGCAAGACCGGCATGAAGCTGTAGAAGACTTTCCACGACGCAAAGATCCCCGTTCCCGCAAAAGGCTCCCTGGCTCCCTTGGGACCCTTCAACGCAGCTGCTCCACTACATCTTCCTCCCGTGAGGGTATGATGCATGGTGTTTGCCTGTGCTTTCATTGTTGCTGTGTGTGTTATGAAGGCTCTTTCATTTCTAGCGGCCATTTAGCGTGCCTTAGTGAAGCATCGATCTCTGGCATTGTGAATCACCACGAGGGGTGTCATTCACAATCTTCCGGTGTATCGATTAAACGAGTTTAGATGGTCGAAGGTTGATGATGATTGTGGACTTGAGTCACGTTGCAAACTGTTCGTCTATCTCTGGAAAGTTTCGGCTTAAGTCAGTTGGGCTTGCGTTTTGCTTCCATGTGCTTTGTTTGAGCTATTGGCACGCTTGTACGATGACATGAGATATTTGGACGGTTTGTATTGTGTAATTGCCCTAATGTCGAATTGATGTTCACCTCAAAATACCACATTAGCACCGTGTAGACCAAATAGAGCCTCGAAAAGGGCCACAGGGATCACATCACCCCGTGCCCGGAAGCACATTTGCCGATTAGCGATCCGAAAGAGTGCTTGGGCCACAAGGTGACGATTGGAAGAATTGTGAAACACGAGACGTACCCGCGGACCACGGATAGAAAGCCTAACCTATTGATGTATTCCACTTCGTGAAGGACATTGCCGATGCCATTCAATTGATGCGGTGTGGCGCCGAACCAATTATTCTTGCGTTCGTCGGTCAGGTGTTTTTGGGCACACACAAGGGGCGCCACAACTAACAAGGGAATGGCACTTTGGTGGGCTGCTTTTCGGCAACGCAATTTGTGGGAACATCGTGCCACAAACGTACGATGAAATACTGGCATGCCGCCCTCAATGATCTTTTGCACCAAGTGATCATGCCCCCGCATTCGCATGCAATCACGGAGCATTTGGGCCTCATTCAAACACCCCCTTGACGTTGCCCTCGAAGCATTGCTTCCTCTCCACTAGGGCGGCACCAATTCCATGACGAAAATCAAGACACTAGAGCGACGTCTCGCCAAACGCCACACAGCATATGGTGACTTGAAGGGTCACGTCGATTCCATCATGGCGAAGCAAGGGCGCGGACTCGTAGCGGAGTGGTCGGACTTGGTTGAGTACGAGACTGCTTTGGACGACGATGCCACCATGTGGACCACAGCGCGCCGGTCTGCCAACCGCAAGTACAACCGCTACTCGGATATACTCGCCAACGAGGGCACTCGATTCAAGTTGCCGGGAATGAGCAACGACTACATCAATGCCAATTTCATCCATGGCGCACAATTCGGTGTGGAGTATGATTACATTGTGGGACAAGCTCCTGTGCCGGAGACTTTGGAACATTGGTGGCTCATGTTGTGGAGTTCGAAGGTTTGTAAAGGAATTGTCGTGCCACGGGCACACTCATGGTGGGCACCAAACCACTTCACATTACTCCATTTTTTGCCATGCTTTACTTGCGGCATTCACATATGTCGCCAAAATTTGCGTAAACGGGGGAATGTGGCTCTTCATGTCATGGGGTGTGCCAAGATTTGACCTCAAGAGCGGAAGTTCCATCACCCCCTACAAGTGGGAAGTGCCTCATATCTTCCTCCGCCGCATCATGCCCCGGAGGGCCCGGAGCACTTTTGCCAACCGTGTTTCTCGGGGCACGGTTGAACTAGTTGCGTCATAGCATTTGCAAAATGTCGTCGCACATGCGACATGTGGTATGTTGATGATCAACGTACCGGCTTTTTAGGATAGACCACCCTCCGCTTGGGGAAAGCCCCATAGTGATATCCCACAGCAACATTTGCCCCCCCTTGCCACCCAAAGTCTCTTTGCATAGTGTTGTGCGCCCTAAATGGTTGTGAGGCTTCCAAAACACAGTCAGAGTATGTGCCCAACCAATATGGGCACGAGCCGAGACACCAGTGTCCCAGTGTCGGATTCCGTCCATCTCGTCATTGCACTGCTTCATTGCATGTCATGTGAGTGGTGACGTGACGTCCTCTAACCATTGGAATGGAGCCGGGAAAAGTTCACATGGTAATTTGGTTCTAATCTTGGCGTGTCTTTTTGGTTGTCGGGCCTGGAAGACCGGTCCGCCCAAGCACAACGCCGTGTGAGCCTAACAGTGAGAGAGTGTTCGTGGAGTGGGTGTTGTGGAGGGTTGTTGAACGGGTTGTTGGAACGTGCATGTTGTACCCTTTGTGGGATGCTATGATATGCAACCATGTATTGGATTGTGGGAACAAGCAGAGGCCCCTTGTGTGTGTCGGCACCAGTGCTGGTGCTCCTTGTTTGCCCCCTTGGGGTGGGGGCTTTGGCACAAGGCCTTGGTGGTTGGCTCTGTTAGCCTGTGGCGGCGCCTATTTGCCTCTCGCCTTTGAACCTTCTGCTATGACAAGCAGGCATCCGTACTACTGCGGGCATCCGCACTGCCGTGGGCATCCACCTTCCTGGGTGGGAATCCAAAATGCTTCTTCTGCCCATGGCGTCCTCCCCTGGCGGCCTGATCAGTGCCCGGTATGCGGTCATCACGAAGACCCCAGGTTGGGAGGTGCTCACCTTGGGGGGGGGGGGGGTCACAACCCTAACACATCATTTTTTGCTTTTGCTTTCTGGGTCCCTTGGTTGCTTTTGCGTTTTAAGTCCCTTAGTCGCTATGCAGCAAATCCCCTGGGATCGACAACGTCGACGCAGGGCATGTAGTTCCCCAGTTTCAAGCTTTTTGGATGTTTCGGTCCCTGCAAAGGAGGTGGCTTTTTTTTTTACCATTGGGCGTGAGCAGGTCCCCTCCCCCATGGAATGGAACACTCCGTTGTGCCTCTGGTGTGGAGATCCTTGCCTTACTCCTGCATATGCACTTTTTGTTCGCCATTACGCCAACTTCCTTCTAGTCTGAGGGTCTCGTGCACACATGGCATTGAGTCCCCCGACCCACCAAGATGGGTTGGGTGTGAAATATCTCTATCGTCACGCACACTGTGAAGTCCCCTACCCCTACCCAACCCTAATAAAGACTGAATATTGGGATTGAGATGGTGGGGGGTGGAACATCGGGTGCACTAGTAAAAGAGGCCGAATAAAGACGCATGTTGAGGGACACCCAAAATGATTCAGGTCACTGCCCCCCCCCCCCCCGCTCCCCCATACCCGCCCCGAAACCCTTCCTCACTCGCTTCGCTCGCACGAGCGACATGCCCCCCCAGAACTCCCACCACCATCCCCCTTGCCGCAACCCCCTCCCCTTAAACCCATCCCCCAAATCCTTCCTTGCTTGCTTCGCTCGCTTGATAGACAAACCCCCCTCCCGCCGCACCCCCCCACACACAACGCCAATCCTACGATTGCTCCCAACATTGTGGATAGGTAGCCAGACACCCACTGCACACATCACGGTGACTCGACGTTTCAACCAGCAACGGGACACAGGCTCCCATTGCTAACTCACATCATCACCACCTTGACAAAGCCGTGATACCCCTGCATACCAAACAACGTTGCCTAATCACCTGCCTAGCTGTATAATATCTACCCATTTCAAGGGTTTTTGGGAACTTGCATGGGCTAATATGGGTCAAATATTGCTCGAACTAGCCTGACACCCACTTGTTTGAGCACCTCGAGTTGTCTAGGAACAACTTTGGAAAAAATCCACCTTTGGCACCCCCGTAACCCTAACCATACTTGGCGCTAACACCTACCATAACTGTTTATGACACCTACCTATTTTTTAACACCTGCTGAAACCTGCCACGAAAATTTCTTGACACCTGCCAACACCTGCCGGACCTTTTTCGTGACTTGTGTGGTGTGTATGTGTGCAAGGGTCACTGTGTTCTTCCCTTTGTCATTCCACTTTGTCGGTTGCATTGTGTCAGAGGGAAGTTTGAATCATGTTTCCCATGTGCTTTCCGTAATCCATCAGTCCAAGATGTAACTCTTTTATTTTGTAGAGCATGGCCTGGTTTTCCCCTACATGTAAGTTTGTGGGTTGTGTGTGTGTGTGTGTGTGTGTGTGTGTGTGTGTGTGTGTGTGTGTGTGTGTGTGTGTGTGTGTGTGTGTGTGTGTGTGTGTGTGTGTGTGTGTGTGTGTGTGTGTGTGTGTGTGTGTGTGTGTGTGTGTGTGTGTGTGTGTGTGTGTGTGTGTGTGTGTGTGTGTGTGTGTGTGTGTGTGTGTGTGTGTGTGTGTGTGTGTGTGTGTGTGTGTGTGTGTGTGTGTGTGTGTGTGTGTGTGTGTGTGTGTGTGTGTGTGTGTGTGTGTGTGTGTGTGTGTGTGTGTGTGTGTGTGTGTGTGTGTGTGTGTGTGTGTGTGTGTGTGTGTGTGTGTGTGTGTGTGTGTGTGTGTGTGTGTGTGTGTGTGTGTGTGTGTGTGTGTGTGTGTGTGTGTGTGTGTGTGTGTGTGTGTGTGTGTTTCCATGTGCCTCCACCAAACGGCTGGACACTTGCCGGCACCTGCCAGGAAAAATTTTTGACACCGGCTGACACTTGCAAGGAAAAATTTTGACACCTGCCGACACCTGTCAAATTTTTTTGTGACACCTTCCGACACCTGCGGTGGCAGGTGTTAGCACCAAGTATGACCCTAACCGAGCATGTGCGCCATGTACGCTGGTGGTGCCGACAGGGCATTGGAGGGTGTTGTCAACGTGGAAATACTTTGCAAGTGATCCCCTTCATCATTATTTATCACTACAGTCACTACAGCACAGGTTGGTGGAACTTGAAAAAGTATGCAAAACGGGTGCTTTTGAAGGTTGACTTTGCCTTGTTTTGGGCCAAAAAAGAGGTTGTTGAGCCCACTGATTGGGTGCAAAACCCACTGGACAGTAAAAGGTGTTTGTTCATCATCTAGGTTGGTTCCTAAGCAAATGGCCCCCTCCATGGACATCGTAGACCCCCAAGAGGGCTTTTTTTTGACATTTTTGACAGATTTTAATACCTAGGTCCACCACTTGCGACGCATGTTCTTGGCCGCCACCATTGAGTGTTTTGCTCGTTGTGATAATACTTCACACCCATAGCTATCATCCACCAAAGTTTTGGCCCAATCCGAAGCACCACGACAGAGTTCTGATTATTTTTTTTTTTGCAATGCTAGCCCATTTCACACGTGCTTGTTGCTGCTGTTAGCTGCCAAACCTTATAGGTCCACCTTGGACACGAAAGAGGGTTATAAAACCTAGTTGGTTCCACCATCTCGGTGACCCGAATCAAGACTGAATGTTGGACCCAGTTGGTGGGGGAGGGAACATTGGGTACAACAGGAAAAGGGGCGGAATAAAAACACATGTTGAGGGAGAACCAGAACGATTCAAGCCACTGCCCGCCCAAGAACCCCCCTCGAAACTCTTCCTTGCTCGCTTTGCTCGCCGGAGCGACAGTCCGCCCATCACTCCCACCAGCACCCAGCCCCCCTGCCCCCATAACCGTCCCCTAAACCGTTCCTCGGTGGCTTCGCTCGCTGGAAAGACAAGCCCCCCCCCGTATCCCCCCCGGACCCCCCCTGTACGCTCTGTCGGTCCCAAAAAGGGTGTCTGGGAACTTGCATGGGCCAATATGGGTCAAGGATGGCTCAAAATACCTTTAAACCATTTGCTTGAGCACCCCAGGTGGTTTAGGAACAACTTTGGAAACAATCATTTTTTACCACTTTTGAACCCACATCCAACCCCCGTAACCCTGCACGCTAGTGGTACCGAAAGGGCATTGAAGGGTATTGACAGCATGGAAATACTTTGCAAGTGGTCCCCTTCATCATTATTTATCATTACAAGGGTGCCCAATGCGATCCATGGTTGTCAAACACAGCACAGGTTGGTGGGACTTGAAAGAGTATGCAAAACGGGTGCTTTTCAAGGCTGATTTTGGGTGTGTATGTGTGTGTGTGTGTGTGTGTGTGTGTGTGTGTGATAGGGTACAATGGTGGCACCAGCGTGCCACTACCATTCTCCCATGCTGCATGGTGGCATGGCGGAGGCCGGGAATGGGAATTTTTTGCTTTACTGCATGATAATCGTCCGTGGGTATTCTTGTGCCATGGGCCTTCGGCCAAACGTCGCCAGTCTCCCGTCCGTTGATATCCATGCAAGTGGAGGCCGCAGGGGAGACCTCGTGCGCCCGAGTGCATCATGATGCCTTCATGTGTGCCTGGCAGGCCAGCATCATTCTGATGCTCTCCAACCTCGTGGAGCGTGGGAAGGAGAAGGGCTGCGCCTACTGGCCCACCAGCCCCTCCGTCAATCCCACGACGTACGGGGCCTTCACCGTCAGCGTCATCCAGGAGGGGCCCCTGGAGAAGTGCAAAGACATTACCCTCCGGAAGTTGGAGGTGACCTACACCCACTCCTCCGAGACGCGGCTGTTCGTGATGTACCATTACTTGGGGTGGCCCGATCACGGGGTGCCGCGCCACCCCACAGGCCTCGCGGAGCTGCTGCGGCGCACCTGCAACTGCGCCACCTCCGGGCCCCTGGTGGTGCACTGCAGTGCGGGCGTGGGGCGGTCGGGGGTCTTGGTGACGTCCCACGTGGTCCTGAACGCGTTCCGGGCGCATTTGAAGGTCGGCTCCTGCGCGTCGGAGGCCATGGGACTGCGGAGCAGGGGCTTGAGGGTCTAGTGCAGCCATGAGAACGATGTGTGATCGGCGCGTTGCGGAGACCATTTTGATGTTGGGATACCTCGGGACCCCCTCCCCCCTCCATTGCGGAGTGTGTGCACTGCGCACTGAAGAGGGGGGCCGTGTGGACCCTTCAATGCGTTGGTGCCACGACCCGCCGCCGATGGAGACACAGAGACGGGGGGCCACCAAAGCGGCTTTGGTGGATCTTCGTGAGTGGCGAGAGGTCAATGGACGTCGCCCACTGCCCGGAGAGCAGCAGCATCTGAGGGCTTCGCCCCCCCCCCCCCCCTTGCCCTTTTTGGGGACTGGTTTGGGCCCCTCGTCCGTGTGGCACTCCGGAGGGGGTGGGTCGGGGGTAGACCGCTGTGTGTGGCTATCCCTCATGCAGAGGGGCCCCGGAGTCCCATGCTCTTATTCCGTGGGGCTGTGGACCGGGGCCATCCGCAGAGTACACAAAGGGCGTCCCCAGGCCTGTGGAGGGAGAGGGCGGGCAACACGTGTCTACCTCTGGGCAGCCACGGCGTTGAAGAGGAGGGCCAGGGGCGTGGACGAGCCCGAGTCGATGGGGTCGAGGGGTGCTGCCGGGCCACCGCCCCCCTTCCCCCGCCGCGACCCACTCTTTGCTCCGCTTCATCGATGCTGCTCCGCGCTCGGTACGCCTCGATGAAGGACGTGGGCATTGCGTCCCCCGTGCCCCGCGGCCATACCGACCCCCCCCCCTCCCCCACATACCCCCCCTTTACCGAGTGGGGCACCATGCACACGGGTGCGCCCGCATTGCGGCCTTGACCGCGACAGTCCCCCGCCAGCCCCGCCTCTGAGACAGAGCGGGAGACAGAGGGGGACGGGCTTTGGACCTGCAGACAGCGCAGCTCCGTTGGCCTAGTGACCGAAATGTACAGCTCCTCCTCCGTGCCCCCCGCCCCCCCCCCCCCCCGGTATCGCACCTCCGATGGGGGTTTGGCTTGGCTTGGTACGGGGGCGGGGGGCGAGATGGGGGGTGGCACACGGGGGCTGGGGACTGCTGAATGAGTGCAAGCCCCCCCCCCCTCCGCTGGACGTTCGCTTGGCGACCTCCCCCCCGGGGGAGGGGGTGCAGAGGACCGTTGTGCCGCTCGTTGGGGATGACTGGGGGCGGGGGGGGGGGGGGGCACGAGGCGAGAGATATTCAGAGGCTTCTGAGGGCGTCCTCAGGCGTGTCGCTGACGGGACCTCAGTTGTCCAGAATCCTGGTTCTCCCCGCGGATCTTATCTGGTCCTGTGCCATGGCCTTTGCCTCATGCCCGTCCTTTGCCGTGGCCTTCCCCCCTTCCTCCGGCTCGTCCTTTGACCGTCGGGATCGCTCTCCCTCCGGAGCCCCTCCCTTGCCCGATGGCGAGGGATGTGGTCCCGCTGACGCCCTCTCTGGCGGCGGCTGTCCATCCCCGTGTCTCGCCCCCTCAGAAGTGCAGCAACGTTCCTGAGTACCAGTACAACGTCATCGAGACGGTGCTGCGCCTCCGCAAGTGCCGCAACCACATGATCCAGACCCCGGACCAGCTGGCGTTCACGTACATGCTGCTGCTGCAGGAGTGTCAACAGGCCTTGCGCGACTTCCGCGCCAAGGTATAGTCCTGCTGTCTCGGGGTACCGGGAAGTGCATTGCCTTGCGGCCCGACCGTCGGCACCAAGGAACGCCCCCCCTCCATCCCAACCCCACCCCAAGACCTCGTTCCCCTTGGCCGTAGTGTTTTCCAGTGCAGTTGGGTGCAGTTGGCACCAACACCACTGGGCAGTTAGCTGGGGCCCGGAAAGTAGCAGCCTTACTGTATTTGTTTGGTGGATGCCCTTTGACCCACAGCTACAGCGTCCGTAATCGTGGTACCTCCCCCCCCGTTGCAATCACCCCCCCGCCCTTTTGGGGGGGAACGGTCACTTGGCCCAAAAAGCATAGGAAATACCAGGCGCCGAAGGCGGTGAAACATTTTTTTCTTGAGGGTATACTGGAACTGCTGCTGTTTTAGTGCTACCATTGTGTGGTGCACCCCCCCCCCCCCGCGCGTGCGCCTGGGGTGAACCGTCACGATATTGGGGAGGGGGCGGAGATTTCAGGGGGGGAAGGTACCAACACGGTTGCATGCTCGCGTGAGGACCCACAAACGCAACAACAAATGTTTGTGGCAGCAGGACCTGGAGGAACAACACTACGTTGTCTTTGTGGTGCTTGAGGGGCTGAGATTTTAGTGGATTTTGGAGGCTGAAGGGCGTGCGCCCCGCACAAGGCCGCGTCCCGATGTCATTTTGTGTACGTTCGGCTTTGGGGGGGGGGGTGTCTCCCGCAGCCCAGATGGGCTGTTTGCGCAACAGGAGTGGGAGCCCATCAGGGGCAGACCAACCGTGAGGGGGAAAAGGACATATGGTGGACGGCCCGGACAGCGCGTGGAGGAACAGGGCACCTGGGCCGCACAGAAACACAGCGAGGCAGGCTATGGACAGCCTGTGGGCAGAGGTGTGTGGACAGCAAAAACAGTCAAACGACCCCGGCAACAACCAGCACATCCTCAATACGCCAACTATTGGGCGCCGCTGACACGCAAACGGCACACCATGCCACATTCAGCGCAGCCCCAACACACCAACTACTGGGCTCCGCGAACGCGGAAACGACACCAGCAAGAGCACCGGCCGCAGCGGCCGACAGAAAGCAGCGACCCGACGCAACATGCGAAGGGAAGAACGGGTGACCGTCCAGGGCCCCGTAAAGGAGCAACAACCAGACGGAATGTCACACAGGGGGGGAGATGGGATGCGGCACACGGGGCTTGGGGACTGCTGAATGAGTGCAGCCCCCCCCCCCCCCCGCTGGACGGTCGCTTGGCGAACCCCCCCCCCCCCCCCGGGGGGAGGGGGGGGCAGAGGACCTGCCGCTCGTTGGGGATGACTGGGGGGGGGGGGATGAGGCGAGAGATATTGAGAGGTTTCTAAGAGCGTCTTCAGGCGTGTGTCCAGAATCCCGTTTCTGCCCCCCGCATGTTATCTTGAACGAAAGCCCCTTTTGTTCAGAAGCCACCCCCCACGCCACCCCCCCCCCCCCCAGTCCATACCTCTGTACTCAGGATTACAACGTGCCGGATCCGCCCCGGGAGCGCTCCTCCGCGGGGCGTTCCCAAACGCCGCCGCGGACGCTCCCCGCCGTGGGCAGTCCCGCCGCCCCGGAGATCCAGCCCCTGCACCGAAACCCCAGCCCCGATCGGCCCCAGAACGGCCGGAGCCCCGACAACTCGCCGAGCAGCGCCGGGAGTGACCCCCTGCCCAGCCCCGTGCCCATCCACAAGTCCCCCTCCTCGGGCCCGGGGACCAGCCCCCGGCAGCCCAACACCGCCCGGGCCCTGCACAACAGCTACAGCCCTGTGCGGGACCGCGCCCACCCCAACTCCGCCCGCGGCACCGGCCCCGAGCACCACTACCACACGGCCCCCCCGGTGGAGAGCAGCAGGCAAAGCGGGGTCCCGGTGTACATTAGCCCCATCCCGGACCCGGGGATGGCCGTCAAGCCGCGCTCGCCCTACTGAGCGCAGCGGCGTCCGGTCCGCAAGGGGCGCTTGCGCAGTCCGCCGGGGCCGCACCGGTCACTTGGACGGCGCTGCCTTGTGGAGTCCCACTCGGCGGCTTTCAGTGCAGCAGAGCGCGCCACGAAGGGTCCCGCGCCCTTTGCACGGTGTGGGATGCAGGACGGGTTTTAAGGCCTGCCGCTTTGCAAAAGCAGCCACGGAGTGGTTTGTGGAGCGATTCTGTGGGCATGGGTGTGGTGTTTGTGGCTCTGCACTACTGTATATAGCACATGCTGCTGAGGCTTTGAGATGTGCTGTGTTCGTGTGTGTGTGTGTGTGTACTCTCTGGAACACCAACATTGAGGGATGCATAGTGTACCCCTCGTACTCCTCTGGTGAGGCAGTTTGGAGTCCTGTGCCCACAGTGCCCATCTGTACAACCTGCTACCTCTGTGTCCGCACTGGGTATCTGTTGGTTCTGGTTTCCTACACGAAGTGTGTGTGTTTGTGTGCGTCCACGCGCGCGCGCTTGCATGTGATTTTCTCTGTCTCTGTCTCCGTCTCTCTCTCTCTCTCTCTCTCTCTTTCTCTCTCTCTCTCTCTCTGTGTGTGTGTGTGTGTGTGCGTGCGTGTGAGTGTGTGTGTCACGGTATGTCACACATGTCACACATGTCACGGTATGTGCCCGCAATTTCGCCCGAGTATGTGCCTGTGGGGTAAGGCAAGACTGGCCTATGTGCCACCCCCAAAGTCATGATGTTAGCACGTGGGGCGTTGTCATGGTGACATCATGAGCGGGCTTCTGCTGTCTCCAGACTACCGCAATCACAAAACTGATCGCATAACATCTGCTCCCGTACAAACACCACAACACCACCATAACCTCGTGATTACGGGGTTTCCCATACAAGTATGTGTGTGTGTGTGTGTGTGTGTGTGTGTGTGTGTGTGTGTGTGTGTGTGTGGTCCCCACTGGTTTTCCCGCACGAAGTGTGTGTGTGCATGTCTGCCTGTGTGTCCCAGTTTTCACTGACGAGGGGTGCTGATGGGCAGGGAAGGCGTTGACTGTAGCTGGAGTTCATGCACATTTGTTGTGTCGGGGCACAGCAGTTTTTGCGCTCATCAGTTGCTGCGCCAAGGGGGTTCTCCTGCGGGCGCACACTGGAGTTGCTGACTGACTGCTATCCCTCGTTGTAGAAAGGTCACATGTTTCTGGCTTTTTGACACCCTGATGAGATCCAGTGCACTCGGCCGGTTTGCCCGCTGTCCGTTTCTATCGTGTGCGCGCGTGTGTTTGTGTGTGAATTCTTCTCTCATTCCCCAGGGACATGCGGCAAGGCTGTTTGCCTCGGCGTGTCTGTCTGCATGAACCACAGGTGTGCATTACTGAAACACATTGCCCTGCTCCCACTGTCACAGACAGGCGCCTAGTCCATGGTGTTGTTCTCCCTACTTTCAGTGTTTATGGCCTGACGAGCAGTGGGATCACCTCGTGCTGTGTCTCCAGGGAGGGCTGACTGGGTGTCGTTTTCTTTTTGCGTGTGTGCGTGTTGGTGTGCGGCATGTGCAGTGTTGTTTGCTGTATGTGTGCTGACCTATGTGGCATGGGGTGTCGGACATTGTTGGGTGGATGTATTGTGCATGCGAATGGATTGGTTACATTGACACAGCAGATGGTACGTGTGTCCATTCTGGTCCATGCCACATCGCAGTGGGATGTGATGTGCTGTCTTTGCGGGTGTGCACCTGGACAATACCAACCCCCCGAATGCAGGGCATCGTGACCGACTGAAATAGGGCTAGAAAGAATACAAGAAGGTTCAAACCGATGTGCGAGGGCTGGTACATTTGTGTGAGACACCCTCACGAAGGGCGTCCTAAGCGTGCCAGCGGAAATGCCGCTGCAAAAGAATCTTGAACCATGCTAGATACATACCCTATCCTGTGTAGAACCTCCAATGGATTGGAGTGGCATTGAAATACTGCCAAGCTGTGTGGAGAAAGTGGACGCTTGTGGAGTGGCAGCAACATTGTGGCAGTGGTGGGGTAGCAGCACTCCCCACTCTCACACAAACACACAAACAGACACACATGCACGGGAAACACACATACACGCATCTGTGCATGCATGCATGCACACCCACATACACATGCACGCCCACATACGCACGTCGGCTCCCCTCCAAACACGCGCCCTTTTGCCCAACACCAATCTCGAGCGGATTTGCCAATGCCTTCGTTAACATGCTTGTCCTAGTATTTGCAGCCCCGGCCACCATACAATGTGAGCAAGGCTGCTATGGCTTGTTGCCGTAGCAGTGCTTGTACTTGTAGTGGACAATTTGGACCTTTACTACTTGCCTTGGCAATGGTAGCTATTTCTTAGGTTCTTTATGTAGAATCAGAACCCGATTTCTTGTTACCTTTGGTGGTCCACATCACCACCAACTCGATGTGGCTACCAAGGAGCTGGCTACCAAGGAGCACCCGCAGGTCTAGCTTACAAGAAGGTTTTGGCGCCAATTTGTCCCTACCAAGTGCTAGGACCGCTACCGAGTGGCTCCTGTGAATGGTTACATGGAAAGAAAGCTGTGTCCACAAGTGTCTCAAGGAGAGATAGTGGGGAACAAATACTAGCCAAGCATAAGTGTCCCCATCAACTCGTTGTACAATACCCACAGGCATCACATCACAGTCCATTTCATGAGGCACATACTGCCAATCATGATGGGTGTGGCTGGGTGATCGGCACAAGGCAACATCCAACTTGATGCTGGATGCCTCCTTCGCGAGGATAGTCTGGAGACGGCACGCCATATGTGGTGTTGCCAACCCCAACCTTGCTGGCGGCATGCAAACGGTTGGCCTAGGGCGGCGGTGCCAAAAAAATATGCGCCTAGAGAAAAAATTTTGGGGTATGGTAGGGACTCATGGCAACCATCACATTAGAAATAAAAAATTCTTGGTGCACTAGCAGGGGCTGCAAGGTGCAGAATCCATGACAATAGGACCTATGGCAAACATCAAAGTAAAAAAATATAATTCTTGGTGCATGGGTACGGGCTGTAGGGTGCAGAATTCAGGACCCTAGGGCCTGTGGCAAGCATCAAACTACAAATGAAAAATTCTTGGAGCACTAGCAAGGGCTGCAGGGTGCAAAGTTTAGGACCCCGTTGACCCCGCTGAGGCGGGGCCGTAGTCTTAACGTTGATGGAGCAATGTTGTCAAAAGATCAATGTGCACTGTTTTTTAGTTATCATGTTTGTTTCCAATGGACCAACCATTCGCCGTGAAATGGCTTCGTTTAATGGGAAATTCGGTTGTATTTGCATGGAAAATTTTTTCGTAACCCCCCCCCCTCCCGGGGGTTGCCTGCAAAAATATGTCGTATGCCGGTACCAAGAATTATTTTTCCGCCCCAACCCTAGGTCAGCCATGTGCCCAAAGTCTTGCATGCTGTTGCTGCGGTTTGCTAGCAGCTACATGGCGAGAAGTCCTAGAACAGAGGGTCGCGGAGGTGGTCATGCCAATCATGTAGCATGCCCATATGAACCTCAACATGGGTATGCAATTCATTTGGTTGATGGTCACGGTCTCTATGTCGGGTAACCCATGCTAAGGCTTGAGCTGGGTTGCGTTGCACTGTGGCTCGGGCACACATTACGGACAAAGACCGAGAAGGTTGATTGCCAGGGAGTGTGCTAGCAGTGCCACATTGGGTGCGAGAGTGGTTGGGATTCCCAACCACATGCACCCACTCTATGGTTTTAAGTCCATGCCCAAAAACATTTGCCTTCTTATGTGTTTGGGCATCCGAACAAACTCTCTTTTTGTGAGAATGTTGCTTACGAGGCTAGGGGGTAACTTTGAACATGCCGTAAATGTCAAGTAGCCATGGTAGCAGGGGTTTTTAGTTGTGGGGGGATTCGGGGCATATTTGCTACCCCCCTACCCTTGAATCCAAATAAATGCATGATACAACTGTGGTTGCAAGGATCCTTGTGTGCATGGAGGGTAGCCAGTTGTAGAAGGAGATACCCTGATGACTGTCTATGCATATATATGCAGTGGCTTGGAGAAGATGATGCCCGTTTTGGATGCTATCTAGTTGCCATTGTGGGTGGCGATCAACGATGACAATGTAGAGTCTGTCTATTGGCGCACAAGGATAACAGTCATGGAATTGATGGCCATTGTCGGAGCGTTGCAGCAATGAGACAAAGCGACCTCTTGTGCATATGTTGGGATATTGAAACCACTTGCTGCCTTGTAATCTCCATTCTGCACCTCTGCCTATGGCAGTGTTGGTGCCACAAGCACGACCCTTTGGGCCTTGAGCACTTCTTTCTTCACCCACTGTAGTGCAAAGCAGCAGAGAATCTTTTGAAGTTGCACATTGCTCATCGATAGGTAGGTAGGGGTGGTAAAGCAACCTGAGTGGCCTGCATGGAGGTGGCATTCCAAGGGCTGCCAACGGCTGGGGCGAGAGTTGATGACATTGACCCACTGCATTTGACACATGTACACAGATGCACACGTGCACACACACACGGTGTAGAGAGCTGAAGTTGTTAGCGAACACCATGATGTTGTTTCTAATGACATTGGGCGCCACACACACACACACACACAGACGGGTAGCAGTGGTGGACTACCAGCACTCCCCAGCATGCAGTTGCGCACACAAACTCACAAGCACACATACACACGCGCGCACGTGCGCATATACACACATTCACATGCATGATTCATAGACAATTGTTGCACTGCAGTAGTCCAGACTGGACCATGCAGATGCCTGGTCCAATCTGCACGTCTGGATCTTCGCTGGTGATACCGCTGGTCCTCCAGACAGCTTAGCCCCATTGAGCAGCAGTGACAGCTTTGTGGCCAGTACTTCGTTGCTTCAGTAAGATTTATGATGATCTGGAGCCCTGGCTCGTGCTCAGTGCTGTGACTCATACATCCCCCTCCCCCCACTGCCTGCTTGCGTGTGCGGTGCGACTGTGGAATGAGGGGGTGGAGGTGGCTACAGCATGATGGGGGTTACACCCGGATTCATGCACTTGTGGGGCCCGGGGGTGAGTGGGCACCGCAGCAATGCCCGAGGGCCTATCCATCTGAGGGTCTGCTGTGGGTGTGCTGTGGCTCAGGTAGGCTTGTTGGTGGGTGGTGTGCTAGAGGGCAGTAGCCAGGGCCGTGCACAGTGCAGTGGTCCGCTAGGCAACGCAGACAATGGCCGTGAGGTGGTGGTGGGGGCTTTCACGAGATCGTGCACACATCAAGGATATTCTATTCGCCCCTATGCCTTGGGATGTTGCTTCCGCAAACGTCCGTCGAAGCAATATCGCATCTGTAGTATCTTGAGTAATGTCAACAGAGCGACCTTGTGATGAGGGTGGGCTTCTAGGCCCCCCTTACCAAAGGACACGGGGTTTGGGTGGGGGGGCTTTGGTGGCGACGTCGCGTGCACGGGTTTGGGTGAGCCATTCCGGCGCCTCTTAGCGAACCTGTTTCGCGCATGAACACGAGGGCTACAGCAACCAGTGCAGGTGCGGGCTTAGCAGGGCCTATGTAGACATCAGAGCAGCAGTGATGCGCGAGCCACGACGCGTTGGCGAATTGCCATTGGGTACGAAATGGACGATGCCCTGCAGACGTAGGCCCTGGTGTAGCGGGTGGGAGGACATGCAAATGTGGTGATGCCTCAGCACTGGCCTGTGTTGTGCACCTGCTGACCACAGTGTGCGTTTGTGGGGGGCTGGAGGGGGGGGTACTCGATGAAACAATGGCTGCAAGGGTCTATAGCAGGGGCCGTCGGTGGATCCTTCAGGACCATTGGAGCCCCCATGGGTCTGGGTTTGGGTGCAGAGTGTGGGTGTGGGTGTGGGTGTGGGTGCGTGGCGGGGGGGGGGGGGGGGCGGTGTGTTCGCCCAGAGCCTATTGTTCGGTGCGTGTGGGGCCTATTGAGGGTCTCGGAGACGAGTGCTGCACCAGAGAGTGTACCCCAAAACCGTCTCAGCGGGTGTGTGTTGTGTGCTGCTCCATCATGTGCAACAGGGGGCAACCTCCGGTCGCCCTCCAGCCCGTGTGTAATGCTGCGGAATGGGGTCATGTCTGCAGAGATGTGGTGTGTGCACTGGTCACGGTCTCATTGGTGCGGCACCGTTTCTTACTGAAAGGCACAGTGCTCTGGTTGCCGCAACCAGCGGTGTGTGTGCCACTGCATTCCACGCGGGGTTCCTCAGGCCCTTAACTGGGAAGGCAGACAGACACGTGTCCTTTGCGCCCCAGATCTTGTGCTCGCCTCTTGTCCAGACAATCAAAAAGTGCTGATGCGATGCCACAACCAGATTTGCCCTTCGAAATGGGGGCGGAGCGAATGTGTGCAGGGGTGGGTGGGTGGGCGGGTGGGCAGGTGAGTGAGTCCTGCCCCCCTGAAATCCCCCCCTTGCAACCCCCATCCACAGGGGTGGGGTGACCGTCATTTTGACTTTTCTGATAATGGGTGGTTGTGTTGTGCTCTCTTGTTCTTTCTCTGCTAGTTCCCCCTTTTAGCGTTGACTCCTCTTCACATTCTGACACAAATGGATGCCACAGGCGGTCATGTTTGGTACCATTCTTGCAGCAAGGGTGCCCCGCTGTTGGCAACTGTCATTGTCCCCTCACCCTTGGGACCTGAGTTCCTGCACGTTCATTTGGTTTGAGGACAGGTCATGTGTTTGATGGAAAGTTGCACCTTACCCGCGACATTTGCAAGGATGAGTGGATTCCGAAACACTGAAGGTGCCTGTCAAGTCCAAGCCAGCCAAGCCAGCTGCCGAAGGGGCTGCACAGTCTGGTTCCGCCTCACCTTCCAATCCTCAGCCTGTCCCTGAATTGCGCCCACTGAACATGTCCAGGAGTTCAAGGTTTTTTGGATTCGGAAAAAGAAGTTTCATACGGGTGCCTGTGGAAAGGGCATGCGCACAACGGTAACATCATGTTTCAGTGGGATTGACACTACTGGCATTTTGCATGCACTGCTGCAGTTATAGTGCTACTGCTTTTTGGGGGAGTGTTAGTGCGCCTGGCGCGCGCCCGGCATCTTTTTTTTTTACCATTCCCCACTCGTGCCTGTTTTTGCCCTTCCTCACCAAACAAATTTTGGTTAACCTGCTGTGGCAGCTTTGTCATATTATGTGGGTGTGGTGGGCAATGATTCGTGCGTTTGCAACTGCGCTTGGTCTCACATTTGTGAACCGGACTCCATGGTCCCAGCATGTGGTGATACAACTCCAGGGTGTCTGCTGCGGTCTACTTGGGGGACTTCCCTAGGTGAGGATAAACTTGGGGCTAGAGCCAGGATACTTGATACAAAGGTAGTGCGGCGGATGCGCGTACGGCAAACATTCCCCCTGTGGTGGAACCGTCACATCATGACCGCCCCCCCCGTCCCTTGGAGGGGAAGCGTCATGACAAAGGGGGGGATATTTCTGGGGGGGGGAGTAGTGAGGGAGTGAGGGAGTGAATGGGTGGTTGAGTGGGCAAAGCGACCACAATCAGTCATCAGATAGGGGACTGGAGTGCCATGATGACGTACAGATCAGACAACAAAATGGCTGCACACCTTCAAAACCAAAATCACAAAAGAGCCTAGAGCCCTGTGCTTTGTTGGGGTGCTGGGTAGGGGATGAGGTGCATTTCAGACATGGCAAGGCCTCGTTAGGGAAGGGACAACGGTATCAGAACCATGCAGTTGCCCTTCAGCACTTACAGACTGTCAGGTCTCGTGGGGCATTGTTTCATGGGGGCACTCTGAGTGAAGCATACAACATGATTCTTGCATGTTGATGATGTGTCTTATTGGGTGGCAATGAATGCAACAGGCACACAGCATCAGTGGCATTTAGTTGCAGTGCTCGCCTCGGGTTTAAAGAAGCAATCCAACGGCCCTTGCATTACGCGGTGTTTATTAGCAGGCAGCCGGTGGTTAAGGGGCTTTGTTGCACTTGGTGGGCCATGGTACGGAGGCAACTCAGGGCGCTCCCAAGTTGTAATACCCTGGTTGTGATCCGGGGGGTATCAGGTATAGGCGCTGAACAGGGAGGTGAGCAGGTTGGTCTCAAGATTGACCTGTGTGTGCCTTCTCTATCCTCTTCATCAACAGCAATAGACACACCTTTGTGGCTTGGAGTCCATTGAAATGGACCCCTTGATGCCCTAACAGCAGGCTCAACTGACTGATCTCCTCTTCTGACCCTGTGGGCGAAAGGTTGAACAAGGAAAGCTTTGCGGGTCAGCAAGGCTGTGATCGTCAAGGCATTCGTTTCAATTTGAGTGGCCCCACAGTGTGTCAGCTTTTGCTTCACTTGGCTGTGCATTTTCCTCAGATGGTGTAAATGGTACTGCTCCCGCAACATATTTATACTGCAAGGGCGGGCAGGGCACGCAATGTTGCACTGTATATGCATATGGTTCTGCGGGGTTTCCCAAGCACCCTCTGGTTTCACAAACTTTGTGGAGCACTTCGACAGTCAGTCCTCAGGGGGCTGCAGTATGCGGTACGCGCGCGCATGTGTGTTGGGGTGACCCCACAGACATAAAGACCCAGTTTATCGGGCAGTGCATGTGTTTCGGGATTCCAAAAGGTATGATCATTGCACATATTACACTGTGTTCCCTGCAGCATCAACCTGTCCCTTTTATGGTGGCCTCCGGGCATCACTGTCAGCTACATCCAATCCAATAGTGATAGGGTGCCTGCCACTGTTATCCCCCCGTCTGCATGTGGGCAATAAGTGGGCATGGAGAATGACGCTGAAGGTCAGCATGTGTCTCCCCCGCAGCTCCTACTCATCACATTGAAGTTCGCACACAGTTGGCACACAGGGCCGCATTTCTACGAAGTTTTACCACATTTTGCTAAGTTTTATCTCGTTTGGTACTAAGTTGTAACAAATATCCGTCTATCCCCCCACTGAACCAGAGATCCGGAGTAACCTCAAGACCTGTAGGCAACAGGGCTGGTGTTGCCGGCATTGCTAGCACTGGTGCACATGAAAAACTAAGAGCATGAAAGGAAAAGAAGATAAGAGCACCAACAAACCAAACCCCTGCCTTAGGCTGTGGCATTGCCTTTCAAACCAAAAAAATGTATGCGCAGGCAACAGGGGACAGCTGCAGAGTTCTGAGGTGGGGGATCAAACATGGAGTCCATGTCGGCGACCTTTGCTGGCGTATTTGTGCTTTGCTCAGGCGCGCCAATGCGTTTTGCAAATGACCTGCATCGCCCATCGCATTGGAGCTCGTTTCCCATACTAGCGACCTGAGGCCTTCCACTGACAGTCCCTTGCCCCTACGGCCACCGACAGCTTGCAGTGGGACAGTCACACAATCCGTGTCCTGCACTGCCATGCCGACACTCGCCGCCACCTCCAGCCCATCTGCAACTCCCCTGAACTTGTTGTTGCAGAGCTGTCACAGTATCTTCCAAGTTCCGCAGGAGGTCCAATACAGGGGGGGGGGGGGGGGCGGGCTATCCTGCCAGTGTGATGCATGCGGGTGTTGTGTGGACCCCTTCAGATAAAAAAAGACCGGGCCGCAGAGATTCACTCCTGGACATGAATGGCAGAAGAGGGGAAGTGGTCTGGTCGTGGATTTCATGGGGTGATGGGGGCACAGCACTCAGTCACAACGCACCGCCGCAGTCGCAGCTTAGTCCACTTCCAGCAGCAGCCGAACTTGGCATTCAATCGTCCTCGCAGCCAGTCCACACGATTGGGCGAGGGATGGGGTGCATGTCGACAACGGGTCGCCAGCACGCTGTTGGACACCACCCCCAGGGCTGTGGGGCTGTGTGGCCGAGGGCTGTGTAGCTGTGTGTGTGTGGCGGGGTTTGTGGGTTTAGGACACATGAAGTGGCTCAATGGGTCGGTCGGACCGGAGGTCCCCGGCACAGGCACACTGCTACAACTCGATGACCGACCCACACAGACCTTGTGGGGAATCCCAGCTCTACCTTCTTCCCTCGGCACCCCACTGTCCTGTTCCGAGGGAGGGCAGTAGTCGTAAGACATCATATTCGTGGTCTGGCAATGTGCGCCGGTCGGTAGCAAAGGAACGGGATTGCCGCCGCCGTTTGTGCAGCTCATCTCCAAGTGCCGTCTCCCCTGGTGGCCGGGGGCTGAGGGGGGTGGGGGGGAGGGCGACAGCACAGAGCATGTGGTGCCCCATCCGCTGGAACTCAGGCCGATGCTGTTGGTACTGCGGGCCTCTGCCCCGGCACATGGACGGTGTGCAGGAATCGGGCCGCTGCCCGATCGCCCACATCCGTGACGCTCCGGACGCCTGCATTGCGGATGAGGCCCTGGACCGCACCCTGGCGACTCTGTGGCAGGAGGCCGCACGTGCACGGGCTTGTGACACCAGCCACTTGTTGGCCACCCAACAACTGAAGCAATGGTGCGAGCGCTTGAGGCGGGAGCTCTGCAGTATCACCCCGGCTCCTGAGGAGGCAGTGGCCGGGACAGCGGGGTACACGTTCAGCACTCCACAGCCCCCCGACCGTGCGGTGTGCGCAGATGCCTGTGATGGAGAAGGAGCACGGCACTTGCGGCATCTGATGGGGGTGCTCGAGGAGGCGAACCGCTTACTGCAGGCCATCTTGGAAGACAAGGGGGACAGTCGGGAGGAGCTCGCAGAGCTGCATCGCCTCCAGCGGGCATTTGGAGCCAAGGTCCAGCCTCACTACTGCTCATCATTTCGCCCCACTCATCAGTTGTATTCTGTGCCTGGCAAGCAGTTGTTGGGGGGTTGACCTGCTACACAGGATTTTTCGCTGTAGGCAGCCTGTGCGTGTAAGTGTTGCGTGCATATGCGTGCTGTGTGCTCCCGCATGCGCGCTTATGTGCCTCTCTCTCTCTAGTTTTTTTTTTGCCCAAGGGGCCTAGCCACATGACAATTTCATTGTTTTGAATGTCCTGATGAGGTGTTTGGAGACCAGTGCCCTGTGACCTGCTGCCCTGTTGTGCTACGGTACGTATTGTCCACACTGGTTTTCTGGGTCGTCAGAGCACCGTGCGCGCAACGTGCAAAGTTTTTGTCTATTGGTTTACACAGGCGTTGCTTGGTGCCCCATTGCAAGCTCTTGGGCACAAGATTGTGGTACAGTGTGCTGTAATGGGGTCTCTGAAACGAAATTCTACCTGTTTCTGCATGTTGTTGTGTCCCTGTGTCCCTGGTCATGTTTGTTGCCCCTCAGCTCGGATTTGCATGTTGTCTGGGGTCACCCCTGGTACACCTAGTACCATCGCATGAATACGGACGATTCCAGCCACTGTGTTGGGCTCTTCACCCCAGCCTGGGGACTTCTTGCGGATCCAATATGAGGTTGGCGGCAAAGAAGTTGTTCATGAGGCTACTGCACTCTACCGCATTGAATTCAGGATCAAGAGCCCCTCCCCTTCACCGCCATTATCTCTATCACAACCCCCCGATGACAATTCAGGCGGAGCTGTTGCTTCATTGCCTGAAGATGGGGCAAGCAATGATGTTGATGAGGCCCAAGAGACCCCTGCAACTGATGGAGTGGGGGACCCCGAACCTCCCAATAATAGCAAGCCTCCACAAGGCACGAGGAATTTACAGCAACCATTCAAAAGGCTCCAAGAACCATCCACAAGCCTGTGACAACACCTGCCATAGTGGTTTTGAGAGGGCCTATTCACCGGGTAAAATATCCGGAAACATCCGAAAGGTGCTACACTGTGCGCGCACCGTGCGACAACACCCCCTTGGTTCCTTGGTTGTGTGTGTGTGTGTGTGTGTGTGTTACGTGCATATTTGTGCTGCGTCCGCGCGCGCATCCACATGCCTGTGTGTGTATGTGTGTGTGTGTGTGTGTGTGTGTGTGTGTGTGTGTGTGTGTGTGTGTGTGTGTGTTTGTGTGTGTGTGTGTGTGTGTCGGAGAAGGCGTGTGCAGGCGGAGTGTTGGCATGTGTGCGCGCGCGCTGATGTGCCTGTGTGTGTGGGCGTTGTGTCTATGGCCACCATAAAATGTCTGTACTCTTTGGTCCATCACATGCCAGACTCTAGCAGGGCGTGCTGCTCTCCTCTCCTCAAACCTGGCCTGCTGATGATGAGTACCCCCTGCTGTGCGCCCGTTTCCTACAGAAAGGCGCCTATCGGTGTTGAACATGCCGCTTGTTTAGTGATCCTGCTGACGAGGACTTGCACTCCGCCACCTTTTGTTGTGCAGATCGTGTGTGTATTGTGTGCATTTGCATGCTGCGTGCGTGCGTGCGTGCGTGCGTGTGTTTGTGTGTGGGTGTGTGGGTGGGTGGGTGGGTGGGTGGGTGGGTGGGTGTGGGTGTGTGTATGCCTTTGCCCAATTCTGGACACCAGGTGTGTATGCCCTGACCTTACCCTGAAGTCGCACTGCAGAGGCAGTGCGTTACTTTGCTCTGTGCAGATCCAGAGTGTGGACTTCCAGCGTGCGTTACTGACTGTTGCAGAAAGGCGCCTATACGCCAATGGTCTTTGTTGTTTGACTGTCTGCGGCCTGACGAAATTCTTCCGACCAGTGCCTGCCCTGCTTCTGCTTGTGCTGGGATTTGGTCGCTTTGCGTCATCTACGTGTGTGTGTGTGTGTGTTTGTGTGTGTGTTTGTGTGTGTGTTTGTGTGTGCTTCTGCACAATTCTAGACACCAGGTGTGCTACACCGTACCCCGCTCGCCTTCCCCCTGTGTGCCACAGTACTAGAAACTGGGTGTCTACACAGTACCCCACAAGGCTGCATCTATGGAACCTCGTCAGCCTTTATGGAGCATCCCCTCTCACCAGGGGCGTCCTTAAGGAACGAGATTTTTTTTTTTTTTTTTTGCTAAGGACAGCCCTTAAGGACAGCCCCAAGGGACCACCAACCGCCAACCGCCAACTCCCATCAACTGCCAACCGCCACCAACCGCCAACCACCAACCGCCACCAACCGCCAACCACCAACCGCCGCCAACCGCCAGCGGCGACCAACCGCCAACTGCCAACCACTGCCAACTGCCTCCAACCACCAACCGCCAGCCACCAACCGCCGCCAACCACCACCAACCGCCACCAACCGCCAGTTGCCAACTGCCAACCGCCAACTGCCGCCAACCGCCAACCGCCAACTGCCACAACCATGGTTGAGCACATGGAGTGCCCGCGGGCTCTTTTGAAATTACCTGGTTCTGGACGGGATTTTTTTTTTTTTTTTTTGCGTTAAGGACAGCCCTGCCTCTCACTGCTGCACGCACACTCTCTTTCCCCTTCCCCTGTTTTCCCACTACAAAAGTGCTGCTGGACGCTACCGCCCCGCCTCATCCTTCAAAACCCCAAACGGATGCGAGAAGCGGTGCAGTCCGGCCACCCCACCCCACGATTTCCGGGGGCCACAGTCCCAGGCCCCTCTTCCCTCCACACGCCCTCCCTCACACCCCCCGTCCCTCGAAGGTCAGCGCATTCCGGTGGCACAAGGAGCTGTCCCTGACGCTGCTCTCGGCCTCCGACGGCCCCGTGTCCAGCGGGCAGACCCCCGATGCCTCCGACCTGGAGCAGGAGGTCATGGAGCTGCAGGAGCGGGTGCGGGGGGTCGCCCGGCAGGCGTGCCGCCTCCGATCCGTCGCCGCGGACTGCGCCGGCCGCTCAGTGCAGGCGGTGGTGCGAGAGGAGGCGGAGCGGCGCCACGAGCTCAGGCGGGCGGAGTGCCGTGCGAAGTACTATTTGGTGGGGGCCGTGCAGGTGGACCGGCGCCTGGGGCACTACGCGAGGCTGCAGCTCCTGCACGAGTGCGCGGTGCTGCTCCGGAGGGAGGCCGTGTGGCGGGGGGGCCTCGTGCAGGAGGAGGCCACCGCCGTGGGGCATCTGCGGGTGCAGTGGGCCCGAGAGGTGCGCAGTGCGTGTGCCGTGGAGGGCGGGAGGGGGGCGTGCGGGAGCACTGCTCTCGCACATGGGCCTGCCCTTGACAGGCCGTGGCTCCAGGAGGTCTGTTGACAGCCGTACCGCCCCCCCCCTTCCTTTTTTTTTTGGCCTTGAATGACTTTGATTCTTCGCCCTCCCCGCACCTCGTAGATCGTGGGGTTATCCGCCAACTGCCGGCGGTTACCTGCTAACTGCCGCCGGTTACCCCCCAACTTCCCCCGGTTCCCCGCCAACTGCCGCGGATTAGCAGTCGCTCTAGATAGAGCCCACAAAACGCGGCGAGTTGGGTACGGGGGGAGCGGGAGGGGCTGGGAGCGGGGCTAAACTGTCCGAACCGTCCACATGACCGCTGGTGCCGGAAGCGGTCTGTCAACGATTGCCTCCGACCCCCCCCCCCCCCCCCCCGATCCGCATGTGTACCTCAACACGATCAGTGCTCAGTGCGATGGGGCCATTGTCGTGAGGGATTATACGTCGGGATGACACCAACTGAGCCCACACCCCCTCAGGCACTGCTTTTTGCTTCGCCCCGAATCCCCCCCCCCCCGAACAGCTTTCCTCCGTCGCACATTCACTCTGCCGGGGTTTCGGGGTCGTCACGTTATCCCGCCCACCCATCGTGGACAGCCCCCACCCGGTTTGCACAGGTGCACTGGCCCCGCAAGTCCACGGCGCCAAAGGCGCCACAGAAAACGTGTTCTCCACTCATAACGGAGTTGTAGTGGGACGGTGCGGTGTGGGTCCTCCCGGGCATGCCCCCAGTCATTTGGTGACCGCTCCTCCCGGGGGTTGAGGGACTGTCGTGCGTTCTAAGGGGACTGTCCGTGGGGGGCGGGTGGGGGACGGGGGGTACCAGGCCATTGCTACATGTGGCGGACATCCTAACCCCCCGGGGGGGGGGGTTTAGAGGCTAAAATACTCAAAATCGGCCTCACATTTGCGGCCTTTTTAATCAACCTCGTTGTTCCCCTGGAGGACCATTTTTCTGATGTGGGGGGGGGGTGGGCCGGGGCTGTTCAGCCCCCCCCCCCCCGCCCCACGAGGCCCCGCTGCCAAGGAGCATATCCAGCCACGCGAAACACGAGACGTCATTACCCCCTCACCAACGCCAACGGAGGGACGAGAGACAGAGAAGAGAGACACACAGCGAACAACACGGCAATTCTCTCGCCTCCGCCCGGGACGAGGGAAGTGCACATTTCGAACATCGATGGAGAACTCTGAGCACTGTCCTTTGGAACTGAGATGGCAATGAGGGCTGTGTGAAGGCGGGCGTAGCCGGAGCGCAGTGGCGGGTCCACACCTGACCTTTTGAGGCCCCCGTGGGGGTGACTGAGCAATGGTCTGGAGGGTACCAAGGCCCAATGCACATGCCCCGACAGACACGGGGCCTCCAATGGCCCCGCCTCCCACACACCGTCCCGTGAAAGTGGGGCTACCGAGGCCGTGCAGAGGCCCCACCCCCGCGCATTGGGCGCGTCGGTCCGGTGCCCCCCCCCCCCCCCCCCTCCCACCCGCCGCCGCTCAGGAGGGGCTGGTCAGGCACCGTGAGGCCCAACACCTTCTGCGCCCCGCCGCTCTGCAGCGGCACGAGGGCCTGCGACGCGGTGACACGGAGCGCGACGAGGCCCAGGGCCGGGGCCTGATCGCCGACCGGGAACGCCGGGAGAGGCCCGGGCCCGCGCCGCTGCCGTGTGGGGCCCTGACGCGCGCGCAGGAGCAGCAGCACCGCCAGCGCGCTTGGCTGTGGGCGCAGCAGGAGAAGGGCTGGGCCGTGTTGGTGCGGGAGGAGGCGGAGGGGCGGCGGGCCCTGGGGGCAGCGGCCGTCGCCGCCCGGTGGCAGCGCCTGCAGCAGCGCCAGCGGTGCGCCTGCGACGCCCTCCGCGCGGAGGAGGCCGAGGCCTTTGCGGAGCTGCTGATGAATTTCAGTGAGGCGCTCAGTGCGCCGCCGTCGGGGCAGTGGCAGCGCTTCACGGAGGCGCTTATGGCCCCGCGCACGGCGGTGTGTTGCGGGGAGCAGCGCGGGCGCGCCCTCATCGTGGGCGATGCAGAGCGCGGCCTGCGGCGTCTTAAGGCGGATTTCGGGGACGGGGTGCGGGCCGTCGTGCAGAAGAGGGCGGAGGTGTGCGATCCGGATGCCTCCGCCTCCGACCTCCCCCGATAGACACTACCCGCCCTGCGCCCGTGTGCGTGCGTGCGTGCGACCTTCTGAGCGTCCATTCTTTTTTGGATGGCAATATTCCAGTCATTTTTGGCCCTGGCGAACGAGTGCAAAGTGAGCAAATCGAGGGCCGGGAAACTGGAATCATGCCTTGCCAAGATGTGTACATGATACCCACGGGCCAACCGAGGTATGTGGTCCCTTTGGCAACAAAGGGGGGCAGTTCATCTCTGCCAGGGTAGGAGCGCTTCATGGAGACAAACGACAGAACCGCAAAAACATACACCTCGGCTGCCAGTGGCCGCTCTGGGGATCGCGAGCTTGGAGGGCGGAGGCAGTGACGGGGTGGGCGGAGGCTCCGTGATGGTGCCGCAAGGCCCGGGGGGGGGGGGCGCAAGGCCCTGCGCACGCGCGACCCACGGGTGTGGGGGAGCGTATGTGGTGGACGGCCAGGACAACGCGAGGAGGGGCAGGCCACCTGGGCCTCACGCACACGGAAACGCGGCGAGGCAGGTTGTGGACGGCCTGAGGACGGAGGTGTGTGGACAGCAAAAACAGTCAAACGACCCCCGCAGCAACCAGCACAACCCCAATACGCCAACGACTGGGCGCCGCTGACGCGCAAACGGCACATCCCGCCACATCCAGCACAGCCCCCGCACACCAACCACTGGGCTCCGCGAACGCGGAAACGGCACCGGCAGGAGCACTGGCCGCAGCGGCCGACAGAAAGCAGCGACCCGACGCAACATGCGGAGGGAAGAACGGGTGACTGTCCAGGGCCCCGTAAAGGAACAACAACCCGACGGAATGTCACACAGGCAGGGGGCTGTCCGGTGCCTCACGAGCAGCCACCCGGCGCCATTGGCCTCTGTCCTGTCAGGACGCCGACGGGGGTGACCCCCTCCGCCCCGCAGTCCCCCTCCCTCATCGTCCCCATGCCCCAGCGCCCCCTCCTCTGGCAGAGGGCCTCTGCACTGTGTGGGCTCGGGGGGGGGGGCTAAGCCCCCACCGCGTTCCTTTTAAGAGCGGGGACGGGGGGTCTGCCCCCCCCCCCCCCTTTGGGTGCCGAGGTTTTAGAGGTGCCGAAAAAGTTTTTTTGTGCAATGAAAAAAGAGTGATATCCAAGATGAAGAACAGGATCACCAGCAAACAACAATTGCCTGAATTCCACAATGGGGGCTCCAAGCTTTTGTCGAAAATATCCAAAGGCAAAAAGGCCGCGGTGGCATGGCATGCAAAGGCATACCCCCTGAAGGCCTGCCGCAGTGCCACGCATGCTTTCAAATCCAGGGTTTGTGGAAGGGAAGCTTCAGGCTTCCTGCACTTCATGAACATAGATGCCACAGCTGTAGTACAGAGACCCAAAATGGAAAAGGCAAATGGAGGTAACAACGGCAGAACAAGGAATGCCGTACAGAGTACAACGCAGGCAACTACATGGATCAATTGTGCCGAAGGCGCTGAAGCAAAACTTTGGCCCAACCTTGTAAGAGGGAGTGGGTGGGTGGGTCTAGAGGGGGGTGAGTGGGTGGTGTGGGACCCCCCCCCCTTTTGGGGTGCTGAGTTGTTGGAAGGAACCCTGGAACCCCCCCCCCCCCGGGAGTTGCAAGGGACTGCGGGCCTGGGCCTCTGCGCCCCCCCCCCCCCGCCGTTACATGAGTATTGCCCCCCCCCCCCCCCATGTGGTGCAGGTCTCCGCAGACCTCGCTCTGCTTCACAGGACCGTGCGTCTCCCAGGCGCATGCCGTTCCCCACATGCCCCACGTCTCCTCAAGAATATGACCATCCGGAGCGCAGAGGCATTCCTGCCCCGATCAACGCCTCACCTCCATCCAAACGTCTGCCGGGGCACAACGGTGTTCACGGCAGCCCACAGCCCCCGTGTCTGCAGGGGACACATCGCGCTGGCGAGGCTGCTCTTGTGGGCCCGGGCCCTGGCAGTCCCAAGTGCACCGCCCCGAGCGACGGTGTTGCAGCCCCGAGGGCCCCCCGCCAGGTCTGCCCTTTGCCCGTTGACGGTGCGCCGGCGTGCGTCCGATGTGCCGGGGTGTCGTGCCCCGGCATTGCCGCAGCGGTTTTGTGGCGTGTTGTTGTGCGTGAGACTCCACTCGCCAATGCTGACGTCCCGGGCCTTGTGCAGGCGGTCGTACGGGCGGCGGGCCCCAGCGTTTGGCAGGGGTGAAGGGGCAATGTGGGCGCAGGTTGGGGAGGTACAGGGCACGGGGTGCGGTATGGGGGTGGCATGCCACGCCGTTGTGCAGGGCACGCTCCGTGTCGATCGAGGCACGCAATGCCGGCCGCCCGCCGTGTGTGACCACCACGACGCATCCCCCGATCCGTTCGGGGCACGGGCATTGCAGGTCTGTGTTCCACGTGCAGGCCGCTCTGCTGCGGTGTGTCACTGCAAGACCCCGACCCCCCCCCCCCCCTCTGCCCCCCCATGCCCTACGGAGGCCCTGGGGCCGGCGACCTTGTCACGGTGTAGGGGCTCGACAGTCCCCCTGACTGCGCGAACAGACCGGAACAGGGGAGCACAAGTCAGGCAGCCAGAAAGGAACGAATAAGAGCGCGCGGTATCTCAATAAGACATCAAGAAACAGGCACGAATGCATTTGAACAAACATCTGCTGAATCAGGCACTTTCAAATCCTCGCAGTGGACCACGGCGGATAGGCACTTGACACAATGCAACCCGAGGCAACCCCCCCACTCAATTCGGCGGTCGAATTTGGCAAATTCTTGTTGCGAATTGTTGGGTTTCTGGATTGTGAGAGATTTTGGGTTTCCATGTGACTCCAAGTGCACAACATCTAAAACGAAGGTGTGTTCGGGGCCTGGGACCGAGATCCAGGTCACTGGGCACCTGTTTTGCCGAAAAATCGGTCCGCCGAAATGTTGCGCCGAATCGTTGGGATTTCGTCGCCGAATGGGGGGCGGCGGGGGGGGGGGGGGTTGCCGTGCGGTCAGTGTGCATGCCATCGCTGGACTACGCCTACATTCCCGCCCACGGGCCTCACCGTGCCCTCCCGCCTGTTTGTCAGACAAATGCACCCACAGTCTTCCACTGCCACTGCCCGGCCCTGCCCCGTGGTACTTGTGCTGCCCCCGCCTGCCTTTGCATTGCCGCAGACGTATTTGTCACTAGGGGCGAGGCCTTTGGGGGGGGGGGGGGCATGCACGTGGAGCATCACCAAGGGCCCACGACCCCACACCCCAACGCCAACATGGCGCCCACCACACACGCAACAACCAAGACCACACTTACACACAACATAGAAGGGATGCTTCCGTGAGGCACTCCTGGGAGCCATCACCATCTTGGCCACACCGGCTACGCGGTTGTCCATTGGGCAGCGACCCCAAACATGTACTGCCCGTGAGTAGCTACGTTCTGTCACCAGGGCCTAGTGCAGGGACCTTGGGCACGCTTATGACACATAGTGTCCAAACCATTGGTGGTCACTGCACACAACCAACCAGGGGGTGGACTCACACGAGTCCCCAGCTCCGAGGCGTGGACAGCCTGGAGTGAAGTCCTCAAACGGGGAGCCCCTTAGCAGCCTAGAATGCAAAAGAGCAACAATGCATCACATTCACCCCAAAACAACCCCAACAAACCCCACTGACAGGTCAGTTTGTAGATTTGGAGACATGTGCAAAAGTGCCCCGTGCCGTTGGTACCAACCAACTGAAAGTGGGACAACCCGATAGCCACAATGGGAGGCAGGGAGCGCCATGCCCCCCCCCCCCCCCGGCGCCGCACACCAGCAGCGGTGAGCGCGCCAGCAGAAGAAGAAAGAGCCCGAAACTGGGAGGAACGCAAGGAGCAAAGCAACTAGGCACAGAGCCGCCCCACACACGGCAGTGAGACGAGCCCCAACAGGACACACAACAATACACAAGGGAACCATGAGGTGCGAGAACTGCAGCAACCACCAAATGCGGTGCACGCTTTCAGCACAGCCCCAACACACCAACTACTGGGCTCCGCGAACGCGGAAATAACACCAGCAAGAGCACCGGCCGCAGCGGCTGACAGAAAGCAACAACCCGACACAACATGCGAAGGGAAGAACGGGTGGCTGTCCAGGGCCCCGTAAAGGAACAACAACCCGACGGAATGTCACACAGGGGGATGGAAGTGCAAGATATTGGTATCCCCTGTGACACGGGGGTTGACCCTGAGCTCCGGTCCACTGCGGAAGGCACATGCACTTTGTTGTTTCGGGGGCATTGGGGCTGCCACCCCCCCCCCCCCTCTTGCCGGCGTGGGAGGGGCACCAAGGGGCAGAGGCACCATTTTTGAGCAGAGAGACATCTGTTCCACTTTCACCCACGACGGAACGCATTTCGCACAACCTTTCCGTACATTCAAATGCATTTTGAATGGGGTCAACACAATATTCAAGTAGATGACCAGCGAGGCTTGTTAAAGCGACCGCCAAACAGGACAGGGATGGGGTTGAAGGACGCAACGCCATCTCATGCAAGAAGTGTTTAGTGTTTGAGATTTGGGGGACAAGCTCAATAAACTGTCTCCTTTGCTTGTCCCAAGCCGCCGTGGAACCACGTGTTGGTCGTCCGCGAGCATTTGGCCGATACGGACTTGCCAACCGGCATACTCCCTCTGCCGTCCTGGCGCCCCCCCCCCCCTCCTCCTTATGGGCCATCCCCCCCCCCCCTCCCTCTACCTCCTCCCTACAGCAACACGCTCCCCCGCCACCCAATGCCCCGCAGGGCAGAAAGAATGGATAGGGTGGAGAAGAAACTGGGCAGGGGGAAAGGGACGAACAAAGGGAGGTAACAGGACAGGGCAGACCGCGTGCAGAGCGCAGAAGGAGGAAAGGAAAGGGAAAAAGGGAAAGAATAATTGTGGTTGTGGTTGTTAGAAGCCCCTGTCAGGAAAATTATCCTGCAGATGCACACCTCAGCGCGCACAAGTCAGTGCTGGAGTCGGCAAACCCAGCATGGACTCGGAGTGTGCATCTGGATGCACCTGGTCAACGGCACGGGCAACAGCCCGTCTCCGGGACAGCCGACCCTGGACTAGTCAAACAGGACAAGTCATCCAGGGGCTCCATTGACACAACCAAAACACGTTCGGGCCCACAGAGGGTCAGAATGAGCAGTGGCGAGAGGCCAATAGGCGCCACCAAGGGCAAACAATCAGATACCGAGGCCTTATGCCAACCCCCCCCCCCCGTCCCTCCCCATCCCGCCCACCCTCTTGAGAGGTGGCAACGGCTGTTGGCCCCCTTCCGCTGGTCCGTCACACTTCAGGCTCCTTCGGCCGCTGCGTCCTCCGAGGGCTATTCATGGGGCAATGCCGATGGCCCGCGGCGCGACACAGCGACCGCTCTGTTTACGGACGCGGCCCTTCCAGACCGCCGTCTGGGGTGTGGGCCTGGGGATGTGTCCATGAGCACAGGTGTGTGGATGTCCAAGCCCCTCCGCAGCCCGCCACCGCCCCCGAGGCCTCATCGCCCTCATGCGGGCGTTGAATGGGGGTCTTGTGTGCCTCGTGATCGGACCATTCGCTTCTGCACGGCATCGGGGCGACGCATCTGCGTGTCCGGGGGCCTCTGATTGTGTGCGCGCGTCACTACTGATGGGCACAGGCAGTCATCCGTGTCAAAGGGCCATTGGCACGGAGCCCCCCGCCCCCCCTTTGCAGACCACTGTCCATATCGTCCGCTGTGGGGCCCTTCTGTTGGTCGATTTGGGATGTGGCCTGACTCGTGATCGCACGGGCCGCGCCGCATCTCTGAACGGGATGGTGCCGCTCTTGACGACCGACGGGGCCCCAGGCGCCGGCCGTGGGAGACTGGGTTGGCAGAGGGTGTGCCGTGCCCGAGCGCACGGACCCGAGGTCCGTCCGAGCCCCGGGGGATGGCGGGCCGCCCCGGGACAGGGCTGGGGCGTAGCCGCGGTGGTCCAGTGCCCAGGGGGCATTTGGTTTGCAGGTGCCGGATCGTCCCCTGGATCACACCGCCTTCACGATGCCCTGTGGGTCTGTTCCGGTGGTGCTCTGTCGGTCTGCGATGCGTACTCCCCTCCGATGGGCCGGGCCACACACCGCAACGTGTCGTCGGCGGGCGTCATTTATGCCGCGCACTGCAGTATGTTACCTTCCCCCAGCGCCCCATCAGTCCTCCTGGGCCACCCCCTGGACTGCACAAGGGCCACTGAACTGCCGTCTCTGTGCTCCGGCGTAGTCTCCCCCTCTGCTGTGGGCTGCGGGGATCCTGCGAAACTCCACGAATGTTGTGGACGTGCGCCCACCCCCTTTGAGCGGATCCTGGGGTCATCCCCATTTTGCGCACGAGTCTCCAGTGCCCAGGAGTGGCACTTGTACTAATCGGCATCTCACCCGCCAGATGTGGCAGAGGTTCCTCCTCGAAAATGGGCGTGAGCTCCCAAAATGATGGGGCTTCTTTGCGCTGCCAAAAAAGATTTCGCATTACCTGGGGCTCTGGCGACCTTCGTAGGGACGGAGGTTCGTCAGCCTCGACCCGTATGTGTGTTGGCCCTCTTGGGGACGCCATACTGCCCCTCGGCGGCGTGGCTGACCTGGTCACGATTGGATCTGTATGGGCCCCGGTTTGTTGTTGATCACCGTGCGTCGTAGCGTGTCCCGTGGCCATATCGTCGTTGATAGGACCTCCGAAAAAATTTCTTTCTCAGGGCATACTGCCATCTCTTCAATCAATCTCAAGTAACCCGAGGTATTTTTGGGTTCGAGAGCTGTCCAGGGAGAAACGGCATTTTTCGGATGTTCTGGGTGCATAGATGTTGTAGCTCATCCCGTGTTTTGCACCTTGAGGCGAGGAGGTACGGAGAATGGGGAGCCTGGAATCCTACAGACAACTTCCAGGGGAGGTAAATTTTTCGAGGTGTCTGATCGTAGGTTGTAGACCAACCACCCCCCAAATTCGGCGAAGAAATCCCAACAATTCGGCAGAACAATTCGGCGGGCCTATTTTTCGGCGAAATGCTTCCCAGTCACCAGGAGTATGGCCCGGGCCCCCCAAACACACTGTCCCTTTGGTTGCTGTGTTGTCAGAGACATGTGGAAACCCTTATTAGCTGAAAAAAAATTTTCATCCTGCTGGTTGTATAAGACGAAAAATGGCATCTGCGCGGCAAAAATGATCGGTTGAAAGGTTATAGTGCTGGGTCAGAAAACTCGAACAACAGTGGTACCCTGGTTCAAACCCCGATGGGGTAAATTTTGTGACCTGGACCCAGAGTCCAAAACAGGTTTTTGGAAGTGTCCGGGGGGTATCTTGGTCCGACCGTTTCAGTTTGCGGCGCTTTTTTTTTTCATGTGCACGGGAAAGCTGTGCACTTTCTGAATATCCAAGAGGTGTTAATTGGTATAACGATATTTTTGAGACCCAGGCCCGTTTCTGGCCGGGTTCACCCAGAAAAATGACAAAAAAATGAACAACAACGAAGAACGGCGGCTGAAGAACGCACTGGGCCGTGCAGAGCGAACACAAAATTCGCAAACTGCCCCCTCACCAGCATCAGGATACTTGTCCCGAAGAAAAGTTTGATCAGCGGAGGACAACGAATCCCAGGGGACCAAAAACACGTCTTTTTGTGGACAGTAAAAACACTTCATGGTGCCAATCTGAACAACCAATGTACAAAGAAAACGTATTATGCAGTGTCCCAAAGTAAGTGGCGCCTCCAACTCAGGTGACCCAGGACCCAGAAACCCCAACATGTCGGCAAAACGAGGCGGCAAAGTCCCAGAAACCTAGTGATTCGGCAAAACAAATTGGCGAGATTCAGAAACCCAACAATTCGGCAGACCAATTGGGCAAAATCGGCCAAATTCGGCCACCGAATTGGGGGGGTGGTTGGGGTCACGGGCCTGAGCACTGGCCCATGCGCTAAATGAACACTAGATAGAGAGGCGGGAAAACCCTTTCTGCTGTGAATTGCCGCAGCAATTATTGGATGCATTGAGATGTTGTATTATTGGATGATTGATATTGTGCATATGTGGAGTTGTCATAGATAGTGGATCACTACTGTGTGCTCAGGATATTCACCTTTACCATTGCCTGTTCTGTCTACTGTGACTCTCACCATTCTCTACTGTGCACTTGGCTAGAGCTTCCTCTAACTCGTCACATGGTTCCTAATTTTCCCTTGAATGAATGGATTCTTGAAATGGGTTTTGTGCGCAATGGCCATAGGCTTTGGTCCCAAAGAACGTAGGGTTGGGTTCACCAAGCTGGGTCTCCTAGTGCGAGGTTTTACAACCCACTTTGGGGTTTACGGTGAGCAAAGTATTTTAGCAGCAGCAAGCAGCAGCAGCAGCAGCAGCAAGCGGCAGACGGGTAGAAAGTCTTTTTTACACACTGTGGCCCAAAACCGGCACCCAAGTAGCTCAAAATGACCGCAGAGCAAATGCACATCACCTGAAACAAGTTTCGTGTGATTTTGAACCGTTTAGCCTATTTTATCACAAATGTGATGTCCAAAAACGACCGTTTTCAGCCCGTTTTCCGGAACACCTGTCCTAACAGTTCAGCATGATCGCCAGTGTGTCAAGTAGGTGTCTCCTATGAGGGCCATTCTTCGTCCACGTTGATTGGAGCATCAAATAGTTGCAAATGGGTGTTCAGCGAGGCATCTCTCACACCGTGGTGCCATGTGGTGGTCCATTTTGAGGTGTAAATGAGCTGTTTTCGGCCCATTTTCAGGACGGTCATCCTGAAAGTTCTAGACCATCAAGCGGGCGTCTCCAATGAGAGCTGTTCTTTTTCCAGATCCAAATGGGTGCTGAATGAGGCATCTCTCGTGCCATTGTGCCATGCTGGGACCCAGCTTGGTCCTAGTTGCAAGTTATGCTTCACCATCTTCAGGCACCGCTCCATGCATTCCCCACCATGCACATATGCATACCACCCTGTATTACAACACTCCACACATGTGACATATTCCTGCTCGCCATGCAATACACAGGGACATTACACGTGGCGCTGCAACACCGTTGCCAAACCTGTTGGGAGGCTATCCAGTGGTGTGCGCCCCGCGGGCATATTGGCTTTGCATGTCACAGCCCACTGTTTTGCATCAACCACCGCTGCTACAGCGCTCATGGTCTAATGGAGTCCCACCGTTACGGCATCTCTTTATGCCACTGGCTCCGGATTTTGAGCTACAGTTGGGGAGGGGTGGCGTAGAAGCACCCAAAGAAAACGGAGAGGCACGAAACAATACATGCCAGTCTACAGCCGTTTCTGGTGGTGTTGGGGTGCCCACCGGTGTTGGTGTACTCTGGAGTGGCCATGGCGCCCTTTTGAAAAGGCAATCCCCAGCCCCGCCCTCATCCTCCCGCCCCCACTTGAAAACCCAACTGCAGCCCCCCGTCCTCCACAACCACCACCACCGCTCACAGCACCCCATATGTCCTACGCCGCTCCACAGCTGCGGATGGCCAGGGGTACCGGTGAATGGCACTCTGGGGAAAGCCCCCTCCGAATCGAGAATCGCCACGAGCACATGGAAGTGCCGCCCGTTCCACGCGGCCCCCAACCCCAGCCCCTTGAACACGTAACATAATTGAGAAGTGACCTGAACACCCACGGAGGCACATTCCTCATGCCTCTGAACAAATGTGATGGGACCACATCTGTTCCTCCCCGAAGTGCACACTGAGAGCCCCGTCACCCTGCGTGCCTGCAACGGCGTAGGGCCAGCAGAGGGGGACGAGTGGGAAACATTGGGGTGGGGGGTCGATAACAGCTGTTGCCGGAGGTGTGGGGCAATGAATACCCGCAGACTTTATTGGGGAATGCGACGGCCTGCCACATGGGGCTGCGTTGAGTAGATCATAGGCCGCAGAGGGGCCCTGTTGTGTTGGGGGGCGTTGATGCAGTGGGGCAGTGCATTGTGCCATCGCTGCTGCAATGGGGTTGTGGTAGGCTACAGCCAATGCCCCAAAGCGCTGGATTGCCCAGACTTCTTGGAGCCTCAGGAGGTTGTTGGGGCATCTTTCGGTGGTGGCTTGTGGCTGGGGCTCAACGGGCAGGGCCGTCGGTCAGCAAATACTGAGCAGTGCAGTGCTGAAGGCGCCAGAGCAAGTTTACGGTTTGAAGATCAACGGAAATTCGTTGAGACAAAGAATAATTTTTCACTTTCTCTGATTTCGGGGTTCAGGACAGTAGCCGTTGGCATTTGCAGTTTGGCTGATTGTGCCCTTTTTGGACGGGGGTTTCCAGTCAGTCAGTGGCTACAAGCCCCCCCTCCCCGTTGTATCGGGATATTCCTGCCAATAATGTGTTGGTGCATAGGGTGGGGGAGTGGGGGAATGGGGGTTGGCGCACGGGAGGGGGTTGATGCCAAACCTTACCGAGTACACCCTCTCCGTCCCCCCCACCCCCACCGCTTTGCTCTTGCGTCGTTGCCGTGTGGACACGGGGGTCGGTGAGATGCTGAGATGCCCCCCTCTCAATGGGACGTCGGCCATCCCGTGCGGGCGCATTCCCCTTTCTGTCGTTGACCTGCGGTGCCGAGGGCCACAGGGCCAGCCTTGGACGTGTGCTGCCCCCCTCCCCCTCATCAGGTGGCACCGCAGGCTCTGTGTTGAATGGGCCCACGGCGTTGGCGGATGCGGTCTTCTCTGGGCCTGGCCCTTCGACGCCCCCTCAGCTCGTGTCCATGGCCCTGCGCTCCTTCCGATCCCCCAGCGAACGGCTGCAGAAGGTACCGTGGCGCTGGCCCTGCATTGTGGAGTGCAGAGTGCAGAGCCCCAAATGCTGTCACTTTGACGGTCACTGTCGTGCACCAGTGGGGTATGGGGGGGGGGAGAGGGAACAGACCCCCCCCCCGCGCCACACCGTCCGGCACACGCACACGCGCGTGCGCGCGCACGCACGCACAATTAGTACTATCAACACGTTATTTTCCCAAATAACTATGAACAAACCTGCCGTGCAGCCCACAGCCCCACCTTTCTTTTTGTTTACTCAGAGCGCTCAAACGCAGGAGCCTGCATTTAGGACTATGAAAAGATGGCACGGTCGTGGTGTGTATCGCATGCACGTCTGCCGTCACAAAAAAATGAAGCAGTGGTCAAGCAGCATGCTACTGCCTGTCATAGTCTTTCGCAGGGTAAATGCGCTGAAACCACACGCAACAACCAGCGCCAACAAACAATGTGTCAGTACTGCCAACTGCCAGACAAGGTTAGACCTGGCCGTAAGAGGCTGCACCCACCATGGACCGCCACCGTACCCAAATGGGTCCGAAAAACACTCACCAAACCGATAGGAAACACATAAGCAACAGCAACACCGCCACTCATGATAGACATCATGCAAGTCATGTTAGTCTCACTGTAGTAGGCAATCAAAAACACATGTGGGCTCTTGTTGTACCATCAGTCGCCCAATCGCTGTGCAGTGTCCACTTGTAGACTGGTGTCCCTCACGGGGTTGGCTCATGGACATTTTGTGGTTTGCTGGCATTGTGTTGTGTGTGGGTGACATTTTGTGTATGGGACATTGTGTGGTCTGACATGCTATCTCCATCAACATGATGGGTGCCAGAGCAGCTCCACTGTGCAAGACCATAGCACTTTCAGACCCCCCTCAAAGCCGCGCCCCCCTTCCCCCTGCAGTCCCCACAAGCCCGGGGCAGACTGCATGTGACAATGAATGTACTGTGGGCGGTGTGGGGCAAGGGGCTGCAGTACACGCTGAAGCTCCCGCCTCGGCAAACGGAGTCCCTCGCTCTTCGAGACCACCAACCCACAAGGCAGACTCCACGCACACCTCCCCTCTGCCCTGCCCCCATGCTGCCTGCTCCATCACGCTGGGCAGCGCGCATCTCACTAGCTCTCAGGGGCTGACTGGGATGGACGTTGGCATGTGCCATCCCCCCAGCCCGAGGCACAAGCAACGCCACCGCCGGGATACGGTATGCAACAAACACAACACTACCTCGCAGACGCCTGCATTGCAAAGCACAGGCCAGACAGACCCCTGCGCACAGTCCGAGCGCTTTGGGGGATCCTCTGCGCAAATGCAACGCACACGCCCACTCCGCGTGTCGCGGTCGTGGCTGTGTGCGTGCCGACTACGCTGCTGCCCCTGGCTCTCTGAAGGGCGTGTAGAGGGTCGTGTGGATGTCACTGTGCAGCCTGAGCCCCGGTTTGTGCATGGACTGGGCGGAAGCGGCGTGGCAATGCCCTTCTTCTTCCTTTTCAGGACCCCCTGCTCATGTCATAACTGTGCAGTAGATCCTATTGCCCCCTACCGCTGGGGATCCCCATCCACCTCTGATGATGGGAATTGAGGAGGGGGCCATCAGCAGAGTTTCACTTCACAACTCCGCAGCATTGGGGGCTGGCCTGGGGGCTGTAGATGCCCTCATCCCGCCACCCCCATCCCCCACTCCTGAAGTGATTGGGCAATTGCGCAATTGTTGGTCGTGTAGTTGACGGTGGACATGGCACTGCGGCGGGTGCGCAACCCTTTTGGGAGGTGCCATTCCATGCGATGACTGAAGCTGTGGCCTTTTGGCCTTTGCAGATGTTCGAAGAGGCCGTGGTACCCCCTCCAACGTGCGACACACGGGATGGCACAGGCGATGGTGCTTGGGTGGACGCATTTCTGGGCCGGCCCCCAAAATTCCCTCCAAATTTTGAAGGGCATTGCACATGTATTGTGTACTGAACCCCGCCCCCCCCCCCCCGGGCCCAGTGGTCGTACACTTTTCGTTGCATTTTTGTCATGCGGTTTTATGTCCATGTCTTTCTTGGGGCAAATGTTGTGCCTCATGTCCGATGCTGCACTTGTGCACAGGCCGAGGGGGAGCTGTCGGTGGACGACTTTTTGGAGGTCTTCAGACCGTTGGCCTGATGTCGCATGGCACGGGCAGCAGAAGTGCAGCGCCGCGGGGCATTGGATGGGGCTGCGCGCATTGTCCCACACCCTCCGCCCGGACGAGGGAGGGCAACAGGACAACAGGGGTGGCGCCGTGCCGTGGCGCGGGCCGAGTGTGGAAGCGGCCGGTGGTGTGCCGAAGGAGGGGGGGGGGGCAGTGGCTGACTGACACGTGTCTCCTCTGGGGCATAGAGGCCGCAGACCTGTGGGGGTCATGACGACGGGATGCTCCGCCCCCGGGCTCAGATGGGGGAGGGGCTTTGAGGAACGTGGGGCCGACGCATTAGCGCAGTGGCGACGGCCCACAGGCTTTGCCTTGACCCACCAGACATTAGGGGGGGTAGGGCTGTTCAAATCCTGTTTCTGCGGTCTTGTGTCTTGCCCAGACCATGAAGCAGAGGGCGTCCCTGTGTACGTTCGTTTCGTTGTTGGCGTTACGAACCCCCCCCCCCCCGTAAGGACAGCCCTGGGGGGGGGGGGGCAAAGCCCCCACCCCCATGACCACATGACCTAGACCTTCGAATGCAGGGCCTCAGGGCCTTAGAGTAGAGGCCCATCCGAAGGAACCCGTGCATCTCAACCCTCCGGGTGTAGGGGGGGGGGGATGGCCATCACACGGGATGTGGAGCAGCGGCAGGAGCAGTGGTGGGGGATACTTGTTTGGGTCGGAGGTGTAGGGGGGTGCATGGATGGTGATGGTGTTGACATGGAAGGAGGACGGCAGGTACCTCCCCGCCCCCATGCCCAATATTGACCCCAGACAACCCCCCCCCCCCGAAACTGCAAATTGAAGCCCATCGCAGCTCTACTCCACCTTCCCCCCTCTGTTAAAGCCATGCACGGAATGGACCCTCGGAGCAGGGGCACACCTTTGCACCCTCAGACGGACCAGTGCTTGTGTGTGTGCATCGGGGGGGGGGGCGGTGACCTGAAGTGATGACACGCTGTGCGCGCCCCTCCACATGATTTCTGCACGTGGGAGTGACCTGCACAAGCCCCAAAGGGGGTGCCTTTTTTTCTCTGCTGAGTCTGCGATGCACAAGAGATAGCCGTCTGACCCCTGACACGAAATCAGCCTCAAAGCAGCGAATGCCACGGGCTGTGCCCTCGTGGTCTCTTCTTCCAATGCATACAACACTGTGGGCCTTTGTAGCGCCCCCCAAGAAGGAGTGCCCCATGTCCTGCACGAGGCAACGCCCCCCCAAGGGCCGGGGGGCTGTCTGCTGCACAAACGTGGCGGCCTTGGGTGGGGGCAAGAGGCTACAGACCCATGTTTCTTTTCCGCAGCGGTTTGCCCGGCCCACGCGAGCGAGTCTTCCAGGGGACCCCCTCCTCAAGACCCTTTGGCCATGCCACGCCCCCCGCCCCCCCCCCCCCCCCATGCCATCCCCTGGGCAACGCCCGGGTGGCCCCACAGGAGGTGTAGGTGGCGGCCATCGGTCCTCACCGGGAACACACACACCAAACAAACACGTAGGACAGGCGGCACACATCAGGGCAGGAGGGGAGCGCGCCTCACCGCCGCACACAAGGCTGTGGGGGAACACGGCGCGCGACCACCACCCAAAAAGCCCTTGCCCCCCCCCCCCCCCCCCACCTCTGTGGGCCCCAGATATCAACCTCACTCGTGGCACAACATTTTGTGCCAACCATTTTCAGCGCAAACCGTGACGGAGACTCAGATTCAGATGTCTTCATCGTAGTACAGTGGCCTAGCAGCCGGCCACGCCGCCTTCAGGTACTAGGTTTGAGCCCCGGTTGCGTGGTTCTCATGTTGTGGTCCATGAAGACCTAGCTACCGTCGGCCATCTTCTGTTCCCACCCGGTTGGCAGGTCCTATGGAAATATGCGCTTTAAAATAGAAGCTATTTTTGTTACTCAGCCCAGAGGACACAGTTCAGCAGCCCCGAACCTTCCAACAACACAACACCTGCGAACACGTCTCAGAAAAAGAATACTCAGTTGGGCCTAGATCGGCACACTATGTGGCAGAAACCAAGAGCAACTAAAACAACTCCTGGCGTCCATCTATGGTGTGCACGGGGATACCATACCCAGGTGTGCCCCCGTCGGTCATCGGGTTTCGAACCAATGAGAGCGGCCCATGGTTCAAACACTTATGCTAATAGGGTACTTGCTGGCACATCTGTTTTGCCAAGCATCCCAACATGCCTTGTTACAAGCAAGGGCTTAAGTCCTATTGTAGAGCACACAACACGGACCATGACAGGTTTTTGGCCTACCTGACAATCCTAGGGGTTGCCATTTACTTTCCTGAACCTCATCCGTATCCCGTATTGTGAGTATGTTTCGTGCGGTGTTTGGTGGCCATTTTGCTGCATGTCTCTAGTTCTGTTTATCCTGAGACCCCACTACAGCAGGGGTTATGAAGCCACGTCATTGCTCCCCGCTTTGCAACCCCCATGCAGCAGGATCTTTGCCACGTTTGTGGAATGGGGTACACCACTCAAAATGTTCAGCTGGCGATCTTCATTTATGTGCCTGGTATTGCTTGTAACATTCCTTTGACCAAGTGATTTCTCCGGAATGTTGCAGTCCTCACGACCCTGATATGTCTTTGCACACCAAATCATAAGCCCAAGGGCTTGTTCAAAGGCTAGGTGGACAGCAATGGTGCATTTGTGCTTTGTGACGTTTGTTAGCAGCATTTGATATGTGCATATGGGGTTTTGAGAGTTGGGGGGTGTTGCTTGATCCGTGCGCGCACCGTGTGCGCACCGTGCATACTTTTGGGTATTGTTTATTACCTAGATCCAGAACGCCTGATTTTTTTCCACAACATTGGGTTCTTCATGGTTGTTGTGGATGCAGGACAGCTATTCAGCTGTTGGTTGACCATTGCTTGCCCCCTTTTTGAAAATCACCTCGCAGAGGTTGTTAGATCAAAGCCAGGCAGGCGTATATATGGGGAAAACGCCACATACCCCCCCATTTTGGCCTTTTTGGGCCTATTCGCGTACCCTACCCCAAGGGGTTGAATTGTTAGTTTAACCCCTTGTAAAATCATCATTTTGCCCAATAAACGCATCTCCCAATGAGTTTTTGGTCCGGAGCCCCCCAGACCCCCCCCACTTGAAACCCACTTTTTTGAGGTTATGAGGGAGGGGGGGGGGGTGGGGGGGGTGGGGGGGGGGTCAAAAAATGACCCCCCCTTTTTTTGGGTGGAAAATCATGAATCTTTTGGTTTTTTTCGATTTTGAGCCGAAAAAGTGTTTCCGGGTCCCAACTCCATAGGGTTTGTATGGGGCGGAGTGGGACGAGCGCTTATGCAGTTTATGCACTTTTCAGCCATTTTTGCTATGTTGGGGGTTTTGGCGACCTCGGTGAACCTGTGGTACCCACTCTGAGGGGTGTGAGTGGGGATGTTGTGACAGTATATGCCTACTAGGATACGGAAGGACGTTTTTTGCAGTCTCTAGCTTTGCTTAGGGCCGTTCACAACCCGTGCCAAAGACGCGAAATGACTGTTTCCACCAATAATGGCCTAGTGAATGGGGAGGTACACAACCTGCTTATGCAGTTTTTCACCCCGGACAGCTCAAAAATCGAAGTTTCCTAAACTTGTTTTTTTGATATTGTGACCACACAATATGACCATCCAAGGTATGTAAAGCATGTTTTAGGCCGTATTTACGTGTTTTTCACCCGATATGGGTATTAGGTGCGGGGGGGGGGGGGTCTCCCAAGGGATTGGTACACAACCTGCTTATGCAGTTTTTCACCCCCGACAGCTCAAAAATCGAAGTCACCTCGCAGAGGTTGTTAGATCAAAGCCAGGCAGGCGTATATATGGGGAAAACGCCACATACCCCCCCATTTTGGCCTTTTTGGGCCTATTCGCGTACCCTACCCCAAGGGGTTGAATTGTTAGTTTAACCCCTTGTAAAATCATTATTTTGTCCAATAAACGCATCCCCCAATGAGTTTTTGGTCCGGACCCCCCAGACCCCCCCCACTTGAAACCCACTTTTTTCAGGTTTTGAGGGAGGGGGGGGGGGTGGGGGGGTGGGGGGGGGGGTCAAAAAATGACCCCCCTTTTTTTGGGTCAAAAATCATGAATCTTTTGGTTTTTTTCGATTTCGAGCCGAAAAAGTGTTTCCGGGTCCCGACTCCATAGGGTTTGTATGGGGCGGAGTGGGACGAGCGCTTATGCAGTTTATGCACTTTTCAGCCATTTTTGGTATGTTGGCGGTTTTGGCGACCTCGGTGACCCCGTGGTACCCACTTTGAGGGGTGCGAGTGGGGATGTTGTGACAGTATATGCCTACTAGGATACGGAAAGACGTTTTTTGCAGTCTCTAGCCTTGCTTAGGGCCGTTCACAACCCGTGCCAAAGACGCGAAATGGCTGTTTCCACCAATAATGACTTGGTGAATGGGCCGGTACACAACCTGCTTATGCAGTTTTTCACGCTGGACAGCTCAAAAATCGATTGATATTGTGACCACCTAAAATGACCATCCAAGCTATGGAAAGCATGTTTTAGGCCGTATTTACGTGTTTTTCACCCCATTTGGGTATTATGTCCGGGGGGGGGGGGGGGTCCTCCCAAGGGATTGGTACACAACCTGCTTATTCAGTTTTTCACGCTGGACAGCTCAAAAATCGAAGTTTTTAAAATCTGTTTTTGTAATATTGTGACTACCTAAAATGACCATCCAAGGTATGTAAAGCATGTTTTAGGCTGTATTTACGTGTTTCTCACCCTATTTGGGTATTGGGTGGGCGGGGGGGGGGGGGGTCCTCCCAAGGGATTGGTGCACCACCTGTTTATGCAGTTTTGCACTCTGGACAGCTCAAAAATCGAAGTTTTCGAAACTTGTTTTTGTGATATTGTGATCACCTAAAATGACCATCCAAGCTATGCAAAGCATGTTTTAGGCCGTATTTACGTGTTTTTCACCCTATTTGGGTATCAGGTCGGGGGGGGGGGGGGGGGGCTCCCAAGGGACTGGTGCACAACCCGCTTATGCAGTTTTTCACCCTGGACAGCTCAAAAATGGGAAGTTTTTGAAACTTGTTTTTGTGATATTGTGATCACCTAAAAATGACCATCCAAGGTATGTAAAGCATGATTTAGGCCGTATTTACGTGTTTTTCACCCCATTTGGGTATTAGTCCAGAGGGGGGGGGGGGGGGGGGGCTCCCAAGGGACTGGTGCACAACCCGCTTATGCAGTTTTTCAACCCGGACAGCTCAAAAAATGGAAGTTTTTGAAACTTGTTTTTTTGATATTGTGACCACCCAAAATGACCACCCAAGGTATGTAAAGCATGTTTTAGGCCGCCTTTACGTGTTTTTCACCCTATTTGTGAATCAGGTCCGGGGGGGGGGGGGGGCTCCTAGGGGATTGGTACACAACCTGCTTATGCAGTTTTTCACCCTGGACAGCTCAAAAATGGAAGTTTTTGAAACTTGTTTTTGTGATATTGTGATCACCTAAAATGACCATCCAAGGTATGTAAAGCATGATTTAGGCCGTATTTACGTGTTTTTCACCCCATTTGGGTATTAGGTCCAGAGGGGGGGGGGGGGGCTCCCAAGGGATTGGTACACAACCTGCTTATGCAGCTTTTCACCCCGGACAGCTCAAAAATGGAAGTTTTTGAAACTTGTTTTTGTGATATTGTGACCACCTAAAATGATCATCCAAGGTATGTAAAGCATTTTTTAGGCCGTATGTACATCTTTTTCACCCTATTTGGGTATTAGGTCCCGGTGGTGGGGGGGGGGGGGGGTCTCCCAAGGGATTGGTACACAACTTGCTAGTGCAGTTTTTCACCCTGGGCAGCTCAAAAATCGAAGTTTTTGAAACTTGTTTTTTTGATACCGTGATCACCTAAAATGATCATCCAAGGTATGTAAAGCATGTTTTAGCCGGTATTTATGTAGTTTCCACCCTATTTGGGGTGTGTGTTGCTCGCGGTAGATTCTCTGCGAGGTGGACTTGCCGAAGGCAATAGAATTTCCGAAACTTGTTTTTTTGATATTGTGACCACACAACATGACCATCCAAGGTATGTAAAGCATGTTTTAGGCCGTATTTACGTGTTTTTCACCCGATATGGGTATTAGGTCCGGGGGGGGGGGGGGGGGGGTCTCCCAAGGGATTGGTACACAACCTGCTTATGCAGTTTTTCACCCCGGACAGCTCAAAAATCGAAGTTTCCGAAACTTGTTTTTTTGATATTGTGACCACACAATATGACCATCCAAGCTATGGAAAGCATGTTTTAGGCCGTATTTACGTATTTTTCACCCGATTTGGGAATCAAGTCCGGGGGGGGGGGGGGGGGGGGGGGGCTCCCAAGGGATTGGTACACAACCTGCTTATGCAGTTTTTCACCCTGGGCAGCTCAAAAATCGAAGTTTTCGAAACTTGTTTTTTGATACCGTAATCACCTAAAATGAAAATCCAAGATATGTAAAGCATGTTTTAGCCCGCATCTATGTAGTTTTTACCCTATTTTGGGTGTGTGTTGCTTGGGGTAGATTCTCTGCGAGGTGGACTTGCCGAAGGCAATAGAATCACCTCGCAGAGGTTGTTAGATCAAAGCCAGGCAGGCGTATATAGGGGAAAACGCCACATACCCC
>OZ038385.1:18132000-18378878 GCA_964036045.1 Eutreptiella sp. 'Long Island Sound 2002'
GTACATCCATGAAATCTGGCCACAACAACATATTTTGCACTGCGAGAGCAGCAAGGCAAAGTACACTGCGGTTGCAAAACATTTGAGCTGTATTGCACTGAGTGGGTCTGGCATGAGGTCAAGATCATGCTGGTTATTTCAAAACTTGACATCATGGCCAAAAAAAGCACTGCGCCACACACTCCAGAGGAGCCACAAAAAGCGGCGGTGGAAGGGCCAGTGTGCCCAAGCCTCAGAACACCACCTTGTCACGGCCTCTGCGCCCCTGCCCCAACGTCATAGTGTTCAGTCTGGCCAAGTCAGTGCTTGCGCAACCAAAGACCAATTCTGCAGACGCTGTTAGAGTGTGTGTGCGCGCAATGCATGACCAGCCAGAAGTAGGAATGCGACAGAAGCCCATAGTACAGAGGTGGGCACTAAGTTAACAGAGAACTGAAAATGTGGATCATGTTCCGCTGATCATCAACTGGGAGCCATGACTCTAATGAGACTGCTAGCGAGGACGCTTTGGCCCTTGCTCATGCTTTGAAAAGCAGGCCAGCAATGAATGTTGCCTTGATTTCACCGCTTTGACACAGCTATCGAATGTTTGATGGGCTGTCTGGGTCAGCGCTTCCCCCTGGGGTGGGGGGAAAAAAATTTGCACGGGTGGGGGCCGTTTGAGCGCCTTTCCTAGACCCTCCCCCCTTCAGGGCTCAAATGTCAGGCAGCCAGAAAAAAGCGCCTACGCGACAGAAAAAGGAGCGACAGAAAAAGGACCGTTCGCGGATGAATAGTGATTTCCAGCAGTTCCCCGGCCCCCACCAACAGTGGTTGTACTTATGTCCAGTCAAGTCCAGCTACATCCCATAGCACAAACAAAAAAAGATGCAGCGCCCCGCCATGGGCTCCTGTTGGCACTACAACTCGGTGTCACATGAAGAAAAGGTTTAAAACGCAAAGGAATGATGTCTGACATTCTGGTAAAATGCAGAAAACCCAGAAATGGTGCTGAAAAAAGATACTTTTTTATTCCTCCCTTCTGTATTGGGTGGGAGTGTCAGAAGGAGAGGTCGTGTCCACAGGGCTAAGTGCGTATTTCACTTAGCCCACTTTATACGGGGGTTGGGCATCGCGACTCCTGAGGAGGAGCCCCAGGTCCCCCCAGTCCTCAGTTTTTTATTTTCCCCCTCCCCAAATTGGATCTGCCAAAAAAGGGTGTTACACCAGTCAGACATCACCCATCTCGGTTGAGCACACTAGGGAACTGCCCCATAGGCCCTGCCCGTGCCCTGTCATACCCTGCACCGGCGGGACTTAGTTCCGGAAAAATTTTCAGTTCAGTGGGGAAAAATTCCCAAATGTTTGTGCTATGAACGGTTTTGACGTTTGAGCCCCTTTTCCAGACCCACCCCACCCCTCTTTCAGGGGGCTCAAACGCCCCCCCGCCCCTCCCCCACCCCTGCGCAAAAATTTTTTCGCCTTCCTCTGCCACAGCTTCGGTGAGGCCTCTACCATACTAAGGCTAGCTCTCACTACCCAGGCTTGGTGTGCCCCCCACCCCCGTACCAGCTTCTGCCCCGTAGTAAAACTCCCTGCCACACACAGCAAAAGGGTGGGACAGCCATGTAGTGTATGTTTCCATACGATTTGCCGCCAGGCTAGGCATTATGCTCACAGATGGGCGCGAGATTTTCATCGCTCACGTCACCACACGCAAGAGCCGGGATCCGAACCTGCCCCCCTCGGTTGCGGGACGAGGTGTGTGGAAACTCCACTATGACGATGCTGGAGCAGTTGTCAATGACCACGTGGGAGGCTTGGCTCAGATGACATCACAGCACACCCCAACAGTCGTCCCTTTCCATACGCTAGCACACCTGATTAAACAGGCCCTCGGCCTTGCCTCTATAGTCCTTCAACCCACGCTTTGTCACCTCAGCCGCACTCACACTGGCTTTGAGCCCCATCCAATCCCAGTGGCCATTGCCACTCCAGGGCTTCCCATTGAATGGGGTGTGGCTCACAGACCGCGGCCCTGCAAACAGAAGAGCAATCACAGTCAGGCACAGTGCAGGTCAGTCAAGAGGATCCTGCCTGCAGGCACTTTCAGCCAATGTTCTCAATATTGTGTCAAGCAAATGAACAATCAATGAACCGCTGTGCTACACAATGACAGCCGGGGATACCACACGCCACGCAACCCTGCTTAATGCGCCACACAGTGCAAAACCTGATGCAACAACCAGCCACACTGCGCGATGCACTGCATGCGCACTGAACCAGAGCATCTCCCTCAGTGTTGCAGGCCTTCACGCGGCCAAAGCACAAGCAGAAATGCTGGATGATCCTGGGAGTAGGTTGTCCGGCGCGCGTACGGTGCGCTACCTTTGTATCAAGTATCCTCGCTCTAGCCCCAAGTTTGTCCTCGCCTTGGGAAGCCCCCGAAGTAGACTGCACTGGACCGCAAACGTTTCCTGCAAAGCACGTTACACAAGCCGGAATATGAGAATTCAACAACACAAAATGTCACTCAGAATGCGATTAACCAATAATATTATTCCCACAAGTGTGGGTGTCAATACATTCACAACAATTGTGCTCCTTACGGTCACCACAAACTGTGACGGTGGAGCGCTTGTGACAACACAACACACACACTTCTACCTCATCCTCTCCCTCATCCTCCGGGGCGGCCGAGTTGCTCTCGTCCGTCCAAACATGAGGCGGAACATGGTCCCATGGTCCGTAAGGAGGGTGGTGGACCTGCCTCCAGATACAAATTGAGAAAAATGCAATAATATACGGACGGACTGGTGCAACTCCACCGCCACGCCAACTGTTCCTAACCAAGCCCCAATGCCACAAGCGAGCAAACAATTGCTCAATGTGTGCGCGGCACCACCCATGTACATCATTATAACATTGTTGGCGGGCTGTCAAAGTTCCATTCTTCCTTCCAATGAATGGCACAATGACGTGAACCCGGCCTTTATAAGCACCATCATGGCCCCCAACTTCAAAATCAAGGAAATCACCTCGGGTATGAGAAGAGTAATAAAAGGGGACAAAATCAGAAGTGGCTACATCACCCTTGCCTTCTCGGGGGTCCAAAAATGGGCGGATTGGCTACATAACCCTTGACTTCTCGGGGGTCCCCGATAGAAGGGGACAAATTCAGAAGGGTCTACATCACCCCTGAGTCAGACAGTTTGGTGGGCCTGGCAGACATGCGCGCGAGTGCTAAGGTGAATATGTTTGTGCTGTGGTTTGGCAGGCGAATGGTGTGCGTCTCCAGTCAAAAGGCAGCTGGCTGTATTTGCACGGACATCTATCTACTGTCTCCACTTGAAAACTGTCTTGCCAGCTGCACAGTAGCTTTAGCAACCAAAATGCATTTTGGTGAAGATCCAACTTAGCGAGCCATGGGTGTCTGGCGGAGTGGGACCAGAACCAATATCCTGAAAGCTCTTCGATCTTTGGGACAAAGTTTGTGGGCTTGTTGCAGTCCGTGTCATTTATGACACCCCATAGCGGGGGGCGGGGGGCGGTATTAGCGCGCCAGGCATCTTTTTTAGACTATCTCCCACCCGTGCCTGTTTTTGCCCCCCCCACCCGGGTATACACATTGACGGACTTACTCCTCTCCTCTCCCTCACGCAACGGCCTCCACAAGGCATAGGGTACCACCCCTGCATAGTTATCGCCTGCGCGTGATGGTATCCTCGCACCCCAAGGGAACATACCCCAAGTGACGGTTGCCTCGCCCCCCTCATTACTATGCAAAGGACACGCGACACAAAATAAGTCATGCAGAGACCAGAGACCAGAGCATATGAACCACAAAATAAGCTGGGAACTGCCTGTTGGGAGGCATGTTCAGCTCTACTCAGAAACAGGCTCTGTGTGCCACTTTTTCTGGCGGGAGGTGATGGGGGGCGATGGGGGGCGTAGAAAAGCATCCAACTACAACTGCAACTTCTTCCCAGTGAGCAATCTCTCAGTGAGCAATCTCTCTGGCCGGTTGGCGGCTGAGCGAGCTGGAGTGGGTCGTGGGGGTGTTGGCACACGGACAATGGGCATCCATGCTATAGGGGCACAGTCATGCGTCACCACAGTGCCAGAGCGCTCACATGTGATGGTCTGGTAGTCAGCACTGCGCTCTCAGGGGCCCAGAGTCTTGGCAGGCACAACACTGCCCCCAGAACGTTGGAAATTGACAACAGCACCAGCTGGGTACGTGTCAATATGATCAACATCCATGGCTGAAATTGGGGGAATCTGAAGTGTTCTGCATGATATAGGGGGTAGTGGAGTGCCTTGGATGCAAGAAAACTGAAATACACAGCAATGCACCAATAAAACCACATTGTCCAGCCAGCAAACACACAGGAGAAGCTCAGTATCCAACACTCTGAGTTCATTTGCAAAGTGGGAAGTGACGGTACCCTTGCCCCCCGCCCGCCCCGCTTACTATGCAAGGGCAATTACTATGCAAGGGGGGGGGGGGGGTAGGGTTGTGTGGCCAGTGGTGCGGTGTTGCGGAGGCAAGGGGTTCAGAGGCATTGTGTTCAGCAAATCTCATTGGGAGGCATGCAGGAACATGGGGCCAGATGCGCACACATACCAACAGGGCCCCAACTGGGCCCTATGCCAGTGGAGGCGACAGTTGGGCGTGAGTGGCCTTGTGGTGGGGCGGTGCTGCTGAGCATTCCAGTTACAGCAGACAGCACTGGCGGCAGGGCATACAGCTGAGTGCTGGCAAAGGGGATCAGAGTGCTGATGACGAAGCTGGCTCCGAGGCAGGCACAAAGGATGGATCCCAGACGCATGGGCTGGCGCAGCATGTAGCGGCGCTGCTGCTGATTGACACCCGCATCCAGGCTGTAGTAGGTGGGCTGCTTCCCCTGCTGATGCTGTTGGGTCTTGTGGCCCACAAGCATTAGGCACGGGCAGCAAATAAGATGAAACTGAGCAGAGTAGCAGAATTGGCGGCTTGTGCAGATGCCACTTGTTTTGGTGACCAGACCGGAGGGTGTTTGCAGGGGACCCAGCAGACCCACCCAGTCGGTTAAGATCCTTCTGTCTGAAGCAGGACATCTAGTCTAAGTCTGAGCGCCGTTTCGCAGCTTGGAACGGGGAGCCGAAGCCCTATGATTGTCTGCCTTGGGTAAAGTCCCTTGGGGCATGGACTAGGGGGGGGGGGGTTGCAATATGGAAGGGTTGTAACTGTCAACTCGCATTTGCTGGCAAAAAGGTTGGCAATTCAGCGATGCCTGTGGAGCAATGTTTTTTTCTTGCTTTCAGTGAACATAGTCCGACAGCTGCGAAAGTCAGTTCTCAGCAGGGGTATGACACATGATGGCGCAAGTAAAACAGCTCTCTGTCACTGCACGAAGTCGAAGGGCTGCAGCCCCCTTGTCCGTGTAGGCTCTGCTCTGAGCCCACAGTGGACACCAAGGCGGCCGACTCATCAGAGCAAAGAGAAACAGTAGACGCTCAGGATGTTCAGCTGTGTATGGAAACAGCCGACAACAGGCTGTCAGGCATCTCTACCAAACCCAAAGACAGCCAGATATTGTCTCCTTCATCTGCAGGAGGGGTTCACATTCACTAAAGACACAATCATCGAAATTCAGCACTAAAGGTCGAGAAGGAGAGGGATCCTGTGCGGGGGAGCAGGGGCATTTCCCACGGCATGTCCTTTTAACTCGGTGCCCCAGTGATTTACCCTTGGACGTGCGTCTCAAAGGATAGAGCGAGTCTTTAAAACGGCCCTCATTGGCCAATGTATTTGCCTATTCGTTTCCCTCCACATTCACCTGCGAGGGAATCTTTTTCCAAACAATGTCCTGAAATGTGGAATCCAAGAATTCAAGAAGCTCCAGCGACAAAGACACGTTGAACACAGGCCCAGATGAACCCACCCACCCCCTAGCCTGCCACCTCCGAGCCACCCCTTGGCCCCCATGAGGACATAACTCAGAATCTGCACAAATTGCGACTTTGGGCTCATCTGCATGCAACCTCAGGGCCTCCAGGGCTGCCAGCAACTCCGCTGTGTTGATGATTTGTTTCATGTGTAGGGAAACCAGCTCTGCAACCACAATATCGTTTTTAGAAAAAATGCCATGGCCACCCACAAACCCCACATTATGGAAACGTTCTTACGAGCCGTCAGTAAAAATGAACAAACAGCCTTCCTCTTGTCCTGTTGTCCAAATGTGCAATGAGTTTGTGCAGGGACCTCATTTTTCTCGTGAGCCTGCGCTTAGCTTTAAGTTGTGCTGTGGAAGGAGGAGGCGTGGGTGGGACACGGTTCAGTGTGGGGTGAGTCCCCGAATCTCCCCCTTGCAGGGAGATGAGCAGATCAATGAGATGTGATGGGTGCAGCGCCACAGACTTGGTTTGCTGCCGCTTGTGAAATATCTGGACCCAAAAACGTACCCCCCCCCCCTTGCGCAAGCACGCTGAAAGTCAGCAAAACGACGGTAACACGGGTTCATGTGCTTAGACAAGGCAGTGCTTGCGCGCAACACGCGGTACCAAAAGAACGTATGTCATCGGAAACCTGCCCATACCTCACCCTAAGCACAATTGTCGCAACAGGGCACTACAACACAATGTGCAGGCAAATTTCAGCAAGTTCTGGAGGTCCTCACTGCCCATCAGGGCCATCAGGAGCTGTGGAATAGAAGCCCTTTCCCACCTTGCGCCTCATCTTGAACAATTGCACATGCTTGCCCTTTGGGGCAGCCTTTGGGGCAGGCTTGGCTTCAGGTTTTGGAATGGTTTTAGGCTTCCTATTCCTTGGGTTGCAATTGCAAGCAGAATGTTGGTATGAGCAGGAGGAACTACCACAAGCATGATCAAGCCCACCTTTCCCTCTACAAGCGAAGCACAATCGCATAATGTTACATTTCTGACCATAAAAACCGTGGTCAGAAAATTCCATCAAAACAACGGTAACACGGGCTCATGTGCTTAGACAAGGCAGTGCTTGCGCAAGGGGGGGGGGGGTAAGAAATATGCTGAAATATGCTTTAGAGAAACAGGAGCCTTGGATGCAGTTTCATGGCAAATCGTTCAAGAAACACTGCCTAACAAAGAGGACAAAGCAATGAGTTGGGGTAAAACAGAAAAACGGTGACAAGCACCATGTGGTAGTGCCCACAAGAAGAAACCGAAAGGAGCGGCCAGGAAAACAACGGTCGAACGGGCTCCTGTGCTTGGAAAAAGCAGTACTTGCGCACAGGGGGGGCGGGGGCAAATAGCGAGATCACATTCAAATAAAGAGGCTTGCATGTCTGCCTTGGAAGCATGGGTGATGACACAACACTCACAAAGAGGCCTAAAATTGCAGATTCAAACACATGCAAGCGATCAACAAACGACAAGAGAAACGCCACGGGCACCATTCCCACAAAAAGCCGCCTCCGTTGCAACTCCATGTGCATCATCACCACCAATACCAACAGCCAAGGGGGAATGTTTGCCCGGTGCGCGCCCGGCGCGCTACTTTTGTATTAACTATCCCGACTTCAGCCCCAGATTTACCCTCCCATGGAGAAGCCCCCCAAGTAGACCACATTGCACTGCACACCTTCCCTACAAAGCACGTGGCAAAATAAAGCAATATCTGTGACTTCAACCACTCCAACTGTCATTTGTAGTGTAATTAACAAACAACATTGGTCCCACAAGTGTGGGTGTCAATACATTCATTACAATAGTGCTCCTTACACTCATCACAAACTGCGACGGTGGAGCGCCTTTGGCAACACAAAACACACACTTCCGCCTCATCCTCTGCCTCATCTTGCGTGGCGGCCGAGTTGCTTTGGTCAGTCCAAACGTGAGGCGGGACATGCTCCCATGGTCCGTAGGGGGGGTGACGGAAGGAAATCATATTAAGGAGCAATAGTCCATGGGGCTTCTACCCATTCCAGCCCCCAAACTCACCCAAGGGGCAAGTCGCGCGGGTTTCTGGAGAGCTGCCGCCCTGTATGACAAGAGGCTCCCCCCTCCGTCCTTTAGGTTGCCTCACGTGAGGCCCGTCCATGCTTCATGAGCCCCTCCGCGCTGTTGGAAGACAGAGCACCCTCCTGCATGCTGTACAGCATGGTGGAGTGTCGTGCATGGGGGTCACGAACCCATCCCTGGCCCTGTCGGGCCATGCCAGGCAATTCCGTGCAGAGACGCTGTGCTCCGCGAAGAGAGGGAAAGGTAAAGGGGTTAGGGGGCCACTCCCCCACGGAGGGTGGGGTGGAGTACCGGACTTCGTACTGACCCATGTCCTCATCACACTCACGATGAGTGCTGCCCGCTCGTGAGGCAGACATCACGCTCTCAAAAAGTGGCGCCAGCAGGGTGGGGGGCAGATCGGGGGGGGTAGAACACCGGATGGCATATTGTTGCACGTCCTCATCAGACGCACTCATCACAAACTGCGACGGTGGAGCGCCTTTGGCAACACAAAACACACACTTCCGCCTCATCCTCTGCCTCATCTTGCGTGGCGGCCGAGTTGCTTTGGTCAGTCCAAACGTGAGGCGGGACATGCTCCCATGGTCCGTAGGGGGGGTGACGGACTTGCCTCCGGATGCAAAACTGAGTGAAATGCAACAAAATGCGGACTGACTGGTGCAACTCATTGGGGCCGCCACGCCAGATGTTCCTAACCAAACCCCAATGCCACAACCGAGCAAACAGCTGCTCAATGCGTGCCCTGTACCACCCATGGACATCATTGTAACCTTGTTGGCGGGCTGTCAAAGTGCCATTCTTTCTTCCAATGAATGGCACAATGACATGAATCCGGCCTTTATAAGCGCCATCATGGCCCCCAACTTCAAAATCAAAGAAATCACCTCGGGTACGAGAAGGTCCGTACCCATCCCAAATCAAAACATCTGCTGATGTCCCGGGGGCCAAGGGGCAAATCCATACAATGTTGCCCAACATATCAACGGCAACAGTGACCTTGTAAACATGCGACGCATACTTAGGATTCCACAGGTCTGCACTCCATATCCCGCCAATGGAACTGATGGGCATGGAGTCTGTGAAATGCGTCATAAAGAATGGAAAATGGGGACAATGGTTGAAAGGATTCAACCTGTCGGCCCATCGAATCTCTTGAACAACATGGTTGAGGTATTCGCGAGCACGGGCAACACTCTGCCGCCAGGCAACCTCCGAACATTCTGCGTGCTTCAGGTGCCGGTCTTGGCGAATTGGCTACATCTACATCACCCCTGCATTCTTGGGGGTTCCCAACAAAGGGAACAAAATCAAAACTCAAAACCTACGCCGGGGGTCACCATGATGCACCACGCAACAAAGCGTGGATTCAAAGATTGTCCCGGTTTCCTCAATAGCACCGGACGGTTGGGGCCCAAAAGAGGGCGGAAATGCTACATCACCCCTGCATTCTCGGGGGTCCCCAACAAAGGGAACAAAATCAAAACTCAAAACCTACGCCGGGGGTCACCATGATGCACCACGCAACAAAGCGTGGATTCAAAGATTGTCCCGGTTTCCTCAATAGCACCGGACGGTTGGGGCCCAAAAGAGGGCGGAAATGCTACATCACCCCTGCATTCTTGGGGGTCCCCAACAAAGGGGGACAAAATCAGAACTCAAAACCTCCGCTAGGGGTCACCATGATGCCCCTAGGGGCCCCTAGTATCTCAAAGTATGGGTCTCTACTACCGCCAGACGCCCAAATAGTTGCACTGCGCGCGCACTGCGCTTGAGGCGCCCCCTAAGTGCGCCCCTCAGCGCACCCCCTAAAAGGTCACCGGTGGGGCACGGGTCCAAAAAGATGCCCGGCGCGCTAACGTTCCCCCTAAAAAAAGCGCGGGAAGATGGGCACAACAGCAAACAGTGGCTACACATTAGGGGACATATCCTGCACCAATGTGACTGCTCATGCGCAAGCAGTACCCTCCGAACTGGGTGTCTGGGCTCTTGGTACACCCCCACTATACGCACCGTGTGCACATTGGCGCACAGTGCCTGTGTCTCCCCATGTGAGGCAATGCGCCAGTGTTTGCAAAATGCCACCGAAGTAAAATTGGGGCCGAAATTGATATGGCCTGTATGCATACTGTACTTTGGACAAGCCATACATGGGATCAGGGACAGAGGTTCGCACCAAAGGTCATTACACGGGATTTGTCAAATGTGCGTGCCATTATACTGTGATTCTCATAAGAAGATGAAAATGGCGGTGCCCATTTGTCGACCACGAAATTGACCACAACTTGGTGCCCCAGTGCAGGGTGGTCCTTAATGAAAAACGGGGAAAAAACCAACCATTTGTTGATTGGTTGCAGACTTAATGATGTGGTCTGAAAATGTAATAAAATTGAGCATGGACCCTCACATGTACCATGGTTGTATTACTGTACTACAATTTAAGCCATTTAAACCCTACAGGATGTGATCGTTGGGCATTTTACTACCAAACTGAGCAGTCAACCGCCTGAGGGTGTGAATGTGCCGAGTTTGTGTCGGGCACCCACTTCAAAATTAGATCCCAGATTTTCGTCCTGTGTTTTGTCCTGTGTTTATAACCATCCATCCTGAACCATGTTTATGGTACTTACAAAGAAAGTAAAATGGCATTTTACGGCAGCCGTGTATAGTAAGATACCCAGTCGTCAAGCTTGCAAAAGAGAAGCGAACATCTTTCAGAAAGAGACAACAGACTCCTTACACCAATCTGTTGCCGCTTAACCTGTGAAACATCCAAAAACAGGAACAGATCAATCACATGTTTTCATCATCAAATCCCCTGACCCCCCCCCTGGCCGGGTGTCCCTCGTCGACGGGCAAAAACTTCCGTGTCCTCCCCTTGCTCTTCATCATCCTGGTGTGCTAGCGCTTCGCTCATGCAGCACAACACTCCACTGTTTGATCTGTTTTCGAGACGCGGCATTTTGACCCCTTGTAATCGGTGACTTGACTTTCGAGAGAAAGGTGTGCCCGTGAGACGGGCAAAGCTTGTGAACTACGGTTTAACACATGGCACATTGTGGCAAAATAGGCAGTAGCAGCAAAATTTACTCTTGCTTTGGCAGAGTCCACAAAGCCGAGGTGCCCATGGGCACGTGGCTATCGAGCCATCTCGCAACGCAATGCTGTGGCTGTATGATGATTCTTGGGTCAACACCCATGGAGTTTTTTTTCTTGCTTTCGGTGAACATAGTCGGACAGCTGCGAAGGTGAGAGCAGGGGTATGTTACATATTGGCGCAGGGCCGGAGTCAGTTAATACACAAAGATAGGGGACACTGTCTTCTCCTGACGACACTACAGAATAAGCCGCCCGGTGTCAGCCAAACCTTTGATGTGAAGGCAAAACCAGGAACGCAAAAAACAATGTGACTAAAGGTAGTTTTGCTTTCAGAAATTCTCAGGTCAACACCCATGGAGTTTCATATGATTGACGACTAATAAAGATTGTTGTAGCACAGAAAGTTGCCAACGGAGGCAAAACATCACAAGGCCTGCACAAATAGATGACAGTCCCTTTGATTCCCAAATGCACATCATGGTGACCACGTGTGCTGATCATGGCAAAACGGATTTCACAGATTCATAGTGTGGGGGCTCTCAATTCAGAGTGCATATGGTGCAAAAATGGCCCTTAGCTGCCCCAGTGGCTGGGACTGACTTCGGGTAAGTGCGCGTGTGTCGCAACGCACAAAATGTTTCCATTTTCTACAACTGGATAAAATTCACCATCCCGTTTGCTCATTCAAGGAACGATGGGAATGATTTCCATTGATTCCAATGATTTCCATTTGTGCACATCCAAAGAAAGTCAAAATATTTTTGTGTCCTGTTTGTCACCCCACCCCCCACACTTTGTCCACTCTCTGTCCTTGCACATGTGTCTTTCGTAATTACAGCGTCATGAGCAGCTGACCATATCGAAGGTCCTGATGGGTATTGGTGCGTGCAAGTTGACTCATTGTGTATTGCAATGTGTATTCGGGATATTTGTGGGGGTATACCCAATGTGTATATGCCGGTTCATAGCAATGCAGTTGGCGACTTGACTAGCACATTTTGACCTATAATTTCCAACGCGCTTCTTCCCAAGTTTTTAACCAAGCTGATTCCACCCAGGTGACCAATATGTTGCACACAGCATTCTCTGTAATTGCGACTCGTGGCGACCCCCCCCCCTCGTTATCGCCCCGTCTGTGCTTCCTCCCGCCGCCGTTCCCCCGGGGCAACGACAGCATTGCTGAGGCCCTCGAGGCTCGGGTGCCCCGGCGGTGCGCCCACCAGCACGTCCCGCTTCCGCCCCACGTGCTGTGCGAACTGCAACAGCCACGTGTGGTACCCCGCGGCCTCCACCGCCCATTGCTGCCGGTCCAGCTCCACCACCGCCTTGGCCCACCGCCGCCACGGCTCCTCAGGTCCAGCCCCCCACGCCCCCCCGGCCTCTGTCTCCCCCTCTTCCCCTTCCGCAGTAGGCACCGCCCCAGACGCCGCAGCGACCCCGGCCCCGGCCTCGGCTCCAGGGCGCCCGTCGCCGGGCCCGCCGCTGTAGTCTGCCGCGGCCGCCAGTATGCGGAACTCCTCATCCACGTCCTCCAGCTGCGCACGCAGCCACCCGCTGCGGGGGTACGCCACCACGCCAGCGGTCGCGACCTGCTCGTCGATGCGAATGCGGCGCCCGCGGCGGTTCCGCCGCCAGCGCGCGTGGGACCGCTCGTCCAAGGCCAGAGTGCCGCCGGGGGCGGAGCGGGCGGATGCGGCACGCGTGCGCGACTCCGCATCGGAGTCCGTGGGCTCGTCCTCCGATTCCGGACTCGGGGCCGTGCTTTCGCTCCCTCCTTCGGACTTGCCCAGGAGGTTATAATCCATTGTGAAGCGCACCTTCCCGATGCAGCACGGCGCCACCACATACACGGCCCCGCGCTGCACCGCGGAGCTGATGACGAGGTCCGTGCCGGCCCCGCACACGTGCAGCGCGAGCGCGCAGTCGTACGACGCCGGGTACGCCTCGATGCTGCCGACCCAGGCCTCCACATTGGGCAGCCCCGCGGCGTGCGCGCGCTCCTCCAGCAGCTCCAGCGCCCGCGCCTTCAGGTCCACCGCAACAAACCGCAGCGCTGGGAAGCGGTGCGCGAGGGGCAGCACGAGGTTCCCGCTCCCGGACCCGAAGTCCACGACCACCGCGCCGTCGGGAAGGCGGAGGCGGGCCAACACCCGCGTGAAATACTCCACCTGCCACAGCTTGCGCTGCGCCCGCAAGTCGTCCCCCAGCAGCCCGCCCTTGCCCGGGTGCAGAGCGACGGGCATGCGCTGCCAGCCCATGTCGGCTGCCGCATGCCCAGCCAAGGCGGAGTAGCACCGCGCCATCATCCCCTGGAAATCAGCGTCCGGTGCCCCGTCAGGGGGCGCTGCCGCCGCCCGGGCCCGGCCCTGCCCAAGCTCATCCACCGCCGCAACATCTCCTGCGTCCTCCGCCACCGTGTCCTCCGCACGCGTGACGCCCGCCCCGCCGTCCGGCGCCGCGCAGGCGTGCCCGGTCGGGGTGATGCGCACCAGCACCCGCCGCATGGCCTCCCGCTGGCGCTGCTGCTTCCGACGGCGGCTCGCGCGGCGCGCCGGGGCCCGCGGGCTCGGCGGGCGCTTCTGCGGCGCGCGGGACCGGGGATCCACGTGCACGCGTGCGGACACTGGGCCCGGGAACGGGGGCCCGAAGCGGTGCCCATTGAGCGCGAGGACCGCGGCGGCCGCGGCGTCGGGGTCCTTGAACTCCACCTTGGCGCTGCCCAAGTGCAGCTTCCCCTGGTCCCGCTTCGAGGGGCTGTCGGACACCGGCCGGAAGCGGATCGCGACGGGCCGGAGGTCCGACGCCGCGGTGCTGACCTCCGCGCAGTACTCACACAGGGAGGCTGTGAGGGCGGCCGGGGGTTCGAACCAGGGGAACCCGGAGACATGCACCAGCTGCCCGTTCTGCGCGGCGTCCGGGTCCAGAGGCGGCAGGACGTCCTGCCCGTCGTGGGCGGTCGCGAGCACCGACATGGCGCACAGCGCCGCTGCGGGAGGGCCTGCGTGCCGGCGGTGCCACAGGGCGAAGGCCAGAGCGGCAGTGACAAGGCTGGTCATGGCCATCACTGCCTCAGGCAGCCCCCACGCAGACCCGGGGGGGCCTCCTCCGAGGAGTCCGTGCAGTACTGTAGTGGGCCTGCGCGGCCGCCCGGGCCCCACGTACCGGGGCCCTTGGGGCCGCACTGGGCGGGTGACGCTGGAACTGCTGACAGGCTGCCGCAGCACTGCTGGGGTTGAGACGGAGGCCCCCTGGTACCTCACATAAAGGGCCCCATTGGCGGAGCGTATGGGGGCGTGCAGGGCGGATATGCACACCACGAGGGCTGCAGCGATGCAGCAGCCCATGCAGCGCCAAGACAGTGCCGTGGCGGTAGGAGGCGGCGATGGCGCAGAGCACCAAAGCGACTCCTCCTCCAGTGCCCTGTCCATTGCAGTTGCACTGTCGGGGCGCGGCACCTTCAAAATGCTTGGAATGTGGGGCACAGTGGCAGGGCAGCTCACATGGGTTGGGGCTCTGTAAGGTGACCGCAGGAGGGGGGAGGTAAGGTGGCGGGCCCACATGCACACACACACACACACACACACACATGTGACTGAAGCTGTGCGGCCAGCTCTAAGGTACCCTTTCCCCCCCTTGCAAACTCCCGGGTTAGCGCGCGACGGTCTCCCGGGTGGGGGGGGAGACAGTCGCCAAGTGACGGTCTCCCGGGGGGGGGGGGGGATTGCAAGGGTATTTCAAGGCAAACTGTGGTACCCTCCACTGATGCAAGCAAAGAGAACACGTGTGAAGCGACTTTTGCATTGATGCGGTGCCAATGTGTTTCATCCAACACTAATGTTATTGAGGATCCAAAGGAACGGTGAAGAACTTCTGGGTACGAGAATAACACACTTTGAACGGTTGCACATGCTCAGTTTGCATGACAGGCACGGGGTGTGTTGCACTGGCTGATGAGGAGGAGGCAATGGCGCGCGGGGCTGGTTTGGCAGCCGCTTTAGCGCCCGCTTGCATAGCCGAACCAGTCCGTTTGGCGGCTGGCTTTGCTCTTGGCTGGGGGGCAGCCTTTGCTCTTGCCTTGGGGGCGGCCACCGACTTCTTTGGAGGCACCAAATCCTTAGGGATCCACTTTTCCTCACATATATCACGCGTGAAGTACAATTTCCCATCAAACACATGGCCCAAGCCCCAAACTCCACGTGCACTCTTTGCCCATACTACTTCCACATCATTACCCTCCTCTTCCTCCTCTTCCTCCTCTTCCTCCGCACTACTCGAAGATATCACAGAACACACACAGGTGCTTGATTTGTAGTAATGGGAAAGCAATGCAAGGCCATGCGTAAACCAGATGGGCAACACAAACCAGCACAATACATGTTAAGTAGAAAAACATGGAAGTGACGGTCTCCCGGGTGGGGGGGGGGGAGATTGCAAGGGGGGGGAGTTTGCAAGGGGGGTACAGGGTACACTGCTGAGTTTCTCTAAAGGGCAAGTCTTGACATAGAATGTGTATCCCCCCACCACGCGCACTGCACAGGTACCGTACCTGGTTTTGGACTAAAACCAGGGGTGCTCAGACTTTGGCCATAAATCAACGATGGTTGTCACCCTCCAGACTTTCAATTTGGCTGGGGGCCACAATGGGTCAGGTTTGCTTCACTGCAATTAGCTCCAACCGCGCCTGCCCCACGGTCTTCATCGCTCTCAGTTCAGTGTTCCAGATCATTGTTCTCTGTGCTTGCTGTCCGAGTGTTCAATGGCTGGGGTTGAGGGCCAAGGTCCCTTCCTCCCTGCGGCTCTGTACCAAGTCAGCTGTCGCCTGTTGGGTTGTAGGGGAGCAAACATGCAGCCAGGCTCACGCCCGCACGCCTGACCGTTTTTCTACAGGATCAGGGGCGTACATGCAGGTCAGGGGTCACCAGTGGGCGGGCACTTGCTTCTGCTGGCCCCATTCGTCCATGCCCTCCCCCTGTTTGTTTTGTCGGACCTTGGGCCTAAAGGCCCAGTGGGTTCAGGATAACATACAGAGTTACCAGGCACATACATGTGTGTGTTTGGGTGTGTTAGAACAGGGGAGACATCTTTATTGGTGGGACACACCGAGACCCTTCGGTGCTGCAGGTCGATGCTGTGTCCGTGAACACAGGGGAGAGAAATGCAGTGAGGGGGGGGGGTTACCACTTGCCGTTCACTGGGGTGGGGCATATTCCATCTGTGGCGGCCGCTATCCGAGCGATGGCGCACCCGGCGCCAGTCGTGGAGGCGCCGGTTCGAGCCCCGTTGCCGTCCGTCGACGGGTGGGACCTCCGATCGATCCCTTCGAGTACCGGTGGCGGCGCGCGCTGCTACAGGTGTGTGGTGCCACGATGTGTTTTCTCTTTGGGGCGGGGGTGTTCCTAGGTGCAAAAATAGACGAGACCTCCACCCGATCCGCCGGTACCGGCGGTGGCGCAGGCTATTGTAGGGGTGGGTGGCTCCAACGATGCCCACTAGAGAGCTCTATGTGCAGGGGACCCAGGGGCAGCAACCCCCGCAGTGGACGACTGAAGACTACCGCTCTCGCCATTGGGCCGTCTATGTCTCTTACCATTCACCTAGCTCTGCCACTTGGTGGGGGGTGTTCCCGGGGTGGGGTTGACACACCGAGATCCTTCGATGCTGCAGGTCGATGCTGTGTCCGTGGACACACGGGCTGGGCCATGAGGCAACGGATACTGGGCTCGCATACGCCCCCGTGTCATAGGCGCATGGTCATCACCACACTCAGTTCAATTTTTTGCCTTGCTGCACTGCAGCGCAGACCAGTTCAGTGCCAACTGTAGATTCGCATGCGCCACTCCGGGTGGCTTTTGAATGTGCTTTGGCTGTCTGGGCGTGTGGGTCAGCTCGCTCCCACCACCTTCCCACAGCACCGGTTAGTCTCTAACCTCTCGCTCTGCGGGCCTCTCTCTCTCTGACCTCTCGCTCTGCGGGCCTCTGTGTGTGTGTGTGTGTGTGATCTGTACTTTTAGAGGTGGATCCTTGTGCAGCGTTGGGCTGGACGCCTCATTTGGCTCAGGTCTGCTGAGGCCTCTTTGTGACGTTGTTTCCCTCCCTTCTGCGGAATCAGAACCTCTGTATTTTGCTGGCTAGGTATCCAGAGTGTTTGCTCTCCCGTGCCTCGTCACGAAAAGCGGGCGGGCGACATCCTCGGCCACGGTCTCCTCCAGCCCCCGTGGAACTGGGGCTGGTGGGGACGGAGGGGGGGGTGTTTTCGGCCTCCTGCGTTTGGGGGCTGGAGGGGTGGGGGGTTGGTGTGGGGACCTCAGCAGACCCGTAGAGATACGTGCAGGCCCTTGCAGGCGTGGTCGTTTGTTGGGCAGTTGTGCATGTGCAGCAAGTGGGTGTTTCCGGCGCGCAGGCACTGGGGTGCACACTTTATGGTGTCCCCGCTGACAGCAGTGGCGCACTCCCCTTTGCTTGAGTGTGCACCTCGGGCACTGTGGCAGGCCATGCAGTGGGCACAGTTGCAGTTGCGGTCTGCGTGCTATGTGGTCATCAGCGTGATGTCCCAGCGCACAGCAGGCTCTCTTGCAGGTCGTGCATGCGTCAGCAGAGTGCTGGGCACACTTTGACGGATCAGCCGGCGGCGCTGGTGGTGGCGCCCTGTGTGTGTTTGCGCGCCTGCGTGTCCCGGTGTAGGGGCGCTGTGGGAGCTTCCCATCCCCTATCACAGGGAAGAAATCAGCTGCAAAGGAGGAGCAGCCCCCCCCCCCCCCCCTTTGGCAAAAGTGGTCTGCTCCGAGGACGGAGCCAGCCCCAACTGCAGATTCCCCTGGAGATGCTCCTCCACTTCCTGCGCTGTTCTGCGTGGCCTATGTGTGTACGGGCGCAGTTTGTGTATTCTGTTGAGACCAACCTTGGTGGCCCACGTGCGCTCACAGTATGCCGCTAACTGCTGAACGTGCATGTTCATGGCACTGCGGCAGGTGAAATAGGGGCGGCAGTTCAGGCCGCAGAGTGCCGGCCCCCCCAAAGGAACTAAAGAGCTGCAGCGTGTGACCACACGCGCTGGATGCAAATGGCCTTTGGTGACCAGGCGCTGCGCATTTGCCATTGCCAATCGTAAGACCCGGCCTCTCTCTTGCAGTGAAAGGGTGGTGCCCTTAAATTTTGCCTGTGGAGCGTGCGGGAGGGTGCGTTGCGCAAATTCCTCAAAGTCCAGTGCGAGTTCCAAGAACGTCACTGTGCCTGGTTCAGGGGCCCAGTGGAGTTCCCTCAGCCAGCGTAGCAGGTCCGCCAAAAAGGGCATTTCCCACTGCCATTCCACCTTCTTAGGGGTACGCAAAAGAAGTAACCCTTTGTCTTCCGGTCTGGGGAGGGGTCCCACCAGTTGGTGGTACGGGTATTGCCGAAGCTGCTGTGAGAGGCTCGACCCCATGAAAAGCATGGGGGATTGTGTGTCTCGTAACTTGCGGGCCTGCAAAACGGCTACCAACATATTGTGCAGAGCTGTCATGAATGCGAGCGCTGTCCCTGACTTGACGCTGTCTGTGTCTAACTCTGGGGCTAATCCACAAAGTCGTAAACATGGGGGCCACTGGTCCATGAGGGGAAGGCCTGTGTGTGTGTGTGTGTGTTTCTTCCTCTTCACCTACCCAAGGGGGTTTGTCTTACTCCTCACCCTCCCAAGGGGGTTTCTCTTCCTCTTCGCCCTCCCCACAGGTTTCTCTCTATCCCTCTCTTCCCTGTGTCTCTGCCTCGTCTTACCCCCCCCCCTCTGCTTGCCGGTACAACTCAGGCGTACCGCCGTTCGCACGGCGGCGTGCTCAGCAACGTGTAAAGGAACCGTACAGTGTCCCCTGTGACCGGGTTTGCCTGCCTGAAGAGTGTTTTCTGAAACAGCCTTATCAGATCAGCTCGACCCGTCAACCACACGTGCAGGCAGTCTCCATTCCTACTCACTGAGGATGGCACCGCCCTGTGGCCCTCTGCCGTTGGACAGTGGAGGATCGCCTCCCATTGGAACGGGTGCCACTTGCCAGCAGTCTTGGGCCGCCACTCAATCTGCATATTTGTCAGGGCCCGAGTCTTCAAGGTCCAGTTGATTTGGACCATCACCGAGTAGAGTTCTTGATTGTTCATCAGCAATGGTTCCCCGTGATTGTCCACAATTTCACAGTGCATCCTTGTGCTGTGAGGTTGATCCAGTCGAAGCCAGATTTGCTGGTTCCGTGCCCAGGCCATAGTTTCCAGCTCCGAAATGATAATCCTCAACCCCTCCTCCGCTATGGCGTCCAACTGGTTCAGTGCTTGTACTTTGAGACGCTGTCGTGCTTGCCGGGGCTTGATTTTCTTTGGAGCCGGGTTGACTTGTGTGTATGGGCCGTGTCGATACTGCGGCTTCCACCACCTCTCCGATGTCTCCCATGGCTTTCGTGGCGGCATCACGCGACACGAGCGCGACGGGACGCGGAGTTTGAGACTGCACACAGCTGTTGCTTGGATTGTGTTGTTGCCGTGTTTCGCGACAGAACGCGGGGCTCACGTCAACAGCTTCCTCTGCAACATTTGAGCGTTCAGGCATTTGTAGTAATGAAATGAGGCAGAGATACCGCAGTCAAGACGCGGGGCTCATTTTGCGTTTCAGGGTTGCTCTGACTCTGGCTCATAGTCTCGGCCTGGTTCGGTTCCCTGTGCCCTTCACGGTGGTTAGCGGCCTTTTCCTCAATTTTCGCTTTTCCTTAATTTTCGCCTCTTGCGTTGTCGTCTTGTGTCACTCACATCCGTGCTGAAGGATTGGGATTCTGACTCTGTCTGTTGTGACACCCCCCCCCCCATCCCGTTTGCATGTACCCTACCCCTGACTCCTCACTACCCGAACTGCACAACTCTGTTTCGTGTGGTGCTGGCTCCCCGGATGCTTCTCCTGTCATTTCATCATTGTCCATGGGCACCAAACCCAGAGACGCCCACAGCGTTTTGGTGTCCTCAGATTCTGATCCCGACCCTCCCCTTAACCCCACTGTAAATTCTGAATCCGACGAATCCTGTTGCACTTGTTTGGACCACAGTGGACTGGAGCACATGCCTTGCATCGCCAATCCATTTGCCACCTCATTCCCCTGCACATTGACATGTGCTGGGACATGTTCCCATCTAACGTCTCTGTCTGGCTTTTCCATTTCATGGAGCAGCATTTCCCACACAGGCACGTGGACTTGCAGCTTGCCGGATGTAGTCATCCACCCTTTTGACTTCCAATGCTGTGCCCTGCCGGTTGCTCCTATTTGCAGGTACTGGGAGTCCGTGAGGATCGCCAGCTTGGGTACCCAAAACCCCTGTAGCGCTTCAAGTGCTGCCCAAAGCTCTGCACCGTTATTTGTTTGTCTGTGACGCGTCGGGACGTAGCCGCAGAATCGCACTTCTGGTCCTTGCTCATCTTCCGGCGCGAATACACCGAAGCCACCCGCCCTGCGCATGTCTTTGTGGCTCAATCTCTTTGAGGACCTGTCTGTGTATACAATTCTGTATCCTTTCGCCACCAGCTCTGCAATCACATCCTGCACACCCTGCAGCACCCCTGGGCCTGCTTGCCTCGGGCACTTCGGGTGTGGTTCTGCTGTCCCCCACAGGGGCTGGGGGGGGGGGGGTCAGTAGAGCTAGCTGAACCCCCCTCCAAAAGGGGGGGTCGGTAGAGCTAGCTGAACCCCCCTCCAAAAGGGCTCCAATAATGGAACCGCCCAACCCAACCCAGGATCCCGGGTTTCAACGGAGTCGGGAACCCGAGAACGCGCAACAAAACCGGGAAAAAATGGGCTAAAATGGTTGAAAATGGGTGAAAATGGGTGGCAATTCAAATGTGCCACATCCTCAATGCAAAAGAAGCGCAAAAAATTCTGTTATGGAACAACCAACTAGTGAAAAAAGGCCAAAACTAGGGTTCAAGGGGGGGCATGTGTGCATAGCGCGCGCACGGCGCAGGCACAGCGCGAGCACAGCGCGGGCATGACAGGAAGAAATTGGGGGTTTTTGCTACAATTGGCAATATTCTTGCCTATACAAACCATACTACACCCCCACAACGCTGGATAGCCTGATGTTTGCAAAGGCGGAGCACAAGAATACTGCAACAGAACTTGGGACGGCAGTGACTCAGTGTTGCCAAGACCGGACAAACCGGTAGTAGTATGGACGGGTGCGGTAACTTCCTCTCTGCAAGCATGCGGGACCCCACACAATCACACACCCGCAACCAAAACCCAGGAAGAATCGCTGCAACATGGTTAGGCCAGCCCTGTGACACGCGGGCAGGCCGGTTTCAAAAGGGAGGGCAGCTCCACGGTGAGGCACTCCTGCAGGGACCTATTCCACCACCGGTGAAGGGGCGGGGCGGGCGGGAGAAGACAGAAAAACTACCTAAGTATGGAGGTGCAAACAAAAGTTGAAAGAGTCGAAAAAGATACCACGAACCTATTGGAAAGGATGCACAACAACACATACCAATGCACTAGAAATGAGGGCAAAGCATGCATGCAACTCATATAAATGCATAACAACGCTGATTGTCACGGGTACTAGGCACTACTATGCACATTGGGCATGGTCCTGTACCAACTTTGTGCACAGCACGCGCACAGCGCACACAACGCCCCCAAGTAGTTGCCGACATACAAAAATTTGCACTGTGTGTGCACTGCGGGCGCACTTTGTGCACGGCATTCCCAGTGACAACCTCAACCCCTCTAAACAACTCTGACACATGTCTGACACACCTCTGCACACCTCTGACATACCTCCGAAACACCTCTGAACACCTTTGACAAACCTCCTACAGACCTCTGAACACCTCTCAACATCTCTGAATCCAAACACATCCGACTACCTTCAAACATGGGCACTGAATCCAATGCACCATACTAACCTTTATGCACCCCCAACCCTCACACCCCAGGCCAATGCATGTGGCGGTAGGTATATTTCTTTTGCTTTCAGGATACAGAACCTGAGAACCTGCAGAGTGCAAAAGTGCAGAACCTCAGGCCATGGTGTCCGATACAGTATGGTAATCCCCCCCTGCTTAATATCATGCACCGAAATAGTATCACGCGTGCATGATAATATTTTGGGCTGCTGGAATAATATCACACATGCATCTTGCCCACTTGAGCGTATCACAAATCACAAGGCAAAACACTGTGGGAAATGTGATTGAGAGGTGTGACAGGTAATTATTTTTGTGCCAGGAACACATTCATGGATAGCTGCCATGCTGCCGGCTTGGGTTTGGGCTTGGGCTAGGCAGGTGCAACATCTTGGAGCTGAATTTGTGGGGGGGGGGCAATTGTTGGGGTCAATATACCCAAGCTCCTAAAATACTGCAGCCACATCCAGGCTGGCAGTTGCTGCATCAAGACCACTGTAGCACAAGTCAATATACAAATGTCGCTGTTGCGCTGCAGTTAGCTTGACCTCTGCATCAGTCACAGCCTCCGAGTTCATCATGCTGCTGTGCCTCAATCACATCAGCAAGAAAGGGAATGTCAGGGGCATCAGTCATCACCAAAAAGAGATGGAATAGGGGGTGGTTCAAATAATATCTCGCACGAAATAATATCATGCACCAAAGTAATATCACGCGCGTGATATTAAAGGCCGGAGGCGTGCTTGCAAAACGAGATTAAAATAGTATCCCTAAGACAGGCCTGTCCCTCACAAAGGGGGGGGGGGGGGCACACTGTCTTCTTCGGTAGATACCACAGAGGATGTTGCCTGGCATTCAGCCATGCTGCAAATATTATAACACACGCACAGCAATTTTGCAACTGACCAATATATCATATGTGTTTCTTGCAAGTGATGTCTTGTTGATCGATTGGTGACATTGTGGTGCAATTGCCCACATGCTTACACCAATGGCAAACAAAGCCTGGAACAATGCGTCTGCGACTTACATGCCTCATAATTCGTCCTGTATGTCTAAAATTTCGTCCCACAGCCATCGTAAGTCATCCCACAGGTGTAAAATCATAATTGTTGGGGGAAAAGTAGTGTCAGAAAATGTGCCTTGTGGCCATGGGGGTGACAGACTTTGTCCTTCGGTGGGCGGGTTTTCGATGTGGGGGGTGGAGGGAAAGACCCAATAGAGCGCCCTTGGCCAGACCCCCCACCCCCCACCCCAAAAGGGCCTCAATTGGGCCTCCTCCCACCCCCCAAATGCAATCAGGAGGGAGCCCCAAGCCCAGAGGTTGTCCTGACTCCAAATTCGAAGAAAACTGACAATGGCATTGTTGGAATCAGCAGGTGATGGAGGTCCAGAAAAGTCATCGCTTGCCCTGTGTTCAGTGCCAAAAAGAAAGGCCATTGAAACCCCCCCCAAAGCAATTTTAGGGGCCTTCGGCTGGTGACTGACCAAGGGCCCTGGCAATCAATTGCCCCCGCTCCGTTCAAAACCCGACTTGCCCTGTACATGGGCCCCTCACAAATGAATCGATATTTGACTGCCCTTCTGACTTGGCCGAACCTTTGGCTGTGTGCTGGAGTGCTCAGGAGAACCTTCGAGTAAAGTGCATAGGAATAGGATGGGTGCATGGATGTAGGATGGTGGCAGGCTCGCACCACGTGCCCCATTCAAGTCATATGCAGAATCGAGTACAGGTTCCGTATTAATTATTTAATTTTTTTTCTAAAGTCCGGGACACCACGTGTCCTGATGTGCAATGGGTGCAATGGGTGGTGTGTGCATCATACGCTATTCACCCCATGCGGTCAGCATGGTCCCAGTCAACAAGTCTGGAGGTGATGGTCGCTAACGCCATGTACTCTCTGCTCTGTATATGCACTGCAGGAGTGCCATGCCTGTAGGCACCCAACCACTGTGTTCCTGGCTCCATATAGTGATTGATATTTAAAGTGATTGATATTTAGATGAAATCGCATGCAAAACATATCTCTCTGGGACGGTACTGATAATGCCAACACGGAGCGTTTTCAGGGCTCGGATCCATTGTTGCCTCATTTGTGTCCACTGAGTGTCCGAAAGGTAGGGGTATGTGGGGTACATTCGGAAAGCCCTTGAAAAGGGCTATTTGGAACACCCCAGGTCTGCATGCTGTGCTGACAACATGTGTGAGATTTTTGTCCGTTTCTGACGATGTGTGTGCTGCCTGTTGCCCCCTTTTGTTAACAGGCACGCACCATGTCTGCCTACAAATTCACGCAACGTGCTGTTGCCTCCCCCGATGCACCACAGAAACCTTTGGTGCGGGAAAGAGCTCGCTCTGGGGGTGTCAGGTGGGTGCAGGTGCATGAGCCTGGCAGCCAGGCAAAAAAGCCTCGTACAGCCGGTTCACAGCAACCTGCATGTGACCACGAGGAACACCAGATTCTATCCGCTTCTGAGACCGCTGCTTCTGCAGCGCAATTTTGGGAGAAAAAGACGCACCCCACCAAGGCTTCACAACATGAATTTCTGGCAACCTGCATCGACGTCGATTTGGAGCAAAATGTGAAACATGCAGGTCGCCAGAAATACACCAGAAAGAGGGGCCACCAGACAACGTACTTTGTGCCGTACCATGGGACGCGTCGACAAATTTGCAAGACGCAGTTCCTGCACTTTTTCAAAATTAGTCGAATCGTTGTGGAGTTGGTGGCGAAAAACAAAGCAGCAGCGGCCATTGCCAGCCCCTTGAGTCCCATGAAGAGTTCACAGAAAAAGGCTGTGGTCAACACCAGGCGCACCTTCGGGGTGAAATCGAGGTTTGAGAAATTTCTGCAGGGGCTGCCGCAGGCTGAGAACCGTTTCAGCGACGCCGCACGTCCTGACACGGACATGGTGCATTTGGCCCCGGTCGGCGGACGCCGCGCTTCCCCATATAATGTTTGGTCCCAGCCCTGCCTGAAAAAGACAACGCAAATGATGATTCGGAATAAGCAAGTGTGACATATTCAGTGCATGTTTGCATGCCGGCTTTGCAGCAGCCTGGGGTCAAAACTCTGAAAGACCGAAAAGTTTGGCCTCAGCACTGAAAAATATGGTCAGCTACCCCCCCCCCCATAACCCATACATTTCTGAAACGGCCTTTTCTCACAGATTTCAAAAAGTATACACATACCCCTCCCTACGGAACGAAATTTTGGTGCATTGGACAAAAAATTGAGAAAATCCTGAAAAAACACGAATTTGCTCCGCGTTGGCATGTTATGAATGTCCCCGAGAGATATGCTCAAGCAGCACAGTGCTATGGGCAGAAGCTATTCTCACAGGCATTACCTAAAACTTCTTTCCCAAAGGCAACCAGTCATCTTGCCGTCTTGACAGTAAAAACCATGGTCAGAAAAACGTCAGAGCCTGGGATAGGGAGCTACCATGGGCTCAAGGGATAATGGTTGCGATGGCGACAAGGGTTGTCTACCATGTGGGAAATGCAGTGCAGTGCTCCATGGAAGGACAAAAGTATTCATACTAACCCAACTGTGTCTCTCTCAGCGTCAGTGGGATTCCAACCCAAGATGCCGTGCATGCGACTCATGACTAATACCAGTGAGCTACAGCAGTCCTCAGAACCAGATGATCGACCGCTGGCCCAGCGGGCGGTCCTTAGGGGGGGGGGGGTCCTTAGAAAAAATAAAAAAACCAAAAAAAAACTCGTCGTTAAAAGCTGAACAACAGAGCTTACACCACATGAGGCGCTTCATTACTGTCAACCAACAGCATCAATGGCTAAAATTGGTTCCTGTTCTGAACTGTCCTATCTTGGTCATTAACACTTCCTCACGATTTGCATGGCATCCTCGACTGCCCACCTGTTCCCTGCTCTCTGCCTACGGTGGTCAGTGGTTGGTGTATCAGTAGCTGCAAGGAATCCTGCTCCAACACCCCAGAGCAAGATTCCCCACAGGCTTCGCACATAAGAGGGGTGGGGGGGGGGGGTCCCCCATCCTTACACCCACCCAACCAACAATGATTCCCTGACCAAAATTTTGGCTTAGGAAAAATCAAATTTGAATAAGCAGCCTCTTGCGAGATCCTCCCAGACCCCCTCCCCCCTTAAGCCCCTCAGGGGAAATATTCCTATGTACGAAGCCTGATGCCCCAACACAGCTGTTGGGCATCCTGCACCAAGAGTCATGCAACATGTCCCAAAGTGGCTGTGGGGCAACACCTGAGGTTGGGCATGGCAACACCGCAGGCTGCCAGATTTGGGGATCTGGGGCTTTAGACTCAACCAAACCCAAAAGACAAAGCGCTGGACCACTCATGGTTGTGAGGCAAATTTGAACACATATTTCCAATTTGTAAGTTAAATGTCATGTCTTGTGCAACCTGCACCGCCCTTTTCTTCCATTCCGCATATGCACTGGTCTCATCTCCCCTGTAGCAAGCTCTTGCCAGTTGTCCAGTGGCGTGCATCTGCCATCCCTAGCAGCCTGCCACTGCCTGGCGTTCTGTCTGTCCCAGGCTTACTCAACCAAGCGCATTCCCTGCTTGTCGACCATCCTCCAAACGTACTGCCCCTCCCATACCCATAACCCTGTGTAAGCATGACTGCTTCTGCTCGTTGCACCCACTTGCGCGAGGCCTGGTAGAGCCGCATGGCCGTCATATCCTGTTGCACGGGTGGGCTAGGCGGGGCGGGTTGGGGCGGGGTTCAGGCGATTGTGCGTATTGATCGAGGTCGTTCATGTGTATGGGGTGGACTGGGGAGGCAAAGTGCATTTTTGTGGGTGGAAAAGTAGTTCCACAATCTACCGATGCAGCAAACCGCCCTTGGGGTTTCCACTCCGCGTTGCTCCCTATGGTCTTTGCTAAGTTGAAAATGAAAATGTCGAATGAGGAAACGTAGGGGAAACAAACGTTCGGACCTGAAATACCCGGTCACGGTTTGCAGATCCGCCTGGTGCCATTTTCACCAAGCCCACACGTTACTCAGTGAGAGGCTCAATTGTGGTGGTGCTCATTGACTCAATGCCCTAGGGATGGACGGGTTCAGCCATTCGAGTGTCATGCATGGTCCAATGGCACTTGCCACGGCAACGAATGTGAATTGCAATGCCTGCACTCATTGCAATGCCTGCAAACGAACGAACACGGTGGTTGTGTCTATGGCGACGCACGCTAGATTCGTTTCACTGCGGTTACGCGCAAGTGCTGTCGATTAGGCACCAACCGCCGTCGGTTGTGTACCAACTGCCATCGGTTGTGCACCAATCAACAACAGCAATGTACCAACCACCATCAATCATACCCCCATTGCCGTCGGTTACATGCTCGTCGCACTAGAATCCAGCTGCCAATGAACAACTAGTGACTGAAATGTACAACCCATGCAGTACTGCAGCTAGCGGTCAGTTTAATGCCCCCTTGCCCTTTGCGCAAGCAAGGCTGGCCCACGGAGAAATGGGCTGGGGAATACTTCCAATAGGTTGTAATACTGTAATACTTCCAGATTATAACACGTCCACCACGGGCCAGCCAAACCAACAGCCCCTAGCAGCGGGGGGAGGGAATGAAGCGACAAAGGGAGACCCCCCCCCCACGGGAGACCCGGCAAGCGCCCATGCTTGGCGCGCCCCGCGCAGCGGCACGGCCGCGCGGGCACGGAGGCAACATAAACACCCCCCCCCTGAGAGGCTCTGGCCTAGGCGAGGGCCGCATGCGGGGGAGAGGAGCCCTCTCTCCACCCACCGACTGGTGCGGGGGCTCATCTGCGGGCACCCCTCCCTCTCTTTTTGGCACGCGGCCTGTAGACCCATGCAGGTCTTCCTCTTTAATATGGCATTCCCCCTTCCCATGTGCACACACACACACACACACACACCACTGACCTGGGGCATCCAAGAGCTTACATGGAATTGGAATAATTCCAATTGGTTGCAATACTTCCAGTAATACTTTCAGTACCTTGAAATACCTCCACTTCGTTGAAATACTGGCGGTAGCTTATATTATGTCCAGTAGGTCGTGATGCTTCGAGTAGGCTATAATACATCCAATGGGCAGTGCTGTTTCTTTTTCTTTTTGGCAATGGCGAACCCTGAATTCAATGAGTGCGTGCTGGGACCCAGGGGGAATCCTCCCCATGGGCCGCTTGAACGCGGGCATGCTCCCCACTCCCGGGGTGCGTTGGCTAGCCAGCCGCGCGCGCCGTGATGTGTGTCTCGGTGTGCAAGCGTCCTTCGGGTGGCCGTGATGCCCCCTGCTGTAGTAGTGTCTCACTCCCCTGTGTGTCAGCGCACATGTCGGGCAGGGGGGGTTCCCATGTCGTTCGCAGACCTAGGACTTGGTCAGCCGCCTCCGGGTTTCCTTTTTCCTGGCCCCCTCCCGGGCCGTTGGTGGCGTGAAGATGGGCGCTGTCGGTCTTCCACTGCCTCTGCCTGTCGCTGCGCCGCCCAACGGCGCAAAGACTGCGTCCCTCCGTTCGGCTAGAGCCTTCTCTGGCTTCGCATAGAAGTCGGTCGCATAGTGCTTCAGCGCGCTTTTTGCTCCACCCTTCGCTGGGCAACTCTTCCTCTCTGGATTCGCTGCTGCTCCTGGCCGTATGTCTGCCGGTTTCCCGGCCGTGCCCTTCGTCTTGACCCGGCGCTTCGCCGTGCGTGCTTTTTGCTTTTGTGCCCATCTGGCTTCCCCGTATGCGCGGAGCCTCTCCAGATGTCACTGCCGTTGGTCCGGTAAAAACAGGGCGCCCCTCCAGTCCCATAACTGTGCCCGCCCCCATTGACGTGAGGGAGCGGCAGTGGTGTGTCATCCGGACCGGGAAAATTGACTTGCGCTCTATGGCCCTATCCACCAGTGTGACAATTAGCCGCAGCACCCTGCCTTTCTCCTGGAGGGACAGGTCCCCCCCGGCGTACTTCAACTGCGGGGCCGGCAGCAACGGCCGTCCTGCGAATGCCTCAAAGTCCAGGGCCAACTCCATGAAAGACACCTGCCAGTGCGCCCGCGGGATACGTTCATGTGCCGGCGGCATTTTTAGCCACTCGAGCTCAGCGTGCCACCGAAGCACCATGGGCTGCAGGTCAAGCCCCCACTTCCATTCCCTGGGCAGTTGTCCGATGACTAGGATTTCCGGGGGTATCCCGCACGGTCGCGGGAGCTGGAGTTGGTGCCATGGGTACGTCTCCCGCTTTTCATGCTGTGCCAAGACCAGAAAGAGGAGCCTTGATTCATCATCCTTGAGTTTTCTGGCCCGCACTACCGCTAGGAACATGGCGTGCAGGTTGGTCACGAAAATTTCCTAGGGGCGTTTATCCCTGGCGGCCCACTGTCGACTCCTTTCGTTTGGGCTCCAGCTCCTCCTTGGGCAGAAACAGCCAGCTTCGTGGAATTCCGTATAGGTCATCACATCGTTTACGCCAGCGGCTCGACTGGTCCATTCCACTGCACGATCCCGCAGAGGCGTAGACATGGTGGACAGTCTCTCAAGGATCCCAGTCGCAAGCCCTTGGCCAGTAGCATTACGTCGGCGATAAAGGGGTCCCTGGCTTGTGCCCAAGCACTACATAACCAGAGCAGGTGCTCTTCATCCTCTGGCACTCCTGCTGGGCAAAAGGGACACGTGCTTGTGGCCCGGAGCCCCCTCGCTTGCGCCCGGACCGCTGTCCACAGTGCCCCTGCCAGTACTCCTCGCAGCAGGGCTTTGTCCAACTCATTGTCGCAGTCTGCTGTATGTGTCAACGTGAGGGCTCGGTGTATGCTGGCATCCATGCCTCCAAACAGTCGGGGCCGTCTGCGTGCTGGGGAGGCCCTTTCCGTTCGGCCTAGCCGGGCCCACACTTGTGCCGCCGGCGTGTCCCCTGGGCCCTGCGGCTTCCTTGCCACGCCTTCGCATCTTCCATGCGTAGCCCGGCCCATATCCTGTACACTTGTGACAACACCGTTAATGGTCTCAGATTCATGGGGTCCCCGCCTCCCTCGCCCTTGGGCACCAGCGAGGTAAAGCCAGGCGCAGGCGCAAGGCCATCCAGGTACCGCGCCTGCATGGGGCTGCTCCGCACGTGCTTCCGGTAGTGCCGCATGAAGATTTCCACTGACGGTTCCGGTCGGTGCTCATACCTGAGGTTGACTACGCCACGCCCCTCTAGTGACTTCGGCCATATTCTCTATGTTTGCCGTGAGCTCTCCATCTGAGTGCTGTATCATCTGCAGGACAGTGTCCCCGCCATGTATATTTCCCCTAGCTGCTGGGTCCACGTTTCTCTGGCCTACGTCTTCCACGCCCGGATTCTCTCTTTTTCCTCTCTACATGCAATGCGTTGCGCCTCCCTGTCCAAGGACGTCCCCAAGACTTTGAGGTCTTCCGACGTGCCTGTTTTATTCGGGTCCTGCAGCTGCACGTCGGATGGTAGAGCACCCAGCCCCTCTAGCTCCCGTAGTCGTTCGCAGACCGCCTGCCATTGTTGTTGGATATTTCTCGGCCACCTCCGCACCGCTGCCGCGGCCGTGGCGGATCGCTCCCTGCCGTGCACCCATCTCTGCACTTGACGCACCGACCCCTTGGCCGCATCCAGCAGCCGGATGATGCGCGTCTTGGGGGCCCCCGTTGGCGGCTTTTTGTTCGGGCACAGCCTGGTCATGAAGGTGGTGCTCGACGTGCCGCGCCCGCATTTCTCCGAGTGTGCGGCGCCTTGCATCAGAGCGGGGGGGCCTGCCCACCGGTGCAGCAGCCACTTCGCCGTGTGTCCTTCCGCCTCCTTTGTCATTAGTAGGTGCTCCTCCGCCGCCCAGGTCCAGGTGGCCCACGGCGCATTGGTGTCATCTGCCTCGTGTGCCGCTGTCCAGACTCGGTGCAAGCTCTGCCACATGCCTTGGGCCAGGTGCGTTTGTCAGTCCGGGTGCATGCTGGTCTCCAACGGGTCCAGCACTTTGCGCAGCTTGGTGACCTGCTGTGTTGTCGTGTCCATGCCTAGCGTCAACTTGAGCAGGGAATGGCCCGGCAGGCCAGCGATCGTGGTCACTGCTGCAGCGGTCACTGCTGTGAAGAGACTGGGATCCGCCATGATGCCATCAATGCGCGTTCCTTCATTCTGCCCTCCCCGGAAGGTGGGCTCGGCTTTCCTGCCTTCCGCGTGGGCTCTGCTGTGCATTACGTCCAGCAGGTGGCCCATTCGTTTTGCTGTGAACAGTTCTTTGGGCATCGCATCATCATTTCCGAGCTCGAAGTTGAAATCCGCGCATTCATGTGCGGTGTGTTTCCCAACCTCGCTATGTATTGTGTCACTGCTCCCCATAGCCTAACCTTGGGCTGTCCGGACACGCCATGCACCACTTGCAAATTCAGTATCCATTTGCCTCGCGCATACGCCAGGTGTACGTGCAGCCATCGTGTGGAGTGCCATAAATCCTGGGCGTCCTCATTGGCCTGTCTCCGGCTCGCCATTTGCATGGCCATGCCTGGCCTATATAGGACACCCACTCCCCCCAGAGCTGCATCCCAGCCCCCCCCCCCCTTGGAGTCCAGGGGGGCCCTCCAGATTGCCCGCCAGCCCTGGCTGCGCGCTAGCGCCGCCATGGCCTACTGTCCTGGCGCCGTGAGCCTGGTTTCTGCACGCATACAATGTCTGCCTTGGACTTCATGACATGTTGCCGGTATCGCCTGAGAGACGTGACGTTTATAGATTCTACTTTGAGCGGCCCTAGTTGCGGGTGGATCTCCGCATCTGCGCAGCGGGTGCCCTGCCCATTCCCTTGTCAAGTGGTGGGGCACTTCCAGCAGTGCCCATGCTGCTACTAGGAGTAATGCACATACCCAACGGAGCATCACGCTTCTACCGTGTCCTGCATGTCCTCGTCGTCGGCGACCTCCTGATTGTTCTATGGCGCCCTCCACGGCTCTTGCTGTGCCAAGGCCTGCCCCGTGTTGTCCTCTGCCAGCCACGGCCCCCGCACGAGACGAGTTCCGGGTTCGACGTGCTTGCGTTGTGCTGCTGCTTGTTGGGTGGTGCATTTGACCCACACTTTTTGCCGTAGCCGAGCATTGTTCTCCCCTAGTATCGATTGCTCCCAGTCGTGCGGCACCCCCTCCAGTGCCAGTGTGAAGGTCGGGCGCTGCAGACCCGTACGTGTGATGTGCTGGCAGTCCAGCAGTTTGACATCCGCGGACGGCCACGCGCGCCGCACTTCCTGTTGGGCGTATGATCCATCCTTGCACGCATTCAACCCAAAGCTCGGGCCATATCCATACACCCGGACTATGGTCTTGGGCTATTGCACTTCTGCTCCAAGGTCCGCTGCTATCCTACCGCGTATTTCTTGGCCCATTGGTGCAGGGCCCCACATTGAGATTCCTATACGTCCCGGGCGGTCCCGATCGTAGACCTGCAAACCACGAGGTCGCCTAGAGCTTGGCCCATAACACTGGGGCTGATACTCGCCGCTGTGTCGCAAGGTTAACCCACACCGTTGTGGTTGTGAGGTGTCCGGTGGGGACGGCCTGCCCACCCAGAACTCCACTCCCGCATGCTTGCCTCATAATCGTACAACTGAGCGCACTTGCTCAGGTCTCAGGTCCATGGCCACCTCCAGCTTGTCCCCGGGGCCTCCCCTAACTGACATGGGTGGCCTCTGCCGCAGCGTCGGTTGCACTGACTCCTTGATGATGATTGCCTTGATCGGCTTGCGGCCGTCACCGACGGATGCTCCTGCGAGGGCGAGGTCCGCCCTGCTCCATCCTGCAAGCTTCAGCAGACCATCGATGGATGGTTCTACTCCGGGCTGGCCCAGGTTTACAATTGCAGCCACTTCCTGGGTTTCTGGCCGCAATGCCAGTAAGTCCGAGGCCACGGCCCAGGCTTCCTCCGTGTTCCTGCCAACCAGCAGGATTTTCTTGGGGGCTTCCGGCCATTGGGAAGGCAGCAACGTTGGCGCCAGCTTCGTCATGCCTGTGCCCACCAGGTCGCGGTCCCAATAGGGGCGTGCCGGCTGCACCACCCCGTATCCCCCTTTCTCCGCCGTTCGGTGTAGCTCCTCCACCACCGGCGGTAGCAGGATGCCCACCGCTAGCGGCCGCCGCCGGACTACCATCTTTGGTTGCGGGCGTGCTTTGCGGGCCGTGGCTTGCGCCACCTCTGCATACGATGGCTTGGTTGCCGCCTACGCGAGCTGCGTCCGTTGTGTTTGTGTCGGCATACTCAGTGCGCTGGGGCGCCGTTCTCTCTGGTGCTCTGAAGACTCCGCTCGTGCCGCTTTGACTCACTTCTGTGTTGGCGCCGACTTGCACAACGCCGCGATTTCCGCTTGGAGGTCCCGAATTGTCCCCCGCAATTCTTCGATGGTTGCAAGGAGAGCAGCCTCGGCCGTTGATTTCTTTTCCCCCGCTAAATTGGCCGCTTCCTCGCCTCCCTGTGCCGCTGGGCTCTGCGCCCCAGCTTTGTCCTTGCTCGCCTAAATCGCGGGGCTGTCGCGCTCCGTCTGCCCTTGGCTGCCGCACTCTGGCTCCTTCTCCGTCGTGACGGCGTACCATCTCGCTGATATCAAGCCATCGCCTCCGCAACGGCGGCAGTGACAATTTTCTTCAAGGCCTCCACGATTGCTGCACCGATTGCTGCGACATCTGTGGCGGGGGCCGTTTTTGTCATTTTGTGTGGCCTGGGGGAGGGGCCAGAAAAGGGAAACGTCGGGTGCTAGCCGTGTGCTGTCCCTGGGTCTCGTGCGCTGTTGTGCAGCTGGAAGTTCTTCTGCGTGTGCTCTCAGGGGGAATCCTTGCACTACGCGCGCACTGCGCGCTACTTTTGTACTATGTTCCCCCCGAAGAGCCACTAGGCACGCCCCTTGGAAACACCCTTAGAATTAGGCGACCCAAATTGGACTGGAGGGGACCTTGAGGGGGACAGTCCCGGTTCTTGTGGCAGCGGTGAAGGACCAAGGGCCAGGGGGGGAACTTGACTGTGTGTTGGGCGGCGGAGATGGAGGGCAATCGGGTGGTCTGAACTTGGGATGGCAAAGGAGATGGACTCCATCTTGCATCGCCGATTCACGAACTCTCAACCCATCTTGGTAGTATTCCAAGTGGAGGAGTCCGTCTTCAGCCGTCCCAACCACCGTGGCCGGAGCTTGCACGCCATTGGAGCGGGTGTAGAACACCCTATCCCCAATACTGAGATCCATGGAGAAAGTGGGCCTGAGAAATGAGGAGGGAAGTATGATGTCCCGTAGCAGGCACCCTGAAAGTGTATCATCATATCAATCAACCGAGAAAAAGAGTAGATGTGGTGGAAATGGGGAAAAAATGTGTGCAAAAAAGTAGAAATGGGTGAAACAGGGTGAACATCCAAAAATGCCAGATCCCCAATGCATCAAAACCTACTGTCAAACAACAATGATGCCCAAAGTACCACAAAGTATGGGTTTCTACTACGGCCAAACGCCCAAATAGTTGCACTGCGCGCGCACTGCACGCGCACTGCGCTTAAGGCGCCCCCTCAGTTGGGATTAACGGCCCCACCACGGGAAGGGGTGCACAAAAGAGCCTATGTGTGCACATGGGAAAGGGTACCGTGCTGCACAGTGCAAGGGAGCTGCCTCTGACGAGGGGCCGGATTCACTACACCTATAGTATCCGACGTCTGCATTAGGCACACTAGCGAGTAGCACGCCCGGCGGCTCTGCTTGCACAGCAATGCTTTGAAGTGCATGTCCACTGGAGGCAAGAACAAAAACGTATGCGGTTTCCTCCCGCTCACGAAAATCAGCTGCTCCTGCGCGTCAAGTGAGACACACAAGCAAAACCAACAGCAACCACAACCACAACGCGTGTGGGATCTAGGCGCCAGATGGGTCTATGCCGTTGTTATTTCCTGGAGGTTGTTGGTGCTTTTGGTGCCAAACAACAAGCTCCAATGCGCAAGTGACGGTACCTCACCTCCCAGGGGCCTTATGCAAAGGGGGCGAACTATCAAGGGGGCTGGGGAGGGGGGGCAGATCATGCAAACGGCACAGCCCAGCTGGCTGTGCACCAGCCTGTTGAGACACCGTGCAATGGAATTGACCATAGCCCCCCCCCCCTTGCGCAAACATGGGCTAGGTTCAGTAAAAGTGCAGAAACAAGGGGTCACGGTGTTACGACAAGGGCGTGCTCGCGCAAGGAGGGGGGGCGGGGGTGCTTCGGAGCTTACCCCTTGAGATGAGCCTTGTGCCCCAAGCCCTTCCATCATGAGATTTGCGAGGGCCAAATGTCCCACCCGCCCGCCAGGGGTACAGGGTCCTAGCGCAGGGGACTCCTGAGGGCGCCTGGCCCTGGCCCGGCGCATGTGGGCGTGTGCCTGCCGCGCCGTCCAGGGGCATGCTGCACCCCATATGGAGGCGTGTGGCTCCACCCCATCCCCGGGACAACGACCCCCTAGCATTCCTGCACACTGCTTGCGATATGGCACTGGCGCCACAAGCACTCTGTAGGAGTCGCCTAGCGGATCGTCTGCAGCATCCTGTTCATTAGGGGGAGGGTAAGGGATGTATCTGCGAAGTGCGGGGGTCTGCGTCGGCAAACCACCACGGGTGAGCACTGCAAGAAGGTGAAACAACCCCGACCGGCGGAAGGGGGGGGGGGGGGGCAGGGGGGGGGTCTCGTTCCATGTGGTCTTGGAGGGGCAGGAGCTGCATTCCTCCTCTTTGTGGGAGGCATTCTGACTTTGGCAGGCCCGCGGGCAGACATTATTATGCCTCAAAAATACCCAGACGAGGTGGGTGGTAATATACCCAGCAACGTACCCGTAATGTACCAGGAAAAATGGGGGGAAAGGCAGGGAAAGGGGGGGAAATGGGGGGATTTGAGGGGGAAATGGGAGGAAATGGGGGGTTATGGGGAAGGTGGCGGCAAATAACAAAAATTGTGGGGCTAGGGTGGACTGGTTTGGTTTCCCCATTTCGCCCCATTTTCCCCCATTTTTCCTCGGGGGCTTTCACCAATGCACCCCCCCCCCCCATAACCGTTGCCAAACAAAACCATGTTTTTTGACCTTTTCAGCCCCAAATTCCCCTTTTTTTCCATTGGGCATCCAAGATTTCCCACGGCTTCCCCCATTTCCCCCCATTTTCCCCCATTTCCCCCCATTTTTCCTCGGGGGCTTTCACCAATGCATCCCCCCCCCCCATAGCCTTGCTGCCAATCAACACCATGTTTTTTGGCCTTTTCAGCCACAAAATTCGCCATTTTTCCGTCGAGCATCCAAAATTTCCCATACTTTTCCCCACTTTCCCCCGGTTTTCCTAAATCAGGCCATTTCAGATAAGTGCACAGTAACGTTCCGGAAACGGGTATTTTTGAGGCCTGCATTATGGCGTCCCACTGTTGTCTTCGTTGTCTTCTGTCAAATCGTTGAAAAATCGCCTTCGCCTCATGCGTTAGAAGACGGGGGGGGGGGGGTTGGGCACCCGGAAGTTTGTGGTCCAAAACTGGCCCAAATCCATTGTTCCTTCGGTAAAATTTTCTTGTTCGAGACCAGGGTGCGCTGGTGTACCCTGTTCATCATATGGTACTCGAGATGACGTCTCGGAATCAAGGTTCAGAGCTATCAGGTGCTACGATGATCCCACAAATGACTGTGGTAGCGGATCTGCCACGTAGTGGAGATTAGCTGAGTCTGAAACCAGGTGATGCGGTGGCAGCCTGCCACGCCAGAAGGCTTCCCAGTGTGCATGAGGCACAAAAGCTGTAGGCTGAAAAACACAGCGGTGTGAAGACTGAGGGCTGAGATGAATCAGCGGGTTGCATTGTTCCTTTGGTAAATTTCATTTTTTGCTGCGAAAAAATCTGGGTCTGGGGGGGGGGGGGATTCTCCTACGGTTGTCAGCCGATTTAATACGTGCCTGCCTTGGGTATTTGTCACCATCCCCCCCTTGCCCCAGACACCAGCACGGCCCGGGGCATGGGAGACGGACCTCATGCAAAGCCCTAATCTGACCGTGTCCGTCACCCCAGGCGTCATAGCCCCGGCAGTCATAAATGCCCAGCATTGTCTCCGTCATGAGTGCCTTGGGCACCGCAGATGTAAGTCTCAGGACCACTGCAACTCAGGGGAGGGGGGTGACAGTGTGAATTAGGCGGGGATCTGGGAAACAGGCTCCAAGGGCTGGACCTTACTTTCCCCGTTGAAATTGGTTCGGAACGGTCTTCTGGAAACAAAATGGGGTGAACAAGATTCGCCTGAACTTTGTGTAAAATCACTTTCTTGAGCAAATTTGGTGGGCCTGGCCCCTGGAGCACAATGAGGGGCGGGCGGGTCTGGAAAACAGGCTTCAAAGGCCCCCCTCCCCCAGAGTTGCACTGGACCATGTGCACAGTGCCTGCACCGCTGAGGCACAGATTAGGTGGGTTATGCGTGAGACTGCCATACAAGCCTTTCGCTGCTGCAGACGACAGAAACATTCGGTGGATGTGTATGTCCACTACGAAGCACCAGGGGGAAGCACCATATTGGAGAGCGCGTGCCTACAAGGTCCTGGGCGCTAATGCGAAGGGGAACGGAGGGGGGTTAGCGGGTTGGAGCCTGCCTGAAGCCTGCCCCCATATTGAAGAAGGAGGCCCGTCTGGGTCTCTGGGTCAGGGAGCGTTGCTCAAAGGACCCGTTCTGCTTCGACCCCCCCCCCTGCACTGCAGCATGCACAACTCAGTCAATCCTGAACGCAATCCTGCCTTGTTTCTCCGTCTGTCTGTCCTGCTCACCAGACCTGAAAACATCCAAGAGTTCTGAATGCAGGAGGCCAGAGCTGTTGTGTGTGTGTGTGTGCACGTAACAATGGTTCCTCGGGGCTGGTTGACTGGTCCTGGGGACGTGGTCGCACCAATGGGGCCCCTGGCACCCTACCCCTCGCCTACGAACCGCAGAACTACGGCGAAGAGGCTAGTCGGTCCAGAGGAGCACTGCAGGACAGGGACCCGCTTCCCCCCAACGCCCCCCCCCCCCTTGACCCGACCATCAGCATCACCACAAGGCATGCCCTTCGTGGCACGCGGTATCACACACGTACCCCTGCGCACGCAGCAAGCAGCTCAGACACCCCCACCGGATGGTGAAGCCCACCGACGCCATAACCCCGCACACCGCCAGCGTCGTGCCAACCACGGCCCACCGGAAGCCCGGGGCCCTGCGGAGCTCGTTGAACGGCAGGCGGTTGGTGCGGTGCAGCAGGAAAACCACCAGCAGAATGCCGGCGTCGGACACGAGCTCGAACGCCTCCTGGACCAGGAAGATCCCGCACGCGCCAAGCAGCGTGTGCCGGTGCGTGGGCGGGCCCACGGTGCTGAACAGCAGCGGGTCCAGCACCAGGTTCCCCACGAAGGAGGCCCACACCGACACCTGCTCGCCGACGATGCTCGACACCACCTCCGCAGCATCAAGGGCGTGCTGCCGCTCCACGTCCGTGGGGTCGCCCGCGCGCGCCGCCCGCTGCGCCCGCCACTTGCGGCAGACGGCCACGACCACCCCCTTGCCCAGCTCCCCCAGCGAGCTCACCAGAGACGCCAGCACAACCTCCTTGTTGGTGTCCAGGGAGGAGATGTACTGCCGGCGAGGGAAGAGGAGGCCCACCTCCGTGCTGTACCTCAGCAACAGGCAGGCCTCGATGGGGAAGTGGGGGAGCCGGGCGAACAGCAACGACTGCAAGACGGAGACGGAGCCGAAAACGAACGTGCTGCCGAACAGCACGGCGTAGGAGTTCACGCTCACGCCCCCGTACATCAGCGCCCCCATCACGTACCAGGTGCAGTAGGGCAGGATGGTGGCAAAGCTCAGGGCCAGCAGGCCGCGCGCGACCTGCCCGCAGGACCGCATGATGCGGTGCGCGGGGGGCCGGAGGGCGTTGTGGCCCAGGCACTCCAGCATGAGGGTGACGATCATGCCCCCGAGCAGCGGCATGAGGTCGGAGCTCAGCGGGTCCGAGAACCACCAGACGGCAAGGGCGGCGCCGGTGCGGGCCAGGCACAGCCCCCCCGACACAGCCCACGAGACCCACCCCCACGACCCGCGGAACAGCAGCAGATGGAAGGTCAGGATCAGGGCCATGTACAGGGCAGAGCAGATGGGCTCGTAGCTGCCGATGGCCACGCTTCCCCCGGCGCGGGGGTGCAGCCCGGTCCACTGGGCGTCGTGCACGCCGGCGCTGGGGACCGGGGCGGGGCAGGCCGTCGCGTTCTGCCAGGCCTGGCAGGTGGTGTGCACGCTGGCGCCCTGCTGGCTCTGGAGGGCCCAGAGGACGCTTCCAGGGGCCCGGGTGTTGAGGACGGTCCCCACCAGGACCCCCACCAGCAGTACCCCGAGGAACGACGGCAGCAGCACCCAGAGCATCACCCGGACGGCCTCCGCGCTCGCGGCGCCACACCGTGGTGGGCCCTCCGGCGGCGGCGCCGGGGTCGGGAGGAAGTGGGCCGTGTCCATCGAGGCGGTGGGGGACGCGGGCTGCGTGGGGGAGCTGACGTCCCGGGCGGGGGGCAGCGCCGGCAGCGACCGGGTGCTGGAGCGGTAGCAGGCCAAGCGCACGGGGAGGGAGGGCGTGCCCGGGCTGTCCGAGCTCGTGCTGGACTTTTTGGAGGCGCAGCTCAGGCAAGACCCCCGGCGGGGGACGTGGGGGTCGCTGGGGGTGGTGGTGAAGTCGCCGCACTGGGTCGTGCAGGAGCTGTGCTGCCGGGCGGAGTGCAGGTCGATGGTCCCGGTGTCCCGCGACAGGACGCTGCAGGAGTCGAGCTGCGGGTACAGGTCGAGAGTGGTGGTCGAGAGGTTGGAGCGGCGGCGGGGGCGGGGGGCGCGCGGCTCCTCGAGGAAAACGGAGGAGGACGGGAGGCGGTTGACGTGGAGCAGCCCATAGCAGTCGACCCGCCGCGCCGGCAGAGGGTGCAGGTCGGCCTCCTCCGCGGGGTCCGGGGCGGCGTCCTCGGCGCCATCAGGGCCGGGGGGGACCCCCTCGCGCGCATGGAGGCCGCTGGGGGTGACGCCAGCGGGGCCGGGGGGGCTCACGTGGGAGGCCGTGCTTTTCTGTGGAGAGACAGGACGACGACATGACAGAAGGGCGAGAGCGCCGGTGCGATGGACGGCGCCCAGGCGTCCTGCCGAGGGCACGGAGGGGGGTAGGCCACCGGAACTTGGACCAGTCAGGGCGCTTTCTGACAGCCGTTTTGCATGTGCCACGCCGGATGTGCCTCCCTGGCACAGCGCCACAAAGGCATTTACTGGAATGTTATTGGTAAAGAACACGGGGGGGGGGGGGGCTTGGTTGGGATGCAGAGTATCCCCCCAACTGACTGTTGGCCGGCGGCCCCTTTGGCTTGGGGTCAAGGTTGAGGGTAAGGCCAGTGTTTGGTGTGCAAAGTGCACAAATTTTCCTTCAGGCGCCTTGGGTGCCCATGGACCGTGGACTCCTCACGTCAGTACCTTTGGCAACTGACTGTCGGCCGAAGGCCCCCTATGGGGGGGCTGGGGGTACTTTGCATCCTAGGACCGGCGGAGACAGCCCCCGTGGTAAAGGGGGTGTCAACTTGCCATTCAGACAGATCAGCTCCAAAACCTCCCACCACCGGCTGCAAAACCCTGCACGCTGTCGCCAATGCATCTGCTTGTAAACACATCTCTCCCACCACAGAACCCTTTGCAGACCAACAACCGAAGAACACGCCCCATTTTTGAGAACCATGCTAAAAAGGCTTGCTGAGGGGTGTTTCGCAACCCTCCAGAAGCAGCACAACTCTCAAATTAAATTCTGAGCAGGTGGTCTGAGCAGAGGCGCCATGCACGCATACTGTAAAATGCCCTTTCCCGACGGCACCGCTGATGCTCTCAGAATTCTTATGGAAAAATTTCCCACTTGCACCGTCTCAGATTATAACACCTACCTATAACTGCAACTTATCACCACCACGTATCATTGCTACTTGTCACCGCCACTTACAACCACCACTTATAACAAGGAAAGTGTAGCTCAATTGCGGAAATAAGCGTAAGTGGCGCTTTGTTTGGGGGGCGTAAGTTGTGTAAAAATTTTTTGGCATAAGTTGTGTAATTTTTTTTGGCGTAAATTGCGTTTTTCCTCCCCGACCAAAAAGTTTTTGTAAGGAGTAAGTCGCATAAACGTTTTTTTTTGGGGGGGGGTACGTCGTGTATGGAAAAAAAACCCCTTTTTCAAAAAAACAAAAAAAAGGAGAATACCTAGAAACATCACAAGAACCACCCAGCAACGGCCATTGCTACCAGAGGAGGTGAAGCATACAGCCTCCACGGACATTTTGGGGACCTCTGGCACGGGTAAAGCAATGGAGCCGTGGCGTGAAGGGTGGTGTTTAAACTCATCGCCTACAAATGGCGGAAAGAAAGAAATAATGTTGGAGCACACACAAATGGGGTGCTCATCATGATCGCAAACCAAACATGCAATTTGCCACTATATTGCTGTCAGCGTGACCGGCTGCGAAGCTCAAGCCAGCAATACCACCTGAGTACAGTAACCTCGGGCCAATTACATTCTTGGCGTGCAACCATAATGGTGTGGAGCCAACTACAAGAAGTCAGCGAACACACGCTTGTAAATCAAATCAAACTTTGGGGGAATCCTTGCACTGCGCGCGCACTGCGCGCTACTTTTAGACTATGTTCCCCCCGAAGAGCCACTAGGCACGCCCCTTGGAAACACCCTTAGAATTAGGCGACCCAAATTGGACTGGAGGGGACCTTGAGGGGGACATTCCCGGTTCTTGTGGCAGCGGTGAAGGACCAAGGGCCTTTGGGGGGGAACTTGACTGTGTGTTGGGCGGCGGAGATGGAAGGTAGTCAGGTGGCGAGCCTGAACTTGGGAGGCAAAGGAGATGGACTCCATCTTGCATCGCCGATTCACGAACTCTCAACCCATCTTGGTAGTATTCCAAGTGGAGGAGTCCGTCTTCAGCCGTCCCAACCACCGTGGCCGGAGCTTGCACGCCATTGGAGCGGGTGTAGAACACCCTATCCCCAATACTGAGATCCATGGAGAAAGTGGGCCTGAGAAATGAGGAGGGAAGTATGATGTCCCGTAGCAGGCACCCTGAAAGTGTATCACCATATCAATCAACCGAGAAAAAGAGTAGATGTGGTGGAAATGGGAAAAAAATGTGTGCAAAAAAGTAGAAATGGGTGAAACAGGGTGAACATCCAAAAATTCCAGATCCCCAATGCATCAAAACCTACTATCAAACAACAATGATGCCCAAAGTACCACAAAGTATGGGTTTCTACTACGGCCAAACACCCAAATAGTTGCACTGCGCGCGCACTGCACGCGCAGTGCGCTTAAGGCGCCCCCTTTGTGTCTAATGACTTCGGCTTTGCACACGGATTGTTGTTCCGTGCACAAGCGTGATCCTTTACAAGGTACTTGCACGGGGGGGCGACTACAACTGGTCCTGATGCGACATACCCCCCACTATCTGTCAAAACTCGGGGGGGGGGGGGAGAGTTGGGGGGGGTCCGGCCGGGGGTCGGGGGGGGTCCGGCCGGGGGGGGGGTCCGGCTGGGGGTCGGGGGGGGGGTCCTACCGGGGGTCTGGGGGGGTCCTGCCGGGGGTCGGGGGGGGGGGTGGCCAGGGGTCAGGGGGGCGTCGGATGGGGTGAGGGGGGGGGTTAGGGTTAGGGTCACCGAGCTGGTGGAACCAGTCTTGGTTTTATAACCCTTTTTAGTGTCTAGGGTGGACCTACCACGTTTAGCAGCAAGCAGCAGCAAGCAGCAGCAAGCAGCAAGCAAGCAGCAAGCAGCAGCACGCGCGAAATGGGTAAAAATCAGAACTCCGTTGTGGTGCTTCAGATTCGGCTGAAATTTTGGTGGATGATACCTATGGGTGTGAAGTACAATCACACAAAGTTTGAGCGAGAAACTCAATGGTGGCGGCCGGGAACGGGATTCGCAAGTGGCGAACGTCGGTTTCAAAAACTGCAGTTTAGGGCCAAAAAAAGCCATTTTTGGGCCAAAAAAGCCCGGGAACACATTCAAAACGGCCAAACGAAGGGAAACGGTGGGTACACTGCACATGTGGCTTGACTTCCCCATGTCAACGAGCTCTTTGCGGCCCTCTGACTCCATGATATGTCCCGGAAACGGCCCAAAAAGGCCCCCAGAAGGTCCAAATGCCGACAGCCACAAACCAAGAATAGGCCATATCTTTGGCTACATGGCTCAAAATGCGATTCCGAGGGCACCTACTCCACCCACAACCCCCCACTTTTTGTGGTTTCCACCCCTCAGAATTGCCTCAAAGGACGCCTAGACCCCAATACCTAGGCCCACTAGGCTGCGGCAAGCTGCAAGCTCAAGCCCAAACAGGTGGGTGCCCAAATGGGTCAACAGGGTCCAGTAGGGGCAAAAAGATGACTTTTCTCAAAAATGATCCTAGACCATATGCGATGCTAAAACAAGTGTTTTTGGACCGTTTTGAGCTTGTGGTGGCCCATTTTGGTCCTCCGAACATCCCAAAATGCCTTGAAAATGGGCTGTTTTGGAACCAAAAATGGGTCCAAAATGGGTCAAAAACACATTTTTCCAAACCTCGTCCAAGACCATTTGGGGTGCACAAACGGGTGAAATGAGCCCATTTTGAGCCCATTTTGGGGCATTTTGGCCCCTCACAAGTCCAAAAAGTCTTGAAAGTGGGCCTCGTGGTGATGGGGTTCACTTGCAAGCTGATTTCACTTTGTCAAGAGCCATCAATGTGTGAATGATTCTTGATGTCCCTCACCAGTCAGATCTGATGTTCCCTCCCCCACCAGCTCGGTCCCAATATTCAGTCTTGATTAGGGTCACCGAGCTGGTGGAACCAGTCTTGGTTTTATAACCCTTTTTAGTGTCTAGGGTGGACCTACCAGGTTTAGCAGCAGCAGCAGCAAGCAGCAGCAAGCAGCAGCAAGCAGCAAGCAAGCAGCAGCACGCGCGAAATGGGTAAAAATCAGAACTCCGTCGTGGTGCTTCGGATTTGGCTGAAATTTTGGTGGATGATACCTATGGGTGTGAGGGACAACCCTACAAAGTATGAGCCAGAAAATCAACGGTGGCGGCCGGGAACGGGATTCGCAAGTGGCGGACCTCAGTTTCAAAGACTGCAGTTTAGGGCCAAAACAGCCATTTTTGGGCCAATAAAGCCCTAGAACCCATTCAAAACGGCCAAACAAAGGGAAACGGTGGGTACACTGCACGTGCGGCTTGACTTTCCTGTGTCAACGAGCCCTTTGCGGCCCTCTAACTCCACCATATGTCCCGGAAACGGCCCAAAAAGGCCCCCAGAAGCCCCAAATTTTGTGCAGATTGGCTGGCGACAGCCACAAACCAAGAACAGGCCATATCTTTGGCTACATGGTCCAAAACGCGATTCCGAGGGCACCTAGTCCACCCACAACCCCCCTCTTTTTGCGGTTTCCACCCCTCAGAATTGCCCAAATGAACGCCTAGACCCCCGTACATAGCCCCAGCAGGCTGCGGCAAGCTGCAAGCTCAAGCCCAAACAGGTGGGTGCCCAAATGGGTCAACAGGGTCCAGTAGGGGCAGAAAATGACTTTTTTCAAAAATGATCCTACACCATATGCGATGCTAAAACAAGTGTTTTTGGACCATTTTGAGCTTGTGGTGGCCCATTTTGGTCCTCCGAAAATCCCAAAATGCCTTGAAGATGGGCTGTTTTGGGACCAAAAATGGGTCAAAAATGTGTCAAAAACACATTTTTCCAAACCTCATCCTAGACCATTTGGGGTGCACCAACGGGTGAAATGAGCCCATTTTGAGCCCATTTTGGGGGAATTTGGCCCCTCAGAAGTCCAAAAAAGCCTTGAAAGTGGGCCTTGTGGTGATGGGGATCACTTGCAAGCTGATTCCACTCTATCAACGGCCTTCAATGTGTGACTCATTTGTGTCCCTCACCATTCATATCTAATGTTCCTTCCCCAACCAGCTCGGTCCCAATATTCAGTCTTGATTAAGGTCACCGAGCTGGTGGAACCAGTCTTGGTTTTATAACCCTTTTTAGGGTCTAGGGTGGACCTACCAGGTTTAGCAAACAAGCAGCAAGCAAGCAGCAAGCAAGCAGCACGCGCGAAATGGGCCAAAATCAGAACTCCGTCGTGGTGCTTTGGATTCCAGTGAAATTTTGGTGGATGATACCTATGGGTGTGAAGTACAATCACACAAAGTTTGAGCAAGAAACTCAACGGTGGCGGCCGGGAACGTGATTCGCAAGTGGCAGACCTCAGTTTCAGAAACTGCAGTTCAGGGCCCAAAACAGCCATTTTTGGGCCGAAAAAGCCCCGGAACGCATTCAAAACGGCCAAACGAAGGGAAACGGTGGGTACACTACACGTGCGGCTTGACTTCCCCGTGTCAATGAGCTCTTTGCAGCCCTCTAACTCCATGATATGTCGCGGAAACGGCCCAAAAAGGCCCCCAGAAGGTCCAAATGCCGACAGCCACAAACCAAGAATAGGCCATATCTTGGGCTACATGGCTCAAAACGCGATTCCGAGGGCACCTACACCACCTGCAACCCCCCACTTTTTGTGGTTTCCACCCCTTAGAATTGCCCAAACGGACGCCTAGACCCCCATACCTAGGCCCACTAGGCTGCGGCAAGCTGCAAGCTCAAGCCCAAACAGGTGGGTGCCCAAATGGGTCAACAGGGTCCAGTAGGGGCAAAAAGATGACTTTTCTCAAAAATGATCCTAGACCATGTGCGACGCTAAAACTAGTGTTTTTGGACCGTTTTGAGCTTGTGGTGGCCCATTTTGTTCCTCCGAACATCCCAAAATGCCTTGAAAATGGGCTGTTTTGGGACCAAAAATGCGTCAAAAATGGGTCAAAAACGCATTTTTCCAAACCTCATCCAAGACCATTTGGGGTGCACAAACGGGTGAAATGAGCCCATTTTGAGCCCATTTTGGGGCATTTTGGCCCCTCAGAAGTCCAAAAAGCCTTGAAAGTGGGCCTCGTGGTGATGGGGTTCACTTGCAAGCTGATTTCACTTTGTCAAGAGCCATCAATGTGTGAATCATTCTTGATGTCCCTCACCAATCATAGCTGATGTTCCCTCCCCCACCAGCTCGGTCCCAATATTCAGTCTTGATTAGGGTTAAGGTTAGCCCTAGGGTTAGGGTTAGCCCTAGGGTTAGGGTTAGCCCTAGGGTTAGGGTTAGGGTTAGGGTCACCGAGCTGGTGGAACCAGTCTTGGTTTTATAACCCTTTTTAGTGTCTAGGGTGGACCTACCAGGTTTAGCAGCAGCAGCAGCAAGCAGCAGCAGCAAGCAGCAAGCAGCAGCACGCGCGAAATGGGTAAAAATCAGAACTCCGTTGTGGTGCTTCACATTCGGCTGAAATTTTGGTGGATGATACCTATGGGTGTGAAGTACAATCACACAAAGTTTGAGCAAGAAACTCAACGCAGGCGGCCGGGAACGGGATTCGCAAGTGGCGGACCTCAGTTTCAGAAACTGCAGTTTAGGGCCAAAAACAGCCATTTTTGGGCCAAAAATGCCCTGGAACACATTCAAAACGGCCAAACGAAGGGAAACGGTGGGTACACTCCACGTGCCGCTTGACTTCCCCGTGTCAACGAGCTCTTTGCGGCCCTCTAACTCCATGATATGCCGCGGAAGCGGCCCAAAAAGGCCCCCAGAAGCTCCAAATGCCGACAGCCACAAACCAAGAATAGGCCATATCTTTGGCTACATGGCTCAAAATGCGATTCCGAGGGCACCTACTCCACCCGCAACCCCCCACGTTTTGTGGTTTCCACCCCTCAGAATTGCCCAAACGGACGCCTAGACCCCAATAACTAGGCCCACTAGGCTGTGGCAACCTGCAAGCTCAAGCCCAAACAGGTGGGTACCCAAATGGGTCAACAGGGTCCGAAAGGGGTAAAAATATGACTTTCCGCAAAAATGATCCTAGACCATGTGCGACGCTAAAACAAGTGTTTTTGGACTGTTTTTGAGCTTGTGGTGGCCCATTTGGGTCCTCCAAAAATCCCAAAATGCCTTGAAAATGGGCTGTTTTGGGACCAAAAATGGGTCAAAAATGGGTCAAAACCACATTTTTCCAAACCTCGTCCAAGACCATTTGGGGTGCACAAACGGGTGAAATGAGCCCATTTTGAGCCCATTTTGGGGCATTTTGGCCCCTCAGAAGTCCAAAAAGCCTTGAAAGTGGGCCTCGTGGTGATGGGGTTCACTTGCAAGCTGATTTCACTTTGTCAAGAGCCATCAATGTGTGAATCATTCTTGATGTCCCTCACCAATCATAGCTGATGTTCCCTCCCCCACCAGCTCGGTCCCAATATTCAGTCTTGATTAGGGTTAAGGTTAGCCCTAGGGTTAGGGTTAGCCCTAGGGTTAGGGTTAGCCCTAGGGTTAGGGTTAGGGTTAGGGTCACCGAGCTGGTGGAACCAGTCTTGGTTTTATAACCCTTTTTAGTGTCTAGGGTGGACCTACCAGGTTTAGCAGCAGCAGCAGCAAGCAGCAGCAGCAAGCAGCAAGCAGCAGCACGCGCGAAATGGGTAAAAATCAGAACTCCGTTGTGGTGCTTCACATTCGGCTGAAATTTTGGTGGATGATACCTATGGGTGTGAAGTACAATCACACAAAGTTTGAGCAAGAAACTCAACGCAGGCGGCCGGGAACGGGATTCGCAAGTGGCGGACCTCAGTTTCAGAAACTGCAGTTTAGGGCCAAAAACAGCCATTTTTGGGCCAAAAATGCCCTGGAACACATTCAAAACGGCCAAACGAAGGGAAACGGTGGGTACACTCCACGTGCCGCTTGACTTCCCCGTGTCAACGAGCTCTTTGCGGCCCTCTAACTCCATGATATGCCGCGGAAGCGGCCCAAAAAGGCCCCCAGAAGCTCCAAATGCCGACAGCCACAAACCAAGAATAGGCCATATCTTTGGCTACATGGCTCAAAATGCGATTCCGAGGGCACCTACTCCACCCGCAACCCCCCACGTTTTGTGGTTTCCACCCCTCAGAATTGCCCAAACGGACGCCTAGACCCCAATAACTAGGCCCACTAGGCTGTGGCAACCTGCAAGCTCAAGCCCAAACAGGTGGGTACCCAAATGGGTCAACAGGGTCCGAAAGGGGTAAAAATATGACTTTCCGCAAAAATGATCCTAGACCATGTGCGACGCTAAAACAAGTGTTTTTGGACTGTTTTTGAGCTTGTGGTGGCCCATTTGGGTCCTCCAAAAATCCCAAAATGCCTTGAAAATGGGCTGTTTTGGGACCAAAAATGGGTCAAAAATGGGTCAAAAACACATTTTTCCAAACCTCATCCAAGACCATTTGGGGTGCACAAAAGGGTGAAATGAGCCCATTTTGAGCCCATTTTGGGGCATTTTGGCCCCTCAGAAGTCCAAAAAGCCTTGAAAGTGGGCCTCGTGGTGATGGGGTTCAGGTGCATTTCACTTTGTCAAGAGCCATCAATGTGTGAATCATTCTTGATGTCCCTCACCATTCATATCTAATGTTCCCTCCCCCACCAGCTCGGTCCCAATATTCAGTCTTGATTAGGGTTAGGGCTAGGGTTGCTATTAGGGCCTGCAGCCCTCCTATAGCCCAAATATGAATTCTCTACAAAATTTTGAGCATTTTGAGTATAAACACATAGTATGAAAAAAAAAATTGGCGCCTTTGGCGCCGGACAGTTTTCTCTAGGGACACTTGCTAGTGGACGACCCGGCACCACTATCTTTCAAAACCCGGGGGGGGGGGGGGGCTGGGGGGTGTCGCATACAAGGACCGGGCCCGGCCGCCCCCCCGTGGGTACTTGTTCAAGTCATCAATAAGCTGTTGGTCGTTCTCTGCGCCCTTTGAGGGAGTACTCGCACCGTGCGCACACCATGCCAAGTATTTGAACAATTTCCCCAGCAGATGGTCTACCGGGAGAGGGGTTGTAGATGGTACGTGGTAGGCTCTGAAGTGTTACCATTCCCCCTGGTTGGCTCTCAATGGTTGCTGTTATATCCTGGTGGGCCTTGGATGGTCACTGTGATTTCCTGATGTGCCCATGTGGGCTCCAATTTGATGTGCTAGTGCCCGTGGGTGACGAACAACGCGCCCATTGACTTCATACTTGATTGCCACGAACTGCCTGCATTCGGACGGTGCTTCAAGATTGGCTGCAACTGGGGTGCCAGTAGAATAGGTGTACATGGTAGTGACACCACCGGGAAGCCATGAAAGAGACATTGTTGTGTGGGAAAACGAAATAAAGGATGTGGGCAGACAATTTGTGGCCTTTTGCCCTGACAACGGCATGCGGTACCCTCTAAATTAGAGTTTCCCATGCCGGCAACACAAGCGCAAAGGAATCTGTGGGATCAGCCAGCGGTACTCATAGCGCAACTCATAGGTTAGAAAACTTGACACCAAGCAGCAAAGGTCCTATAGGCCTCCCAGGAAAACAACAGTTCAGCGAGAGCCAAACTGTCGGAACTGGTCCCGAGAACAACTCAAATACTTGCACCGTGCGCGTGCCGTGCGCGCACTGTGCCCGGTACTCCCTCTTTGGATACGCCTCAAAGACCTCAAATCGCTTCTCATGGATGAGCACATATGGACATGCGTCATCACATGTGGGGGGTTGAGAAGAGGAGGAGGACTGCGGGGTTGGTGGTGGGGGTGTCAACATTGCCCTTCACCGACTACCCATCTCGGGGCACGTCCTCGGAGTTGGAGGCTGGGGGGGCAGGAGAGTCTATAGCTTTCAACTCTGAGGAGGAGGTATGCATATTGCGGAAGAGGATCCTCTTCATCAAAAAGGAGGGGGGGAGTAGATGGGGGTAGGGACTCGGAGTTGGAGGTTGGGGCAGGAGGATTCTCCAGACTTTCAACAACACACTTCCTCCTCCCATCCATTTTCCCATCCATTCTCTAGGATGTTGACGGGGACTCGGACGGAGCGATCCGCATTGATGATGCGCAATGCTTCCTTGATGAATCTTTCAGCAAACGCGCCAAGATAACATTGATGTCCTCCAGGCTTCCCTGATGGCCAACCACTTTGTCACAAAGATGCAACAATTCAAAGCCACATGACCAACAATCCTTTTGAAAACCCAAAGCCCAAGCGTGGGAGTACATCACCCCAACTCAAGGGGCCACGCAAAAGCTTGGGAGTCCATCACCCTAACTCAAGGGGCCATGCAAAAGCCTGGGGGTCCATCACCCCAACTCAAGGGGCCACACCAAAGCGTGGGAGTCTATGACCCCAACTCGAGGGGCCACGCAAAAGCGTGGGAGTCCATCACCCCAACGCTGCAGAGCTGGGGACAAAATCAGCAATGGCCCACAAGTGGGCAGATTGGCTACATAACCCCTGCCTTCTAGGGGGTCCCCAAGGCTTCAGAGCGGGGGACAAAATCAGCACTGGCCCACAAGTGCGCCGATCGGCTACGCAACCCCTGCCGTCTAGGGGGTCCCCAACCCTTCAGAGCTAGGGGACAAAATCAGAATGGGCCCACAAGAGGTACATAACACTTGCCGTCTGGGGTCCCCAATGCTTTAGAGCTGGGGACAAAATTAGCAGTGGCCCACAAGTGGGCGGATTGGCTACGCAACCCCTGCCGTCTAGGGGGTCCCCAACCCTTCAGAGCTGGGGGAAAAAATCAGAATGGGCCCACAAGTGGGCAGATTGGCTACATAACCCTTGCTGTCTAGGGGGTCCCCAAGGCTTCAGAGCGGGGAACAAAATCAGCAGTGGCCCACAAATGGGCAAATTGGCTACATAACCTTGGCCTTCTAGGGGGTCCCCAACGCTTCAAAGCGGGGGAGAGTTTTTTTTTGTTTTTTAGCGTAAGTCGCGTATTTTTTCAAAAAAAAAAAAAGCGTAAATTGCATGATTTTTTTAAAATCGCATTGTGAATCGCATTTTTTTAGCGTAGGTCGTGTAACAAAAAAAAGTGTACGTCTCGTTTTTTGTTAAACCATAAGTCGCGTTTTTTTTGCGTAGGTTGCGTAACAAAAGGGGCATAAGCCGCATAATCTTTTTTAAACCATACAGGGGGGGGGGGGGTTGCGCCCGGGGACAATTTCGCAGGGGATAATTTCGCCACCCTTGAAATCCCCAAAGCCCCAAGCAAGCATGTGTCTCGCAAAATAACTCTCAATTTTCGAAAAAAAATTTTGTCTCTCGGTCTGTATATGCCCCTTGAGGACATACCTGTCGGATGTGGTCATTACTCCAGTGGTACGTGCACTTGGTTCTAATTGCACAGGCGCTGGTTCAACTCCGGGTGATGCAATATTTTTCATCTGTCCAGCACTTGTGAATCTGATGAGATTGGTTTTTCATGCACAAACAAACCCTGCCTGAAGCAGTCTCCAATGGTCACAAAACGACAACACATGCACTACACAGAGGGTCCAAAACTGCAACCTGATCATCAGATTCATGCATCTGCGCAGCAAATGGTTGGCACAGGCGCGTTCGTAATCGCGCCTGGCCCTGCTCAGGAAACACAATGCCTGCAGCTGTGGCGAAGTATGGAACTGTTACGCCAAAATTTCGCCAGGGGAAAATTTCGCCACCTTTCTTAACGGCGAAATTTTCCCCACAAAATTCTCCCCTGGCAAGATCCCCCCCCCCCCCCTGTATGTCGCGTATTTTTTTTTTTAAAGCGTGAGTCAAGTAACTTTGTTTTAGGCATAGGTCACGTCACAAACAAGGCGTAGGTCGCATGCCACACATTTTCAAGTTTTTTCCACATTCCACTTACGCCAAACAAAAAAAATAAGGGAGTTACGCCCGACACACTTATCACCACCACTTACAACCACCAGTTGCTGACCATCACTTATACCTGCCACTTGTAACAGCCATTTATCACTACCACTTACAAGGGGCGTTTCTGCACAGCACACGCACAGCACCCAGCAGTAAATTAGCTTCTCCGTGACCACCCTGAAAATCACTTGCCAACAGGGAAGCATACTTCAACAGCGCAAAAACCAGCAGAATTAGATAGAAAATTGGCATTCTAGCTTTTTCGGTGTTTGTGGCTCATAATCTGAGTTTCTGGACTGAGTAGTCTGGCACAGTGGTTACCGCGGTCAACTTGGCCATCGGGGAAAGCGGGTCCAAAATAGCCCATTATTCACACAGCGCATGGTGCGCCCCATAACTGATACCTATGAACGCAACTTTATGACAGCTGCGCCACTTTATGACAGCTGCTCATAACCACAGCTTGTGAATGCTACGCATAGCCAGCACTTTTACCACCAGTTACAACTGCCTCATAATGCTATGCAGCCCTCCCACACATTCAGACAGCACATAGGCTGCCAGAAATCTGACGGTCCATGTGCTGTCAGAATTTCAACAGCGGATTGGCAATTAGATTTCTGACAGCACGCGGGCTGTCACCATTCTGACAGCCAGTGTGCTGTCAGATTTCTGATAGCGGACTGGCTGTCCACTGTCAGAACCCTAATGGCCAGTGTGCTGGTAGAAATCTGAAAAAAAACCGAACATCAAAGTTCTGATGGAGCAATATGGCAGACTGAGACCCCAGGTTTACAATCACCACCATCAAATGGCCCCTTCTGAATCGAAGTGGGAAAATACATTGCTCAACAGCCCCTCAACCCTCCCCTCCAAGATGCACATTGCAAAACCACAAAGGGACAAACTTTGCACTGCGGGCGCACTGCGGGCACACTGCGGGCACATGTATCAAAGACCACCCAGAGGAGATGGAGGGAGGAAACATCAAGCAACACATGCGGATGCAGCAACACAACAGAACAATCTGATTCTCTGATGTCTGAAATCCCTATAGAAAATGCATATAGGCATACTATCGGTATAGTGGGTAACAAAATGAGGGAAATGGGGTAAGGGAAATGAGTATTTGCCGACATAAAAAGTTTGCACTGCGGGCCGCACTGCGGGCGCACTGCGGGCAAGGCATTCTCAAAAACAACATGTTTAAACCCGGCCCACTGAGACTGCCTAAGACCTCAAACTGCTGGGGGTCAGCCCAGTGTAAATCTGGTGCTACCAATTAGCTATTCATTGTGCATTGCCACCTGGACTGCCACACCAATCCTTGACGCCCATACTGCTCAACAACGTGATCCAGATAACTGAGAGGAGAGAGGGAGGGAGGGAGGGAGGGACAGGGACAAAAAATAATCCCCCCCCCAGCCACCCCCCCCCCCCCCCTAGATGACAAAATGACGATTACGAAATGCCGGCCAACCAAAGTACAGCAGTCACAGCCCTGGGTCCCTACTCTCTGAGACACAAGACGAAGCACTGGGCGTAGGTCATTGCTGCAACCCAAAAAACAATGTGAACAGTGTTTTACATGTTTTTGTTAAAGCATTTTCCCAAAATGCATTCCATTTCAGCCTCATCCTCAGAGCTGGATGAGTCATTTGACGAACTGGAGGACTGGCTGCTGCTGGAGGATGAATCTGCATCAGGAGGGCTACCAGGCTCTCTCCTCCAAAGCATTGTCATCACAACTCAGAAAAGCACGAACCTGCAAAGACCTGAGTGCCCAGAGGTGATGACAATGCTGTGGAAGCAGTGCATAACCTGGGCAACCCAATCCCAGCAGATTCATTGGACGCTGGCACCGGCGATACATGCAACGGTGAGGCATACCTGCTAAGCAAAAAGCAGTCGAAAATTGCAATTTCGTAATCGTCATTTTGTCATTTCAGGGGTCCTCAGCCTCCGCCCACCCACCCAGCCCCACCAAAATAACTGTGGGGGAATGTTTGCCCGGCGCGCGCCCTGCGCGCGCCCGGCGCGCTACTTTTAGACTATGTTCCCCCCGAAGAGCCTCCAAGCACACCCCTTGGAAACGCCCTTAGAATTAGGTGACCCAAACTGCCCCAGCTCAAGAAAGTTGCAAACTGGGGTACACAGTACCACTCTCGCTCCTTTAAGGGCGGTCTTGGTCAACACCTTAGCAAGTTGGGAGAATGGGGGGTTAGGATAGCACAACCGCATCAATCTCCAGTAGCAGCGATAGGCGTCATTGAGGTATCGCGAACAGTAGAGCTGCATCATAACATTGGTCCCACAAGTGTGGGTGTCAATACATTCAGTACAATAGTGCTCCTTACACTCATCCCAAACTACAACGGTGGAGCGTTCTAGCAACACAACACACACACTTCTGCCTCATCCTCTGCCTCATCTTGTGTGCCACAACCGAGCAAACAGCTGCTCAATGCGTGCCCTACACCACCCGTGCACGTCATTGTAACATTGTTGGCGGGCTGTCAAAGTGCCATTCTTTCTTCCAATTAATGGCACAATGACATGAATCCGGCCCTTATAAGCACCATCATGGCCCCCAACTTCGAAATCAAAGAAATCACCTCGGGTACGAGAAGGTCCATACCCATCCCAAATCTGCTGATGTCCCGGGGGCCAAGGGGCAAATCCATATAATGTTGCCCAACATATCAACGGCAACAGTCCACCGGTAGGGCACGGGTCAAAAAAGATGCCCGGCGCGCGCCCGGCGCGCTAACGTTCCCCCTGTGGCAGTATTATATTCATCCCTGGGGAGGGAGGGAGGGAGGGAGGGAGGGAGGGAGGGAGGGAGGGAGAGAGGCTCAAATACATTTTATTGGCATTTCATTTTCAGTAAGACCCCACACGAGGCCAGTGCCTCAAAGTTGTTGACAGAGTGTGAAATCCACAGGGCATTTGTTTGGTCAAAGATGCAAAGGAGCAAAAGAGCACCAAAGAGCATCAGATACTCATGTTCAGTGAACCCTAAGCTTCGTCTCGTTGTAAAATGTTTTCTTTCAACTCGAAACCAATGTTCCACCCAGTGACCACTTGGGCGTGCACATGGCAGTTCAGTGGCCGCTGACAGGCCTCAGTGTGGGTTAGGGGTGGGAGTTACCTGCCCTTGCCCTCTTAAGGTCCGGTGGGGTGGCCGATGGAACGATGGAACATCTCGTTGGAAAATGACACATCATGCAGAATCAAATGAGTCCAGCAATCCAGTCATGCCCCTCACCCATGATGAGAGTCATGGTGTATGCCAGTTTAGGCAGTCCTTCATTGGTTGAAAAGGTCTTGCATCCCAATCGCATTGATATCCATCAGCCACGATGAGAGATACGCTACACCAATAGCCCATCGTCCCTGGCCTCTCTTGCACAAGTACGGCGGAACTCAGAAGAAACCACTGTCAGAGAGGGTTCCTGTGCTAAGTCAAGGTGCTTGCACGTGACCCATGGCCAAGCCTTGGGGGGGTGGGGGGGTTGCAGCAACATTCATTGAAAATGACAACAAAACCAATAGAAGGGGGTTACAGTCTTCGACAATGTTATTTTGAGCATCAACAACTCTTCAGGCGACCCAGCCCCTCTTTCCCACTATGACTGACACGCAAACACGTCATCTTGCATTCTTGACCACAAGACGACAGTCAGACGGGATCACTATGCTTATACAAGCCGGTGCTCATGCAAGGTTGGGGGGCGGGTTGGTATGCACCATTGATTTGAGGCTGACTGTAAACCAAAATTTGCTCTGTCTGTGTGGTCATAATTTGAGGTATTCCTCCTATTTACAAAACCACACAATCCAAACCGAAGCCTGGTCCAATAAATGTGATGGATTCTTGGGAACTATTGAACACAAAATTTGGTGTGCGTACATCCGCATCTGTACACTGGACCTATCAAGGGAAGTGCAGCAGCCCCTGACCTGACCAAAAAAAGGCATCCCATGCCTTCACCGTTCAGCACATGCATACATTGGCCACACAGCGCGTGTTGCACGTCCAAAAAAATGACACACGCAGAGAGAGGGGGGGAAGGGGGGAGACAGGTTGCATTGCATTACACACGCTGTCATGTATGTGCTCGTCTCTTATATATTAGTCAGCCCAGTAGCCCAATCAGGCAGTAATGTGGGTGCAGTGGTTAGCGAAACGATGGCTTATTGTTATTTACAGTCGCGGGATTCCCTCCCATGTACAATGAAGCCGTGCAACCGAAGATCTGTGCAAAGGGTGCGGCAAAAGTGACGACACACAGGGAATCGTAAGCACCACATCCGCTGTGCAGGCGTGTGCGTTGGCCGGGCAGTACAGTGGAAACCACATACACTGCGGTGGTGTCCTCTGCTGTGCCTTGTAATGTGCACTGAGATGTGCGTTGCCATGGGCACTGTGATGTGTCCCGAGAAGCAACTGCCAAGTGGGCTGCAATATGAATAACCTGTGCACTACTGCAGTGCGCATTGCGATGTCCAACGGGATATGTGCCGTTGAGTGCGTCTCTGCGCACATGACATGACATACCCACGCCTGCCCCGTCGCAAAGCACGCCACATCACCATCACCACCCCTGACAGGGCACAGTACCATCTGCATCCCAGTGCACGTCGCAACAAATCCCATACCCCAGTCCCTTGGCCCCTGAAGACCCACGGACAGCTATTGAAGCCATGTTTCCAAAGGGGCAGAGAGAGCCCCCTGGCAACCCTAACCAATATCTCTTTGATCAGAGGATTCGGCAGGCCGCTTCGGCATTGGGTGGCCAACAGCCACCTGTGCGCACGCATGGCCATGACGGCCTCCCACGTGACACACTGCCAACGCATGGCCTGCAGGCTGGGAACACATATATGATCAATGGGGTCAGGGAGAGGTTTGCGGGGCCAAGCGCCGTGTGCTGCACAGAGCGAGACACCCGCCGACATACGGGTGACCGGCCTGTCGGCCTCCCCGCGGTTGGGACTGCAGCAGTCTTGATCCCAAAGCTGGCAGCAAGAGAATGTAGAATGGATAGGAGACGTACCCCATTCCGGATACTACGAAATGAAGTGGTGCAAGGGGCTGAAGGCTGAGAGCTGAAGGCTGAGAGGAGGAGGCAGGGGCAGCAACAACAATGATGGTGGCTTTGACCACTCGCAGCTTTGGGGTCGCACTTTCGATGGGCCATCATTTTGCGCCCCACAGGGAGAGGATATCTTCATTCTCCAGGATGGCTGGGCCAGCACATTGCGCATCTCTAGCACATTACTAAGCGAATCCCCCACTCCCTGGGTAATCCACAAGGGCACAAAGGGAAGCCAGTGGGCACACCCGGTACCCAGGGCCATCCGTAAGGGGAAAAAAGGATCCGTTTGTCGCACTGACAAAATGGAATGCTCGCGGTAAGCCCCCAACCATCCGTCAGTTACCCACCAACCGCCATTGGTCACCCTCCAACCGCTGTCGGTACCAACAACCGTCGATTAACGCCAAACAGGGACATGTCTGACTGGCAGACAGATCGCGCCTGGGGTGGTTGCAATCCAGTAGCTCTTGGCAGGCGGCTGTGTTAAACAGGGTACGTCTACCAAAGGGCCCACCTACAGCTGCGCAATCGGTCAACACATCGCTACATCCAGTGCTACCCCCATCAACAGTCAAACAATGCAACCCAAACGCCGGCCTACGCTGCAAGGAGAGGGAGGCCACGAGGAAGCGCCGCGACTGCCTGTAGAACCGTTGGCCACGGTTGCGAAGGCGGTTGGATGGCGCACGGCGGCGGGTACCAACGGTTGAGGGCCCGCCGGATTTGCAGGACACGGTTGGGGGCCTAATTGACATTTACCACTGGGTGGGAGGTTGCCTCGCCCTCCCTCGCACCACCACCACCCTAAGTTAAGGGCAAAAAAAAATGGGGAGCCAGTGAGCACCGCATCTCGTGTGTCTGCCCAGTGCAGTGGAACAAGGGCACCCTTCAAGGCCGCAGGCGCCTGACACCCTCAATGCCACACCCAGTCCGACAGGGTGCAGGTGCCGGGGCAGCTCGGCCGCTTCGGCTTCGGTCGGTTTGCGCTACTGAGAGTGTCATAGGCCCCGTCCAGCTGGTTCATGAGCTCCACCAACTCCTTGGTGTCTCCACCCGACGCCGCACGGCAGGCCACGACGGCATCTTCAAGGACACTTTGTGCCATCTGGAACAGCACCTGCAGCACCCAGCCGGACAGCTAGCCACACTGTACAACGTGACACGGTGGAGGCCAAGGGCTGGGGGGTGGACAAGGCATCCCAGAAAACCTATATAACGTGCCGGGCAGGCTATGGCTTGGTGACCCGCGAAGGGGGGGGGGGGGGGCTGGGGCCCTGCCCAGCCGCGGCCGACCCCACCCACCCACCCACATCAGAAACATTGTCCTCCGGGGAAAAACGAAGTTGTGGGAGCACAAACAAGCGAAGCTCTGATGTTCGCCACACAGTGGATCGCCGGAGGTATTCGACGGCGGTCGGAGTGCAGCCGACGGCGGACTGGAAAGCCTGCAGTTTGCTCATTGGACCCCTGAGACTTCAGCCGCCGTTCTGGAACGGAGGGCTGGATGGGGAGGGGTGCACAGAACAACTGTGGAAAACAACTTGCCCGGCGCCTGCGACGCCCCCATTACTGTCGGCCGAACCCGGCCCCTTTGGAACTATCAGACCTCTCCATGGGCGTGCGCCCCTGCCCATGGAGCTCAGCCATGGTACACCTGAGAGTCGCACAGGGCGGGGGCTGGCGGGGGGGGGGGGGGGGGGGGCACAGGGATGTATGAAGAGAGGACGGGGGGAGGGGCTCTGGGACCCAAAAGTTTGTGTCCAGAAATGTGTCCAGAAATGGCCCAACCAGGTTTTCCCAATGGCACGTTTCGTTTTTTCCGACTGTGATCGCTTTGGTCTGGGGGGGTCAGGGGTGGGGGGGGGATCAACAGGTGGAGCACGTGCTCTGGCCCTGCTTCTGATCGAGGCCATTTGCACCGCGAAGTTGGGGCAGGGGAACAATCAAAGGAGGTGGAGGGGGGGAGGGGGGAGGCCGGGCCCCCTTCGGGCGAATTGTTGGGTCCCGGGCCTCCGCCGGTCCCGCGGCCCACAGGCTCTCCTCGGCCCTCATCTGCGGGCGGCGCGCCGCACCCGTGACCCCTCGAGGGACGGGCAGTCCGGGGCAGCACCTGGGCCTTGTGCACGTAGCCCTTCTTGTTGTCGTCCGCCTGCGCAATCAGCCGATCCGCCTCGTCCATGGCCATGCGGAAGTGGCCCAGCTTTCGGTGCATCTGCGGCCGCGTGGGCGTCACCAGCATCGCGGGGGCATCTGCGCAGGGGACGCACCGTTGGCCCTCCGCCCTCACGGGGCATGTGCTCACACCCGGCCAGACCCTTCGGCCTGTGTTGTTCCCGAGGCCCAGACAGCCGATTGTCGCGGTTGGCGGGTGACGGGTCACCACCGGCGGTTGACTGAGGTGGTGCAAGCCGGTGGGCGGTCAAGTGACTTTGCTGGCGGTCCCCCAACGGCAGCCAGCACACTGAGTGGCCACGGACGAAACCAATGGGCCCGTAGACGGGGATCATGAAACCCCCCAAATAACAATCTGCTGAGCTGAGCTGAGCTGAGCTGAGCTGAGCTGAGCTGAGCTGAGCTGAGCTGAGCTGAGAGCTGAGCTGACAGTGCACTCCAACTCAGCAAGGCACTAAAATGCCACAGGCATTCGGACTATTCGGGCTCAAGAAGATCACCACACCGGTCACTTCAGCGCGCTGGGGGTGCCGCAGTCCCTGAAGTAACACCAGCCCTGCTTGAGGGCCACAAGCAGCAAAAGAGAAAACTTTGGTTCCGCAATGAGTAACCGACGGCGGTTGCAGGGTAATTGACGGCGGTTGGAAGGCAACCAGGGCGGTCGCTATCCCACAACACAAAATGAAAAAGAAGACAACCTTCCCTCTCCCCAGGGCTGTCCATAAAACAAAACCGCCGGCCTTCGGTACCCTCGGACCTCCGCAGACCGCCAGCCGACGAGTAACTACCGTCGGTCAACGGCCAACCGGCGTCGGTTGGCCATCAACCGCCATCGGTTGAGCGTCAAGCGCCGCCGGTCAACGGAATCCCGCCACGAAAAGCTTCGGTGGAAAACAAACAAACAAACAAAGGAACACATCCTTTCCAAAGGACATGCCCCTCCCTGAGGCGTACCTGAGGTCTCTCTCCCCTTCCTTCCGGGCGCGCTGCTGCACTCAAGTTCCGCACTGCACAACTGGAGGCTCTGGGCCAGAGCGGGCCAGGGAGGGGCTAAGGAGCAGGGGGATGCCAACGAGCCCATGGACGGCGATGGGGGTTCGGTTCGGGGTGGACTCGGGAACGGGGACGGGGATGGGCATGGCCGTGGACTTGGCCAAGTGGAGACGGAGGTGGCAGGGGATATGACCGGAGACATGGATGGGGACGCAGGTGGAGCTGCGGAGAAGAAGCGAAGGCAAATGGGGGCGTCCAGCACAGAGGGGCCACCGGAGCGAAGCGAAGTGCGGGGCAAACCGCGCCACAGCCCATGGGCGATCATTTGTGTTTCACTGGTCCTCAGGGCTACGCCTGTGGGGGGCAGCGGTGTGTTCGCCGACACAGTAAGGCCGAGAACAAGATTGCGTGTCTTTGGGGGTCCAGTTATAAGTCTAGCAGAATTCCTGTTCTTTGTTCCACTGCTGGTGCCGGGTCAACTAGGTCATTACCCCCCGCGTATGCGGAACCAAAAAGCCCAAAAAGTCATCAGAAATTCAATTTTGCCCAAACGCCACCACCACCACACCATCACCAACCGAGAGCAATATTCACCCCCCCGTATGGCAACCCGCCCCCGTTTCCTCACACCACGGGTGCTGGGGTTCAGAACACTGAATCGCCCACCCCCCCCACCATCCATTAGACACTACGCGTCATGTTTGCACTTGTTGACAGGGTCTTCCTACGGGTCTCTGCCTTTCTTGCTGCATGTGTGCCCACCCAAGAGGTCCTGGGGTTACGGGAAATACAAGGACGCAATAGCTCTTGTTTGCTCTCTTGCCTACCGCAAATACCGCATCTCACTCCCCTTGCCTGGAGTGGAGTGTTGGTTTGCTTGCAAACTCATCACCTTGATGGCACAAGTGGTTGACAGAGTCTTCTTTTTAGTTGCTATCATTGTTCCTGTTGCTGTGGGTGTTGGTGTTGCTGCTGCTGCTGCTGCTGCTGCTGTTGTTGTTGCCACGCACCCAGTGCCGCTCTCCCCTGTCTGCGGCACGGGGGGGGCGACCCCTCGGTCCTGGACGCCAACTACCCCCCCAACTAACTGTTGGCCGAAGGCCCCTAGGGGGGGGGGGGGGGGGGGGGGGGGCTTGGAGGGGGGGGGTCTAGGAGGGGCGCCGGGGAGGGCGGTTCCCGGGGGGGGGGCGGTTCCCGGGGTTCCCGTGGGGGGGGGGGGGGTGTCGGGCACCTCCGAACAGTTGGGTATGCGGCCCAGGTGCACCAGACGGTTGGGGCCCAAAAGAGGGCGGAAATGCTACATCACCCCTGCATTCTCGGGGGTCCCCAACAAAGGGAACAAAATCAGAACTCAAAACCTACGCCGGGGGTCACCCTGGTGCACCACGCAACAAAGCGTGGATTCAAAGATTGTCCCGGTTTCCTCAATAGCACCGGACGGTTGGGGCCCAAAAGAGGGCGGAAATGCTACATCACCCCTGCATTCTCGGGGGTCCCCAACAAAAGGAACAAAATCAGAACTCAAAACCTACGCCGGGGGTCACCCTGGTGCACCACGCAACAAAGCGTGGATTCAAAGATTGTCCCGGTTTCCTCAATAGCACCGGACGGTTGGGGCCCAAAAGAGGGCGGAAATGCTACATCACCCCTGCATTCTCGGGGGTCCCCAACAAAGGGAACAAAATCAGAACTCAAAACCTACGCCGGGGGTCACCCTGGTGCACCACGCAACAAAGCGTGGATTCAAAGATTGTCCCGGTTTCCTCAATAGCACCGGGCGGTTGGGGCCCAAAAGAGGGCGGAAATGCTACATCACCCCTGCATTCTCGGGGGTCCCCAACAAAGGGAACAAAATCAGAACTCAAAACCTACGCCGGGGGTCACCATGATGCCCCTAGGGGCCCCTAGTATCTCAAAGTATGGGTCTCTAGTACGGCCAGACGCCCAAATAGCCACCGCTATAGAGCAGGGGGGCAGAATCAGAATTGGCCCACTTGTGGGCAAGGTGGCTACATAACCCCTGCCGCCTAGGGGATCCCCACCGCCTCAGAGCGGGGGGCAGAATCAGAAAAGGGCCCACAAGTGGGCAAGGTGGCTACATAACCCCATTGGGCGCCTTCGGCGCCCGTTGGCTCCTTGGGCTCATACCTTTGACAACTAACTGTCGGCCGGAGGCCCCTTTGGGGGGGGGGGGGGGGGGGGTAGTTGGCGTCCTAGGACCCGCGGAGTCGCCCCCCCCCGGGGTCTGCGGCCCCAGCACGAAACACGCGGCCTGCGGGGTGCTTGGCCCACCACACATACCTGACCACTGCATGCCAACTGCGACAGCGCCGCCAGGGCGTGTCTGCACCCAGGCTCCCACTTGTAATCCATCCCGACAGCCCTAGCGCACCCTGACAGCCGCTGTCCACTGCGCATCTCCATTCTCACTAAGCATCGGATAGCGTAGCGACTGATGGCACCTGACACAGCATCACATAATTTTGATATCTCTGGCAGTGACGCATGGCAGCGGCAACAGTTGCAACAGCAAGAGCAACAACAGCAACAGCCACATCAACAGCAGCACCAGCACCAGCACCAGCACCAGCACCAGCAGCAGCAGTAACAACAAAAGTAACACGAACAGCAACAGCAACAGCAACAACAATGGCAACAGCAAATCAAAGCACCCTGCCCGATCACTGCCGCAGCGCCACATACGCAGTGCAAACTGCTCCTCGCCTTGCTGCATCTTCGGCTTCTTGGACACTGCACAAGCACCGCATGCGTGTGCAATGCCACTCATGCAGGAGGCAGCGGGGGTAGATACGTTTGCACTGATCCAGACCCCACACAAGTCCAAGTGCCCATACTTTTTTCGCACTGATTCAGACCCCATAGAAGTTCGAAGGTGCATACATTTTGTGGCAAACCGGATATGCAACTAGGCACTCCCAGGGAGTCAGCAGGGAGAAGTGGCGAAGTCATGGGCCCCACGCGCAAACGGTGGAGGATTCGGCTCCTGCTGTGACTGATAACATCCATTTGTGCGCACCACGCACGCACAACCGCCCATGGGACAGAGTGCGGTGTTGTTTCCGCACAGTGCTCTTCTGTCAACCACAACCACTGTGCTTGTGGCCGCTGCAGTGTGCATGGCCCCCGGCACTAACCCAGCACTCCCCGCATTCATGGAAGGCCCGTTCCACCATCTAGATGCCATCCATGCCCTTACACAAGTCCCATGCAGGCGGTTTTCCATTCCGCAACAGCACTTCCCCTGTGCCCCCACATAATAATGACAGACCCCTGGGCCCCTGGGAGCGGTCTGGTTGCTTCTGCGGCCTGCCTGCTGCCTGCTGCCTGCTGCCACCGAGGCACGCTGGCTGTAATGCCCACCCACACACGTGTAAACGCCCTCAACAGACAGCAATCCCCTCCCTTGGCCCTGCCATACCCTTTGGAGGCTCGCCATTGCAGGCTCGGGTTCTCTTCTGGGGCTCATCCGCAGGTCTACCCTGTGCCATGAAACATGCAGCTCTTCGGGTGAAAGCAGGCCATGATGGCTGACAAGACAGGATCGCTGCATCACCCAAACTGTCAGAATCCCACAATCTTTGGCCCCCTGCCGCCCTCACTTCTTGCCCTGCCCCTGCCCTGCACACGCTCCACACAGACTGCGCCCAAGGCTATTATCCATGGAACCTGCCCCCACAGAATGCTCCGAAACGGCTCACAAAAGGAAACCTTGTGCAAAGTATGCGCCTTCAAAACATATTCATGAACCAACAAGACCATAGTGTCAGAAAATCAGTGACACAACTCTTTGTGCATGTACTGTACCACCCATGTATCACCTGTACCGCTTATGGACGTCGTTGTAAGGTTGTTGTTCGGCAATCAGTGTACCAGATTTTCTGCCAATGAATGGAACAACAAAATGCATACGCCCCTTGTAAGCGCCATTGTGTGCAACCAACTTCAAAATCAAAGTAAAAATAAGTAAAATCAGCGTAAGCATTCCAAATCAACACATGGACGGACGCTCCAGGGGCCAGATCCAAACAATCTGTCTGAAAAATGCCATGTGCTGCCCCACCCAGCAAGTTTCCCTCTTGGTGATCCGCAGCCCCTGTACCCTATGATACAACTCCCACATGTCAGTGCACTTCAAGCAATGAAGGACCTCAGCTCAACTAGCATACCACCTTCAGGGGAAAGAGAGGGGACACACCAGCTGTAAGGAGTGGGAAAGCTCCGTTCCTGCAAACACCAAGCCGTTCAAGAAGGTGAACGCTTGCGGCGCAGAGGTCAAATGCGACCGCACTTGGGCAAGCATATGGGGCTGTTCTACGAGGAGAGTGGGCTCCATGTGCCGCGGTCCTTTGTACCTGAAACATAACAATACTCTGTGGTACAATGCCAGCTGGTGGTGTGCCTAAGTGACATGTATTGCACACCTGGAACCCCACTTTCTGTCCTTGACCAAGCCTTTGCAAAGAGGCACAGGGGGAAGGGGGGTAGTTATTAGTGAGTAGCCCTTAGAATGGGGCCGTTTCCTACTCAGTTGCCCAAAGGCTAGGCAAGCCGCAAATGAGTTGACCAACATTTGCCCTGGGATCCCACTGGGAAACCTAAGGGTCGCCCCTGGCACCCTCCCAGTTAGCAAACGCCTGCACTCAACACCGAACCCTCCTGCTCACACGAATTCCCTTAAAATGGGGACCGGGCATGGGGCGGCTGGTGGTGCAGCGACGTTTGGAGCCAATGACAGCACTGGTCCGAGGTTTTGGAATACACAGCATGGTCCCACCAAAAAGGGGGAGGGGCATTAGTTGCGCGCAACAAACGCCCCCACATCCTTGGCACAGACTGCCAAACTGTCAAAAAAAAATGTTGTGCCAAATCACCCAGATGGCCAGTGGATGGAGGAAAGGAAGATTGCCAGTGAACACAACATGAAAGGGGTTTTCAGCTTAATCCCAGACCTGAACAACCGCAGTGTGAACAACTGGGTCCGGAGTGGGAGGGTGCGCCATAAAGGCGGAAGACTGAAGGCTAAAGGCGAAGTGGGGGGGAGGGGGCAATTTGGCACTTCTGGCATGCTTGTGCAAACCTGGGGGCAGCTACAGATGCAGGCAGGGGAATCACAGACGATGGAGTGGAGAGAGCAATGGCAAATTGGCAAGGGGGAGGGCACATACTTGCACCGAGGATGCATGGGGACTCCACGTCTCTCTGGGGGCATTATGTGATGAATGCAAAAAAGCTGCAGGTCGACACAGATGCAACCCATTCACGCGACTTGCAACTCTGCATCAACTGATAACGCACACCCAGTGGCACAACCTGCCACGCTGCATCAACTAGTATATCAGTATGCTCAGTAGTAAACTCATTTGCGTAATTTGTGCCGGTTTGACAGTCGGAATTTTAATTTGTCTCTATCTTGGAACAAGATATAGATTGTGAGAATCAGTTATATTGATGCAAGGCATCCTGGCTCCGATTGGACGCCAGTCCTTCAGAAGCAGCCTGGCAGGGAGACAGAGTGTGTGTGCAAATACACGGTGCATGCACGAGACCAAGAAAGATTTGTTTGTGTTGTGTTGTAGCCAGTGCGCAGTGGGGAGGTTTGTAGTGGTGCTTGGGCGGCATCGCCAGGGCATCATGTGCACCTTGTGCATCTTGTACCTCTGCATGCCTGACAGGCAGCCTCTGTCTCCTGTGCCACGAGCCTCCAAAAACATTGATCCTGCACATGTGCTTACTCCATATTGACGACGTTCTTGTTGCCGCACACTCACACACTTGTGCAGGAACCAAATGAAAGACCACTATTCCTTAGCACGAGCACTGCGGATTGAATGGCACCAAGAACACCTCGTCAAGCCAATGAGCAATCAAAACACCACAAAGCAAGGCAAAAGCATTGAAACTGTCATGAAGTCATAAGGCTAGGCGCCTTTCTGCAGTGATATGAGGGATAGGGCACAGGAATGTTTGCAATCATCCATAGGGGTCATGAGCGATGTATCCTGGACCCTAGTGTTGTATCACTGGCCTGGGAGGGGAGAGAATGGGTCTGGACGACGCAGCCGCCCTTGCATGCCTAGGGAACCTCTTAACTGCCTCGCGCGCATATCCGATGGGGGGCAGTGCAAGAGACCACTGTAACCGCTGGCTCACACACATAGCGCGGCTGTATTGGTGCCGCACGTCCACTGTTGTCTATACAGGCTTGGCTTGGCACTGTGTTGGGGAGGAGGGACACACCAGGAGGCGGACGTGCTCTTGTAGTGCTGTAAAATCGGAGCACCAGGCCCCTGATATACTGCCGGGGTGAAGGCCTGTGTGGAGGGACCAGCTACTGTACTCGTTCCCTCTCCATATCGTGTGTTTCTTTAACCATTGAAGACATGGTGTAATCGCACAACAGCGCGGCATGGGGAGGAAGGGCCCAATGTAGCACATGAACCGCACTGTGCTGTTACAAGCTTGGGGGCTTGTTGACAAGCCTCTCACCACGGCCGAGCGTGTCACACGGAGGACCGCGCGCAATGGGTATCGTGATAGACTTGCATCTAGGCAGCGACCATAAGTAGCTCCCCCACCCCTGTTTGGCACCACCGTCGGCAATTGCTGAGTACGCCCATCAATAAGCACGGGAGGCAGGAGGTAGGAGGGGTACGAGAGGTGACAGGAAATCAGGGGAGGGTCCGGTTTGAGGGACCACGTGGGGTCGAGTGCGCTGAGCCAAGTGTAGGCGGATCCACTACCGACGTGACCACGAGCCATGCAGTAGCCCACCACCTGTGTGAATCTGTTTGGCATAAAAATTGGCAGGCATCAGAGTCCACTAGAGTCCACTGTAGCACACTCGCACAGGACACGCAAACCCCAGTCCTGTTGCAGGATACCCCTCACAGTGTGGATGAGGGTTGTATCCAGGGAGTCGGGGTATGTGGAGGCCACGAGGATGTTGTCCTGGAACTATTGGAGCGGCACCCTCCCTCGTGCGTTCTCACAGTAAACGAAGCCTTGTTCTGAAATTTTGAGGGTTCCGAGTTGATGGAACAGGGGCCTACGTGTGTAAAAGAACCACAAGCTGTGCAGGTCGGCCCATTGGGCCGAAAAGGATCCCCCCATGGGTATGCAATCATGCTGGGTCCACAGTTTTCTTGTGCTGACGATGTATGTGTTGTTACTCATTTCCCATTCCACAGTTTCAACGAGGGCCTTGTGTGTGGTGTCCCAAAATTTTGTAGAATTGCCTCGTCCCTCTCTATCGAGGCGCTTGCACTCTTTATGAATGGACTGTGTGGTTTCTTCTATTCTCCATTGTTTGCGTTTCGTGAGCAATTGGCTAGCTTGGGGAAAATCGCTTTTGATGCCCGATGGTTTCACGTGGTTAAATTGATCCTTACGATCAAGTTCACTTATGAAGGTGCAACCAATGGTGTAGAGTCGGTGGTACCATGGTACCATTTGCTATGGGCTATGAAGCTGCATGGGATTTCCTCGCTAAGCAGGCGTAGGAAGGTGGTGTTAGCTTTGGCTGCAATTTTGAGGGATCTCTTGGGGAGGAAGGGTAGGGCAATGATGCCGCGCTAGAGCTAGGACCCTTTGGAAATACTCTTGGCTTTGCTGATAAGGTATAGAATGGCGAGTTGCCGGGCAGCTTCCCACCCTCTACACAAGAGGTCGTTGCGGATGGCTTCAGTCGCGGCACGTGGGGTGAGGGGCAATTCCACGTATCCCTTCACCTGCAAGAATGATTCCAGGACCCCCCATACCCAGTGGCGGCAGAAGGCGGAGAGAACTCCCGCCCCCTTGTCCACAATGTGCACGTAAAAGTGCTTGATGATCCTGGCTGCATAATTGGAGATGCAATGCAAGCGGGTCCCCGATTCTGGCCATAGGGAGGGGGGCAGGAGGCGGTGCAAAGGGGGGAAGAGTAGCAGAGATTTGGGCTGCCATTGTGGAGATGTCCTTGAGCATGCGTTCACGAACTTTATTACCGGGGAGGGGGAGGGCTCATTAGGTCGGGCTACAGATCCATCAGGGAAGGGGATAGCGATGGGGATGAGGGCCAAGTGGCCATGGATGATGATGTGGGTCCCTGGAATGTCATTGGCCAAGTGGCAAGTGCATGGGGGGCGGGTGGGTTGTTTATCATGCTGACGAGCTGCTCTGTCAAAAACACGGCGGACAGTCTGAGGGTTGCTGCGAGTAATGTGAATCGCGTGATTAAGCGCCCATTTTTCCCATGCAGGCCCGGCAACTCGGCTAACCATTTTTGTGCAGACTCGGTGAACCACCGATTTTGGCAGAGGCATCAGGTTAGGGACGACTATGGTTCCTACACCAGACAATGGGACAGATAGTTGGGAGGCTAGGTTGTGCAAGTCGCCATGGAGCCATGCGTAGTCGCGGACTGCCCTAGACAGGGAAGTATTAGAAGGGGGGGAGGGAGGGGGGGGGGGGGGGGGTTGGCTGGGATCCCCCTCCTTCGAGGGTGTCCCAGTGCTTTTAGTACTTTCATCATGAGCTGTGAAAAAATGGAGAAAATTTTTTTCCTTTTTCTGGGCCATCCTGCCAGATGCCAGATGACTTTAACATCGTGCCTGGAATTGAACCCACGCCAGATCCTTTGCCAGTCCAGTGATCTACCATCCGGGCACTGATGGCCTCTGGCAGTCCATTTAGGGTCCAGTCAGGTTCATGCAGGTCCATTTTGGGTCCACTCAGGTTCAGTCAGGGTCATTCACCCGTGGGTTATTTGTCATCAGAGCTGTCCTCAGAAGACGTATCACATTGTCCATTGGAGGAGCTAGAGTAATCTGTGCCACTGGTGTCCACACTGCTAACATCCTCACCGCTGGACTGGGAGTCTGGTTCTGAGCAATATGCAGGGCTATCACTGTCAGAATCACTCTGCCATTTCCTTTTCTTGCCCTTTAACAAAGAAGAGATGGTTCCAAAAAGAAAAAAATTTGAAAGTGGCGCTGTCTGTGGGCCCCTGTGCTTGATTAAAAAAAGGTTTGGGAAATGGTGGAGAGCAAGGGGAGGGGTTTAAGGGGTATGATGGCCTGTGACTGACTGATGAACCGGTCCCCCCAATAAAGGGGGGACCCTAATTCCGTGCATTCAATTACACATTAGAAGGGGAGGAGGGAGGGGGGGGGGGGCAAAAGGGAGAGGGGTAGAGGGGGTCAGGGGAGGTACCCCCCCTGCTCCTACGGTGTACAGCCGTTCTAATGCATCACTGGCCCTGGACTCACACACACACACACACACACCCATCCCTTTATGGCAGCACCGATGAGGTGCCTATAACGGGCAGGGAGTAGTGTCGTGCAGTGTGGTGCAGTGCACTGTGGTGCAGCGCAGTACAGTATAGTGTAGGCTGTACTCCGATTTCTGTCTGGCATAAAAGGGACATAGAGCAGGCATTGCATGGATGGTAACAGGTGACAGGATATTCATGCACTATAGGGAGGCGCAGTGTCATGTAATGCCGTGTAGTGTAATGTGGTGCAGAGTAGTGCAGTGCAGTGCAGTGTGGTTTGCTGTGGTGTGGTGTGATGTGGTAAGGTGTGGTGTGGTGTGGTGTGGTGCAGTACAGTGTAGTATACACTAGACTCCAATTTCTGTTCAGCATTTCAAATATGGGGTGTGAAAATTTCTGAATCTCTGTTTTTGATTACAAGTTAGAGCACGTTATGCCCTGTGAACACGTTTTCTTGTTGACCAAATGCTCAAAGCTGATTCCAGGTTGTCCACTTCTACAATGGTGGTGTGGATTGAAGCCATGGAGATGATGAAATGCTCCAGTGTGCTCCACTGTGCTGGGAAACAACCCATGTACGCATTCCACTCACCCAGATAATGTTTGTGCACTGCGTGCAAAGGCAGTAAATCCCCTGGAGGAACCCACCCAAAACCAACACCAAAGTACAGCTATGCAATGGCATACAGGATGTACACGTGTTCTCCACCCACAAAAGAGCAGACATGAAGAAGAAGAGAGGAGTAACATCGTTGTAAAGGAGGAATGTGTACGCTATGTGGACCAAACCCCTCAACCTTAACCAACCACCCTTTCGAGACCCCTTTTTATACAGATTTCAATGAAATGCATGCCATCAATAGAATTAAACTTGTGGGGCCAATAATTGCCCACATACAAGACCTTGTACTTGTGTGCGCACTGCATGAATGGCATTCCCCAATTGCACTCTAACTACAACTTGCACGCCTTTACCACACACACCCTTCTGCAAGATACCATACTGCCCTCAATGCATGGATTATTCACTGTTTCTGTTCAGATAATGGACAGTGCCAGCCAGTCGATGGCAGGATCAAAGGAGTCGTCAAGATAAGACTAGGATGGCTCCACTAGATGTTTAAGGGGTGGGGAGGTCTGGGTTGGGATGGAACAGTTGGGTTTGGAGGCATTCGAACCCAGGAAGTGTCAAACATCCTGAGGAAGCATTTCTGCCCCCCCCCCCCCCGTGCAATCACCACAACAACAATTGTAAATTGAATTGCAGGTCACTCAGATGTATGCGGGTGCTCTCTTGGAATGGCGTCGAAGTCGTTGTGCCACTGAGTGCACTCTTGATGAGTCAGTGTTGATTTCCACCCTTGTTACAACACAGGTGGGGCTGCATCCATGATGGCAACAGTGGCTGCTGCATACCTGTGGTAGCCCACGCATGGAGGTTCCAAAAACAAACATAAAATTAGTTATCCTGCCAAAACAGGACCATGTTTGTGCCCCTGCCCTGTAACCGCCCTGCCTCAGGTACGCAGTCTCCTGCGGCCCAGGAACATGCCACTGCTGTCCACATCCAGGTATGTAGCAGGTCGGTGCCAGTCCTCGGCAATGGCTGCAGGCAGCTGAGAGGTGGTACTTTCATGCCTTCATAAGATCTAGCGCTCATGTTGAAATGGAGATTATTGCGATGTATCTACAGATTAGCCTTGGGTGTGCATGCTAGGAGAACGATCAAGACAGGTCGGAAAATAGTACGTGGCAACAGGGATGCACCGTGCTCCTCTGGTGTGCAGCGCGGGTGACTCAGCTGGTCACCCGCGCAGAGCTGATGCCGGCAGTGCCAGTACAGGATGCAGGGCAGGTCAGGGAGGATGGGGTGGGGCATGGTTAGGGTTCGTGTGCATGCAGGTCAGGCCCAACTTCATGCTTGATCATCTGCTCAGGCTACCGCCCCATATGCCCCTGCAGCCGCTGTCGAACAAGATAAGATGGTGACTTGCACAACCCTGGCAATGGCCAGAGAGGTGCAGCCGCGCAGACACCCCCCCCCCCCGCCCGCACAGCTATCCTTCATGGGTCAGCACCAACATGCTACATCAACACCCGCCGAGTGAACTCTGACTCTGGTGTTGCGTCAGCCCCCTCCTTCTGATCTGGGATACGGCGAGGTCCCAACCCAATCTGCATACACCCGGTGTCTCTTTTCCAAAGCGTATCTTGCGTTGCGGCTCCGTCACCGTGAGCCACCAATATGTGCTTTCAAATCCGATGTACAGGCCTCTGAACACAGGGACAAGGCGGGTGGGGGGTGGGGGGGATGACCTGTGCAGCCCCTGTGTGTGTACTGCATGGCGCCTGAGTCCTGCGGGGACCCCTGAGAGGCCCTGGCCTGATTGCTCTTTGTTGTGGGGTTGCGCTGCCGTTTAGGTTGGTGGCTGTTGGTTGGGGGCGGCGGCGTGCAGGACTGTGTTGGGCTCGTTTTGAGGACCCCCCGCCCCTTGTGCCCATGCATTGGTCGTCAGGTGTTACCTGAGACTCGTCGCCAGGGGTCAACATTTTGATTCGCCGTTATTCGCCATTTGTCACCGTTGTTCGCCGTTGTTCGCTGTTGGTCTCGCCGTTATTCGCCGTTATGCGCCCTTGGCCGCCGTCATTCGCCGTTATTCGCCGACAAAGCTCAGCAAACCTTGTTGTACAGTGCTGTGACGTTAACGACGTGCCACGGCTCTGTAACGGTGTGTTCGCCGGGCTGTGCGCGGGTGGTCACTGTGAAACCCGGGGGACATGGCTCTGCCGCGGGCCGGACTGTCTCCCTGGGAACAGGGCTGTGAGGACCAGGGCCTCTGGGGACAAGGCTCTGTACACCAGCTGTCTTCTGCCATTATGCAATCCCCATCCTGCTTTCAGACCCATCTGTCGGGAGCAGGTGATTCAACAACAAAAAACCAACAATCAACAACCAACAGCCAACAACCACCAACGGAACAAAGGACAACCAACAAACCGACAACCAACAACCAACATCCAACATCCAAGAACCGACATCGAAAATCGAACAACCAAAAACCAAAAATCCAACAAACAACAAATGACACCAACAACAAACAACCCAAAAGCAACAACCAAAAACCGACAACCAAAAGCCAGAACAACAACCGACAACCAACGACCGACAACTACAAACCAGCACCCACGACCAGGGGGCAAGGGCAACGTTAGGCCTTACGATCCCATGCTCGGAATCATGGGCAAATTGGAGATCTAGGCCCATGAGGCTTTAGTGCTCAATGCGTACCAACAACTAGAAAACAACAATCGACGACCAACAATCAACAACTCAGAACCAACAATTGACAGCCCACTGACACCGACAACCAACAGCCGACAATCGACAACCGACAACCAACGCTCAACAACCAGCAATCGACAGCCAAAACCCACAACCCACAACTTTCAACCAACAGTTGGCAACTCCAACAACCAACGACCACGACCCAACAACTGACAAACAAAACCAACAAACAACAACGAACACTCGACTATTGACAACCGTCCCTCCTTCTCTCCCCAGTTGAAATGAGCAGTGTTCCCTTGGGGCCCAAAAAGGGTATGAACGTACTTATTCAATATCACCTTGCGAATCAGTCATCGATTTGTCGGAATCAGTCATCGATTCGTCGGAACCTGATGACAGTTCATCGTATTCGCGATCTGAGAATGAAGAGTCCACGAATGAGCATATGACAAAAAAATAGTCCTCTGCAACGCACCGTTGGTTGGGTACCCAGCCGCCAGCAGCACAAGAATGTTTGCATGCAACCGACGTGGCATTGGGTCATCACCCAATCCCACACGTACCCAATCCCATGCCACCTAATCCCACACACTCCTACACACACCCAATCCCATACCAGCCAGTGCCACGCATGCCTGATTTCATGCCAGCCAAATACATACATACCCAACCCCATGCCAGCCAATCCCACACGTACTCAATCCCATGCCAGCCAATACCACGCATACCCCATCCCATGCTCCTGCATCAACCCCATCCCATACATACAGCGCCCTCTGTACCCAATCCCAATACATACTGAACTCGGTGCGTTCATGATCGAACAGGTCTTGGTGGATGTAGCGGCGGGGCAGGTCCTGTGTACAACAAAACAACCCAATTTTCAACCCTTTCCGCGAGGAAATCAATCGATGACCTCTATCCTTGGCCAATCCTGGGTGCGCCAGACCATGGGGGGCACTTCAGTGTAGTCATGGTCCCCAACAACTGCGCAGCAAACATGGGGGGGGGGGGGGAAGAGTCCCGAGTGTGTGTGGAAGGGGGGGGGTTCAAAATGGTACTTTTTTGGAGGGGGATCAAGGATGTTTAAGAAGAGAGGAGGGGGGGGTGTCTGGAACCCAAAAGTTTGTGTAAATGGCCCAAATCAATATTTTCTTTTGTAGGTGTCATTCTTCCCCACTGTGAAATCTGGGTCGAAATCTGGGTACCCCCCCCTCCCCCTATGGTTGTCAGCCGTTCGAATACATCCTTGGGGGGAATACTCGACTTCCCCATTGTTAAAGTCTGGGCATGGTAAACACACAGAGATGCGGGCAAAAGAGACTGTTGAACACTGAAAACAGGAACTTCTGGTAGAAGCATAAATCACCCAACAAGTAAAGTTGTTGTTGGCAGTACGTAAGCAGGGGGTCTGGAAGGGGGGGGGGGGGATCTCGCTCAAAATTCCAAACCCAAGTCATCAAGGAGTGCTGTGCTCCAAACAAAGCCACAGATGGGGACGGTGTCTGCAATATGTTCATCTACGGTACTCAAAACAACTGCCCTGACAGCATTTCAATATCGAGGCCCGTGCAAGTTTCGCAATGTAACATGCAACTTTCCAATTGTGCGGGAGCGCTTGCCACGGCTGCAACGGCTACAACGGCAGCAGTACCTGCATGCATGCATGCGTACTTGCAAACCAGTCGTTCAATTACAAACCATCACCTTTCAATCCAACCCAGACGCGGTCCAGAGTGGTGCATGGGGAGCCGGAGCTGGACCGTCAAATTTACAAACAGTGCAGGAATGGTTCAACAGAGCCCGCAAAACGTGCAAAGGTGGGGGGAGGTGGGCCAAGGGCACTGACGTCCACCGGTTTGGACATGATTAATAAGAGCCGGGTCCTATTGAGCATGTGTAACAATCCAGCAGGAACCTTAAGCCTGCACCAGTTTCCCACCTGTTCCCACTGCATTTCCCTGCGGTCCCGGCGCACACGCCTGGCGTTGCTGAGTTGCCATTGCCGTGAAGTCCATGGCAGGCAGCAGGCAGGGCTGTGCAGTATGTTTCTGCCATGTGCCTGCGAGAGTATTGATTCCGGTCAGCAGTGGGTGTGAGTCCCTTTGTACAGCTAAGCTATGCAATCCCCAACACAGCAGGGGTGATGAAGTCACGGCACACGGCTTCTGAATTTCCTTTTCAAAGGGTCTATTGCCCTGTGCACGTGGGTTGTGTTTTTGTGATCCAGTTGTGAGGACCTCCGCTTCCCAAAATGTCAGACACCCTGCAGTCCCGCACAGTGACACAAAAGGACATGTGCACCACGCGCCGCCTCTCAATTGCAATTTTACACATTTTTCTGGCGGATTTTCCAGGCAGGAATGTGAGGGACTAGGTGGGTGGAAAATTGCTCCCAGGGGGGTCACATGAGCCCCTTTTTCAAGAAACCCCCCCAAAGGGGGATCAGGGCTCTTCTGTCAGGCCAATACGGGTGCAGACGGTCTGTATGGGACCGACATGGGGACCAAAAACCAAAAAAAATGCAAATGGCATTTTTGGAATCAGTTTGCCCCCTTTTTGATGAAAAATAGTGACCAGTATTTTTGCTGAAAAACTGGCCAAAAAAATCACAGCCCCTGACACAAGAGCCCCTGTTCCAGCCCCCCCCCCCCCCCCCCGTCCAGGGGGCTCAAACAACGCCTCCTCCCGTTGGGGCAATTTTCCACCCGCCCTAACGGGCCACCATACAACAACAGAGGCCTCCACTCGGCCTCCTCACCAATGTCATGCCAGGGGAGGGCCGTTGAGCACACAGAAACCTCTTCAGCACAGCCTGCCACACCAAAGAGGGTGCCTCGTGCTTCATTTTGTGTTTCCAGAACCTCATGTCACCTACTTGGAGTCCTCCTCCGCAGCGAAGGAGTGAACACAGCCAATTGAAAAAAAGGTTCAGAACCTTAGGTTCTGCGCAGCTGGGCTCACAACTCCACACCGGTCTCCAGGTGCACCGCTCCGTGCAGAAAGAGGTGGATGATCGCAAAATTCCAATCCCGCTGCCCTCCCACAAGCTGTACTTATGCCTGTCGGAGAGTGGTGTTGACAGCAGTGACTAGACCGAAAAAGATTGCATCCGCAAAAAACCCCCCGGTACCGCGCGCACCGCGCGCGTGTTTCCCTCTCAAGAGTGCGAGAGGGCGGACAGACTTTGTGGCCTGACAGGGTACGCTGCGAGACACGAGGGGCACATGCAGACCTGGCCTAGTGCAAAATGCTGCTGCAGAACATCCACAAGCTTCCCCACGTGGTCCAGCACTTGCGCTGGGGCATGGGATTCCACCACCTGACAGCAAGAGGAGGGGTCATCCCAAACGGCACAAGCATGGGGGGGGGCGACCCCTCGGTTTTGGACGCCAACTACCCCCCCCAACTAACTGTTGGCCGGAGGCCCCTTTGGGGGGGGGGGGTTCTGGGAGGGGCGCCGGGGGGGGCCCCGGGGAGGGCGGTTCCCCGGGGGGGGGGGGGGTCGGGCACCTCCGAACAGTTGGGTATGCGGCCCAGGTGTGATCCGACAGTTCGCACCGCCCCTTCCCACAATAGAGGGTAGGGTATCATCAGCCCCTTGTCCGCGGGCTGACAATTGCATTTAATAAGTGGCCCCCGCTACTAGGGAGAAATCAATGGCTCCTAATGCTCAGCACGGGGACAAAATCAGAAATGGCCCACATGTGGGCATAGTAGCTACCTAACCCCTGCCCCCGGGTTGACACCCCGTAACATAACCCCTACCTTCTCGAGGTCCCCATGGTAGGGAGAGATCAATATGGCTACATAAAAGGGCCATACTATATGGTAAAACCGGGCCCCATGCCCCCCCGGGGAGCACAACAAGGTGGAATCTAAAAAGCTCCACAAATTAGGCAGGTTTCCCAAACTACGCGTCGCAGGATGCGCCACAGGGCGCGCCGCAGGAAAAGCCTTTTCTAAGTGCGCCCCCTTAGTGCACCCCCTAAAAGGCTACCGGTGGGGCACGGGTCAAAAAAGATGCCCGGCGCGTGCCTAGCGCTCTAATGTTCCCCCGTTGGGCACCTGTGGCGCCGGGGCGCCTACGGCGCCCATTGGCTCCTTGGGTTCATACCTTTGACAACTAACTGTTGGCCGGAGGCCCCTTGGGGGGGGGGGGGGTAGTTGGCATCCTAGGACCCGCGGAGTCGCCCCCCCCCCCCCCGTGGGCACAAGGGGAAGCCGGTGCATACACGCAGGACGGCTACAACCACCAAACAGTGTGGACGGATCCTCCAGAAGGCTGACCTTGTGTGAGCAACTTTTCCCACTACAACCGCCTCACAAACATGTCATCGTGCATTCTGGACGACACAAACTGCTGTGACACGGGACAGCCGCCCTTCAACAGCCGTACTACTCTGGGCAAAGACGTCATGAGGGTGAGCTAAGAGGTGTAGGTAGACCCTTTGGTAGATACCCCTGCTGAATATTGCCACTGATCAAGAGCTACTGGATTGCACCCACTCAGAGGAACATAACTTTAAAGAGGAGTGGGAAGGAGGGACGGCACAAATTGGTGTGGGGGGGGGGGGCACACTGTCGAAAACGCAATGTCAGAGCAAGAACCTACTTGCCTGGTGCCTGGGCGGGGAGGATAAGGGCTGCATAAGTGTGCTGGCTGGTTCTTCCAGGTGGGTTTTTGGAAATAAAATGTTTAGATTGCTCAACAAAGCTCCGGGTTGCCAGCAACTCCTATCGGTTTTGGGCCGTGTCAACACAGGACCAGCGGACCACTGGATTCGTCGCGCTCACTGTCGCATTGCCCCAACATTGTCCCGACCCTCTGTGCTCTGTGCAACCCGAACAATGGACGTACACAGGGCAGTTGGCAGTTGTCCATTCAACAGAAGTCAGGGACGGAGTCAAGAGCAGGAGAGGGGATCAAGGGGTACCCAAACTGTACGAAGATTAGGTCCCCCACAATCAAGGGGGACCCCAATTGCATGACAACACCGTCTCATTGGGATACGTAGCACAGACACAGCACAAGAAAGCCAGGGGCAACTATGCGTAGCACAAAGAAATGTGGACCCACTGTGGTCCTGCCCGTCACACCTCGGGGACCGCTATCTTTCAAAACCCAGAGGGGGGGTTCGCATACAAGGACCGGGCCTGGCTACCCCCCCTTTCGGGTCGCAGGCACACATGTAATGTATAGGTGACCACACACACCCCACCCCAACCCACAAAGCTGGGGCCTTGGCCCTCTCGTGCGGCTGTGATGCAGCCGAACCCCAGCGTTGCACAGCCCAGACCCGTCTGGCACACCTCCTTGGGCCCCAATTGCACAATGCCGAAGGTCAATCCATCGTGGAATTGCCACGGGCAGTACCCCACTGCCGGGAACACCTGCAGGGGCACAGGAAGGGAGCACGGGCAGGGGACCCAGGCACGGCAGGGATCCTTTTAAATGGGGCAGCAGTCCAGGGGGATGGGCGGGTGGGTATGGCCCCCCAACACTCCCCCCTCTCCTTGGGTTGCCGAGTTTTTAGAGCTGCCCAAATGATGCCAAAGCCTTTTTCAAAAATCTCTAAAGGCAAAAAGGCCGCAGCTTACAGGTTTGCGATTAGAGACATCCAACCCTGACCATGGAATGGAAGTCTCAGGATGAACATACATGCCAGCTGTAATACAGGGACCCAAAAGGCAACAGACAAACGGAGGTAACAACGGAAGAACAAAGAATGCAGTATAGAGTACAAAGCAGGCAACTACATGGATTGATTGCGCTGAAGGCACTGAAGCAAAATTCTGGCGCGATCTTTGAAAGGGGGAGGGTCTGGGGGGGGGGGGGGGGACCCCGGGAACCCCCCTTGGGTAGCCGAGTTGTTGAAAGGAGCCCTGGGGTACTGGAAGGGGGCACAGGGAGGGAACACCCAACAAGTCGTTATGTTGTTGTCGGCCCCACTGTGTACACAACACACACTGCTGCCTCCCATGGGCTTAGATTGGGGGGTCTGGCAGGGGAAGCTGGGGTTGGGGGGGGCGGGGAGTCTGAGGAGGTCTGGGTCCCCACTGACATACCCCCGCAAGCGAGGTCCTGTGTGAATAGGGGCGGCAGATGTAGGATTCCGAGGCACAGCAGTGAAGTTTGCCTGAGGCGCACACTGTGGTGCGTTCAGTGGTGCGTAGTGCAGGGGGGGGGGGGGTGCCAAATGGTGCTTCCTGGTGTACGCACTGGTTGGGGTTTTGAGAAATGAATTGTTGATGTTGGCTCGTCCCAAGCCACTGGGGAAAGGTATGTGCAGTAGGCCAGAGTGGGACGGATGTCCCTCTGCCCACAAATGCTGCTTTAGCACCTTGGTGTCCCTCCGTCGCTGGGGTGTGTGTGGGGGGGGGGGGGGGGGATAAAGATGGAGTAGTGTGGGTGGGGGGGGAGGGGGCACCATATTATAGAGGAAAGCCTTCATGGGTCCTTGGGCTAGTGTGCTTTGCATGGCGGGTTCCTCCTTGCGGAACTGGTAAACAGTGTCCTGGGGACAATATCTCCCTGCATCAGTAAGAAGCCCCCGGTACCATCTCCTTGCCTGCACAGCCTCTTGGAAAAAGTTGCTGATGAGCATTCTGTTCCTGTCCTGTCCTTGTCCAGCACGGCCATGCCGCTCCACCTGGCACCCTTCTGGGCCTTGCTGCTCCTCCGGCAGCACAGGGGGGGGCGTGCCCCCTTCCCCTGTTGGCGCTCTTCCTGCCCCCAAGCGGTCAGAGGGGTAGCTGCTCTTACAGCGTTTTACAGCTGGGCTCCACCCAACCCCCGGCGTTCGCTGGCTCCTGAGCCTCCCTCTGACACATTAAGATTGAGGGGTGAACTGCCCTCGGGGATGGTCCATATGTCCTCTAGCACAGCAGTGATGGACGCCCCTGCCTGTTGCTGCGCACGCCGCACATCAGTGATGGATATAACATGGGGTGGGTCCAGCACGCCCCCCCCCTAACCCCCCCCCTTTGTTCACAAAAAAGGTCACAAAAAAAAGTGGTCACATAAAAAAGTGTCCAAAACCCCCCCTGTTGGGGCAGCCCTCAGCACATGCGTGTACATTGGGGAGAGGGGGGTGCAAGGCAGGACACACAGCACTTTGTCATTCCACAGCATTCGATGTCATTCACTGTCATCACTCACAGTGATGGTATTGTCCGGCTGACTGTTGCTAGCACTACTTGAGCTCATGATCACTGTCACTATCACTGTCGCTCCTACTCGATGACCCTGTAGGAACAGATCCAAAGGAGACAAGGAGTCTGCTCCATCGGACATGTCACCCAAATTATCATTTTAATCAACTGACTCAGCCAGTGTGTTGCTGTCTTTCCTCACCCCCCCCCCTTATCTTTACATGGCTTGCGCACATTCTGTGAAGAAAGCAGTGGAAGCAGGAACAGCCACAGTATATTTGCAGTACAGGCTGGCAGGCACACAAGACATCTTACCGTAGACACCTTTTTTGGTCACAATATTTTCAGGGCTTCCACTTTCCCACTATGACCCTTTACGTTTATTGTGACCAGTCACAAAAAGAGACCGCTCCCCCCAGGCCCGGAGCCCCCATGTGACGCAAAAATTATATCCATCCCTGCCACACATTGCCGAACACCTGATACGCTCGCATAACCACGTCCATTGGTCCAGCCTCAGGCTGGCACACCCTGCGCAGGCCTGGTGATGGTGTGAATATCGCTGCCCTCGGGGCTGGTGGTACTGCTATCTCTGGCTCATCAGTTGTAGACACCACAAATAGGGGGCCGCCAGGAGCCTTCTGCAACAGAAGCGGCGCATAGAAATCTGTGGCAAAATGCTGTGCCACGCGTTTGGCATCCCCTTTCCTGGGCACCGCTGTCTTTTGGGGGGTTGGGCTCTTCCGTCTTCGACTGCTGCTGCGCTGGTTGCTGTGCTTGTTTGCTCTTCTGCCGGGACGCTTGGGCTTGCTGCCTTTGCGCCTAGCGTGCTTCGCTGTACGCCCTGAGGTGGAGGAGCCACACTGCCTATGGCTTGGTGAAAAGCGAATGCCTGTCCATCCCCATGACTGATTCCGCACCCAACGGAACCAGTGGACGGCACTGGTTGGTCATCTTGGCAGGCAAGATGGATTCTTGTGTGTGTGTGTGTGTGTGTGTGTGTGTGTGTGTGAAGGGGGGGGGGGTCGTGCACTTGGCTGTGAAGGCCTACTGGCCGGGGGGGTTGGACCAGAAAGGTGTTGCGGTAAAGGTGGGGGGAGGGTCAGGGGAGCACAGGCTGGGGCTGGGGCTGGTATGGTAAGCCAACCTGGAGCACGTTGTTGAGCTGGTACACATAATGCAGGACTTCCTGCACCTGTCGCCCCAACTGGATGCCTCGGGCGCAGGGGACCACCACAGGCCCCGCATCCTGAAAAAAGGGACACAGTGATCGGACAGTGCAGGCCTCCAAATCCGCTCAAGGCCCCGGATTCTGTACGGCAAATCGGTGGCACAACAGGTGTGGAATGCTCTGCAATTGCATGTAATTTTTATGCAGTTGTATGTAATGGCATGCGGTTGAATGAAATGGCATGCAATTGCATGTAATGGTATGCAATTGCATGTAAGGGCATGTAATGGCATGCAATTGCATGTAAGGGCATGTAATGGCATGCAATTGCGTGTACCGGTATGCAATGGCATGGAAGTGCATACCATTGCCTGCAATTACATGCCATTGCATACCATTGCATGCTACACAATTGCATGCAATTGCATGTAATGGCATGTAATGGGATGTGATTCATGTAATTGTATGCAATGGCATGTAATGGTATGCAATTGCATGTAATGGTATGCAATCGCATGTAATGGTATGCAATTGCACGAAATGGCATGTAATGATATGCAATTTCGATCTGTAATGGCATGCAATGGCATGTAATGGTATGCAATTGCATGTAATGGCATGTGATGGTATGCTATTATATGCAAACGCATGCAATTGCATGTAATGGCATGCAACTGCAGGTAATGGCAGAAAATGGCATGTAATGGCATACAATGGTATGAAAGTGCATGTATTGGTATGCAACTGCATGTAATGGTATGCAACTGCCGGAAACGGCATGTAGCAATATGCAATTTCAGTGTGTAAGGGTCTCAACAAAGTCACACACAGTCATTTGAAATGCAGCTCTGCTAAGAAGAGGAGGAGCTGGAGCTGGAGCTGGAGCTGGCAGAAGCTCTAGGCAGGAAAAATCTAGCAATGGAGGCTTGCTCCATGTGCTTGGCTGGGGGTGCATTTCTGGGCTCCTCAATAAGCCAGATTCATAAAACCCACAGGGGGGGGGTTTACAGGGGGGGGAGGTATGTATTTGCATGTAATGGTACCCAACTGCAAGTAATGGTATGCCATCGCATGTACTGGTGTGCAATTGCATGTAATGGTATGCAATTGCATGAAATGGCATGCCATTGCATGTAATGGCATGTAATGGTATGCAATTGGATGTAATGGCATGCAATTGCATGTAATGGCATGCAATTGCAAGTAACTTTATGCAGCTGCATGTAACGGTATGCAATTGCAAGTAATTGTATGCAGCTGCAAGTAATGGTATGCAACTGCATATAATGGTATGCAATTGCAAGTAATGGTATGCAATTGCATGTAATGGTATGCAATTGCATGTAATTGTATGCAGCTGCGTGTAATGGTATGCAGCTGCATGTAATGGCATATAATGGCATGCAATTGCATTTAATGGTATGCAATTGCAGGTAATTGTATGCAGCTGCATGTAATGGTACGCAGCTGCATGTATAGGTATGCAATTGCATGTAATGGTATGCAATTGCAAGTAATTGTATGCAGCTGCATGTAATGGTATGCAGCTGCATGTAATGGTATGCGATTGCATGTAATTGTATGCAGCCGCATGTAATGGTATGCACTTGCATGTAATGGCATGCAATTGCATGTAATGGCATATAAATGGCATGCAATTGCATGTACTGGTGTGCAATTGCATGTAATTGTATGCAGCTGCATGTAATGGTATGCAGCTGCATGTAATGGCATATAATGGCATGCAATTGCATTTAATGGTATGCAATTGCAGGTAATTGTATGCAGCTGCATGTAATGGTACGCAGCTGCATGTACAGGTATGCAATTGCATGTAATGGTATGCAATTGCAAGTAATTGTATGCAGCTGCATGTAATGGTATGCGATTGCATGTAATTGCATGCAGTCGCATGTAATGGTATGCACTTGCATGTAATGGCATGCAATTGCATGTAATGGCATATAAATGGCATGCAATTGCATGTACTGGTGTGCAATTGCATGTAATTGTATGCAGCAGCATATAATGGCAAGCAATTGCATGTAATGGTATGCAATTGCATGTAATGGTATGCAGCTGCATGTGGTGGTATGCAATTGCATTTAATGATAGCAATGGCAAGTAATTGTATGCAGCTGCATGTAATGGTATGCAATTTTTAATGGTATGCAATTGCATGTTATGGCATGCAATTGCATGTAATGGCATGCAATTGCATGTAATGGTATGCAATTGCATGTAATGGTATGCAATTGCATGTCATGGTATAATTGCATGTAATGGCATTGTATTGCATGTAATGGCATAGAATGGTATGCAATTGCATGTAATGGTATGCAATCGCATGTAATGGTATGCAATTGCACGAAATGGCATGTAATGGCATGCAATTGCACATAATAGTATGGAATTGCATGCAATGGCGTGCAATTCATGTGTTGGTATGCAATTGCACGTAATGGATGCAACTGCAAGTAATTGTATGCAGTTGCATGTAGGTGCATGCAGTTGCATGAAATGGCATGCAGTTGCACATCATGGCATGTCATGGTGTGTAACCCTATGCAACCGCGTGCAACTGTTGTGGCATGTAATGACATGCAGTGGCACGTAAGGGTATGTAATTGCGTTTCAAGGCATGGCATGTTGTGGTATGCAATGATACGTAATGGAATACAATAGTATGAAATGGTGTAATAGCACATAATGGCATGCAGTGGCATGAAATGATAAGCAGCGGTATGTACTGGCCAGCAGCAGTGCTTCTTGGGATGCAACGGTCTGTTGTGGTAATGCATGTACAAATGGTGCCATTTTCTTCTCTTTGTTCTCATGCTCTCTCCTGGTGCATCATAGCCCAAACCCCCGTGGTACACAGGACCAGAGAGGAGACACACCCGGCTCGGAGACACCAGTCTCGCAGTGCCCTCCGCGATGCATTCCATAAAATTAAGCGCCTCCCGTGCCCTCTCTGCGCGCCTCTGCTTGGCGAATTCCGCATAGAGGGTGTATGTGCCCTCACCGGCGAATGGCTTGCCCTTGCCCTTGCCCTTGCCCTTGCCCTTGCCCTTGCCCTTGCCCTTGCCCTTGCCCTTGCCGCTGAAGTCTTCCCGCGACCCACCGCCTCTTCCACCGCCTGCAGCATGACATAAGGAGCAGTCACACGAGGCTGGATGCTGTAGCAACAACGCGACACAATCCTTTTGCTGTCCTGTCACCCGAGTCCCTTTCCCAGACCCCCACCCCACCCCCCACCCTCATCTTGCACAGGGGAACCCTGCCCCCCGTGTAAAGGGAATGCGGGGTCGGGTAGCCTACAGCCTCAAGGAAGCGCCTGATGTACCGCGAGGGGTCGCAAGGGGAAGGGACAGCGGCGGCCATGCGCTTTGCGCTCCAGAGGGTCAGCGAGTTCGTGGCGGGTTGGGAGGGTCGCCGCTGTGTGACCTGGAGGCCCCTTGGGCGTCCAGGGCACTTAGGGCTGTCCTGAGGGCCCAAAAAACAAAAAAACCTGCCGGTCTCCGGTACGCTCGGACCTCCGCAGAGCGCCCGCCGGTGAGTAAGTGCCCTCGGTCATCAGCCAACCGGCGTTGGCCCTCAACTGCCGGCGGTTAGCCGCCAACCTCCGGCGCTTGGGTGTCGACCTCCCGCGGGTAGCCGAATCCTGCCACCGATCACCTCCGGCCGTCCCTAGCACAAAAAAAAAAAAACTAAATGTCTCGTTCCTCAAGAAGCCCAGGGGGCACTGCCCTGCCCCAAGGAGCGCTCAGGTGACTGAGCCATCGCGGAGCCTGTCGCACAGGCCCGTGCTGGAAGGGGGTATTGTGTCGCGGACTTCCGGGTACTTCCGGGTGTACGTACGTGGTCTTTTGAGGAGGGAATCCTGCACTTGTGGATGGGGTGGGTGGGTTGTCCACCCGTTGGGCTGGGGGTGAAGGGGGCAGGCTCAGAAATCTGGCACCGGGCAGTTTGCCTACCTGCGGGCACATTGTGGAGGTGGAGGGGGGTGGAGGTCTGGGACCCAAAAGACCAAAAATGGCCCATAGAAATTTGCCGTTCAGTAAATTTCACTTTTTCCCACTCTAAACATTTTGGTGGGGGGCTCCGACGGAAGAACCCTGAGGGCACCCAATTCACCAACCCTTGGGGGGGGGGGGGGGGGCTGAACCATGAAATGTGTCGTCTTCTGGCTTCACGCGCTTGTCGGTGGTTTGCGGAGGCGTGCCTCTGGGCTGTGTGAGTTTCTGTTGGCGGTTGGGGAAGGAAAAAGGACAGCAGTTTCAGGCTAACCGACGGCGGTTGCGGGCCAACTGCCAGGGACTGCGGGCCAACGACAGCCATTGAAATGGACGTTTCATGACAAAATCAGGGGGCAATTTCTCCTTCGGTAAATTTCATTTTTTTCCCACGACAAAGGGGGCTCCAAGGGGTGGGGGGGCTCCTCCTCCGGTTGTCAGCCGTTCTACTGTTCCTGCCCTGGGCCCCAGCAGCCTCCGCATCGGGTCCCCTGCTCCTCCCTTCTCATGACACGGGGTCCCCGGCTCCGTGGGTCTATACCCACCCCTTCTGCACTCTCTCGGGGCGGGAGGGGGAGGGCGGGGGGCTGGGGCTGGCTGAGCCCCGGGAGCCCGGGTCCCTATGCACTGCCCGCGCGTACGGACCTGACCGGGCCACGTGCCGCACGCCGTACAGGCGGACAGGACGGCAGCCAAGATCACACAGTTGCCGGTAGATGGGGGGCAGGCCTACGGTCACGGGCACGTGGAGGACTGCCACCGCGGCCTGGGGTCCGTCCCACTTCCGGCGGGGGTCCACCGCGTGGCGGGGCAGGAGCCTGAGGGCGTCGGCGTGCTTGATGTGGGCCTGGGCTTGGCACAGGGCGTAGGAGAGGGCGACCAGTGGGACCTGCAGGTGCAGGCGTGGCCGTTGGGAGGAAGGCAATGCACGGGTGCGTGTGAGGGGGAGGGGGGGCTCGATGAGGGCAGTGGGAAGTAGTTGCATGGGTGCTGTTTCCCACCCATTTTCTGCCATTATCCTGGGCCCACGCTTGAAGGGTACCCCCCCCCTCCTTTGGGGCGAAGCCCTCCAAGCCCTCCAATGGCCCTACAACCGGTTTGCACCCACCAGAAATGGCCTCCCAACCGCTGTTCTAACCGCCGGGGGGGCGCTTCCAGTGGACTGAATGTGAAGCCCTGCAGCGATGGCAGGGGCATGGTCGCTCGTGGAGGCAGCACGCTGCGACTGGGAGCAGTGGGACAGGACACCAACAAACGACAGAAACTGCAAATATTTGCCTGAAACCTAACATCAATCTCTAGGGGGAAAAAAAGAAGAATGGCACCATTGAAACATGATCTTTTCAAAGGAGGGGCTGACGGCCCTCTCCCTCACCAACGCTGTAGTGCTCCCCCCTCAAGCCCCCTCCCTCACCAGCACTTTTGGGGCCATCAAGTTGGCTGTGCAGGCAGCCTGATGAGCCGGTACCGCCTCGCGTTCCTGCACTAGTAGTTCCCCCGTGGGCCTGTCTGCTTTGCTGCTATGCTCTCGGTTTCGGAAGGGAACCGAGGCCAAACTCCGTGTCAGCGCTGCCCTGCCAGGGGGGTCCCGTCAGTCCTCCTTTCCCTAGTCCTCTGGGGGGTAGGACAAGCATCATGCAACTTTGCAGCCCAGGCGATGGCAAAAGTCCTCTGCTCGCTCCGCCCCCCCCCTCCCATGTCCTGCGGTTGCTGTCAGATGAAACCCAGGCAAAGAGCATGGGTCATGTCATGGAGTGACACGAGGCATTGGGGGGCATTTTGCACACCGCAGGCATGCTGCAGGCCGGGAATAATTCTCTTCCAACCCCAAAACACCAAAACCTACAATACCATTTGGGCTACTGTGACGTAGTACCATCGGGGCATGGGCATGGACAAAAGCAGTGGGGTGGGGTGGGGTGGGGTGGGGTGGGGTGGGGTGGGGTGGGGTGCGGTGCGGTGCGGTGCGGTGCGGAAAAAGGCGCACGCGCACTTGGGGTACACATGGTTGCCAGTCAGCACATCAGCACATCAGCACAGAATCATGCAAAATCCTGCAGAACTGTAGAGTAGGTGAGGGTGGATGGGGATGGAAGATGAGGGGGTAGGACAGGGTTGGGCAGGGTTTCTGGAGGGGCAAGGAGTGACAGGAAGGCTTGAGGATAATTGTGGTTCCCTCACGTGGCACGGCTCGCTGACATGCCTCACCAGCCGTCAGAATGCCTTGCTGCAACATATAGTGAGTGGCCATGAGGAAGAGGGTGTCTCCTTCCGTGATGCCGGGCAATGCTCGGGGCTCACCTTCTGCTTCCGGCCAGAGCGAAGCTGCAAAATGGTGCACAAGTGAAGAGGAGGAAGGGTCAAGAGAACCAAAGTTAAGAAACACGCGTTGAGGGGGGGGGGGGGGGTAGTAGTTCTGTACACCAACACCTGCGGCCTAAACGGGGGTGGATTCCGGGGCGGGGGTTGTGAGCAAGTGTGCCGGTTTGTACTCCCGGGGGGGGGGGGGGATAATTGAGTTTCCCATCAAATTCTGTGCATTCACACACTACACACAAATTTGGGGGAGGGGGGGGGGGAATGCTGTGGCTCACTCACCACAAGGGAACAAAAAATCCATGAAATTCTGACAGACGCATGAATGGCCCTCCCAAAGCACCCGACGAGCCGTCATGTTGTTGTGGGTCCCACTGTGTGGGCAAAAACTACTGCTTCCCATGGGCGTAGTTCTGGGGGTCTGGAGGGGGTCTGGGGACGGGTTCCGCATCCCCACAACCCCCCCCCCCCCGTGGGACGGCTCGTGACAATACGATACACACGCAGAATTACATTGTGTTGCGCAACGGTTGCTGGTCACATCTGGTGGTTGACAACTGTCCACTGGCTGGTGGGGACTGGCAAAAAACATTGCTCAATTGACCCTCCGCGGTTGCGATGGCGGTTGGTGACCAGGGCGATACAACTGAGCGCAGGGGGTGGGTGGTTAGCCAATGGCGATGGCGGATGTACCTAAGCTCCCTGCTTGGCATTCGAAAGAATGAAGGCAGCGATAAATGGAGGCGGGGCAGGGGAATGGAGGGGTCAGCGCGTTTTGGCGGAGACACCTCTCGTCCTCCGGCATGAACAAAACGGGCGTTCTGCTTTGCGGGAGGGGGGTTGCACCTGCTCAGGGAGGAGTGCTGGAGCTGCGCGCACACCGCGTGTACCCTTTGAGGTGAGAATTCGGGCAATGGCCAGATGATCGCCCCCCACCCCTTCCCCCCTCTCCCCCCTCCGCACACACTAAGACTCAGTCACCCGGAACCCCCTGGCCCGGTGTCATCGATGGCGAGCACCCTCCAAGCTTCGCTGTCTTGGGAAAGACATCGCGCCAAGCATTGCCGGTGCCGACGTGGCAGGGGCGCCAAGGGGCTCACGTAGCAACAACTCCCACTCTCACGACCCACCATAATACGACAGACATCATTTCGTACCTCCTACCGTGGGATGGAAAATGGGATGACAAATTCAGGTCCTCAATACAGCAGCCCCGCAAAATATGGCCCTCACCGCACCAATTTTTTCCACCAATGGCAGAGGATAAAAAGGCTTTCGCCCAATCTACATGGGAAAATCATCCAATATTTTTTTGAAAGTTCTACACTGGTTTGGCGACCCCCCCCCCCCCACCGTGGGATGCAAATGTTGAATGCTGACCTTTGAACCCTACAAGGCACAGGCTGCAGAGCAACACAGTCAGAACACAAAGCTCTTCAGTGACATTGTCATATGCGCCTTTCGTGAAAAAAAAAACTCAGACAGCGACCCCGCCCCCCCGTGACGCAATCAGAACAGATCAGGAGACCTCCTCCCAAAAAGGGGCGCTGTCGGTGGTGGTAACAGATGGCGAAGGACATGGTGCACACCTGCACCCGGACACAGCGCCTGCTGCAGAAGCCGATGCCCGGCGGCCTTGGCAAACTCCTGCTTCCACCACTTCAGGTCCGATGGGAGAGACACAGACCTCCGGTGGTAGTCCGGCCGCGACTTGCCGAGGACGAAATGCTCGGGCTTCACTGGCACCCATTCCGTGTACCATCCCCCCCTCGTGGCATGTCGCTCCTCACCCCCTGGCCCTTGCCCTGCCTCTTTGCACCCCTGCTGCTGTTGGTCTGCATCCTCTGCCTCGCTCTTGAGGCCCGGGCCTACATGAACAGGTGCCCGAGAAACATCGTCAACGCTCTCCGGCGCCGAGACCGCCTGCAGGCGCCGCGCCTTGCGAAGCCTGCAGACCTCAACGCACCACTTCAGCTGCCGGATGGCCGTGCGTACTTTGTGGGTGCCTGTGGATAGGAAACGGCAGGGGCCACAATGGTCCGCCCTTGGGGTATTGAGAGAGGTTGTGCATCAGGGGCGCTTCAGTGTGGTGTTGGACCGCAACCCACGGTGTGAGGATGGTCTGGGAGGGCGGCGCAGGTTGGGGGGGGGATTGGGGTGTTTGTTGAAATTGTATTTGGCAATTGGGGTGCTTGAGGGGTCCCAGGACACCCGGGGGGGGTTGTCATCTTGGCCACAAAGACGCAGTTTGTTCGCAGTTGCTGATTGCATGGTTTCGAGAGTTGTCTCAATATTCGCTCCCTCTGTACCCTGAGATCCTGTAATGAAGGACGACCCTTGGGGGCTCGAACCTCCAGGATTTTCCTGGGATACTGGTTTACTGCAATGAACTGTTGCTCCTTCTCACGTTCTGCAGCGTCCCACTCAGCTACTCCCTCCAGATCGGCATCTGACCCATGGAGGTTGGTGTCGTCTGCCAATCCTCCCTTTCCAACAAACCAAAAACAGAAACAAATTTCCATGCCAAACCACCGGATCAGGATTTCAGCGTGCAGATGCAATGCCAAGGATGGGGCAGGTGGCTACATGGCAACGGAGAGGAAATTGAGAAATGTGGGAGAGTGTTGGAAGGGCTGGTGCAGGTGGCATGATTGCTGGTACTTGGTTGCTGGATGAGTCAACAACGCGGCAAAATTGACAAGGTCCATGTGCATGAAGGGGAGCACACTCTATAATCTGAATGTGTTTAATCGCCCCGCCAGCCCCACAAGCGATGGAACGAGGATCTAAATCCAAATCTAAAAATAATATCAGGAAATGCAGCACAGAGTGCCACACCCGGAGGCATCCCAGTGTGCTACTGGAACATAGGCGTGGGCATTCTGCATGCACAAACCCCCTTTGCCGGTGCACCAGCATGGACATTCTGTGAGCACACCTTGTCCATATTGATGAACTAGCAAGGAGTTGCTGGTGGGTGCACAAGATGGCTACGCCGATGCATCAGAATGGTGAGCGGACGTGGTCCACCACCAGCACTTCCAGCCCCGCAGGTGTCACCCCTTTCTGCCACGCCCAGCACTGGTGCAGTGCCATTCAAGCCCAGGACTGTGGAGCGGTGTCGAGCTCTCTCCACCACCGATGTGAATGGTGTGACACAGAGCCAAAGCAGGGTATTCTGTTGATCAAAGGTAGGTGGGTGGGGGGGAGGTGTCCAGGAGCCAGCTCGCAATCGGCCTGAATGGCCGGAAATCAAAATAGCCGATGACCAGGCAAAAAGACGGTTGAGGGGGGAAAAATTCGGGTGGCAGGACATCAAATTCGGGTGGGTTCCCACTGCACAATGTAGCTTACGGCAAACAGCCCCTAGCAAATGTCCAAAGTGTCTTTGTCTGGAAAAATACCACCAGACGTACGAGTACTCTCAACTTTCTGATCGTTCCCATACCACTGCATATGTCCGATCCCGTGTACAGGCTCAGCGTCCAGGGTGGGTGTAACAGAAGCGGACCCTGTGCTGAGTTGGGCTGGCGGAGGTCAGACTGCAAGTTGAGGTTGGCAGCAAGCTCACCTTCCAACATTTGGGCAGCCTCCACTACGATATGGTCCCACGGTATCGGTTGGTGAGATGGAAATGGAAAATACCACTGGTCCTCACTGCCCAACAGTTGGCCTGAGAAGAAGGCCACGGCGTACCTGATAGAAGAGCAAAGGGCTGGTGGTGCCCTGTGGATTACATGTGTGCCTGTGACCCGGGGCCATAAACCCCCCTGGCGGGGGGGGGGGGGTCAGCCAGGCCCAGTCCTTGTATGCAAACCCCCCCCGCCAGGAGGAGAGCCTACGAGAGTATGTGGCCCCTGGCACTCTATTTGTCGGCCCATTTGGTCAAGAAAATTGCACAGACACCAGTTGTTGATCCCCAAATCATTTTCTGCGCTTCTTTGCCAAAATCAACCAATTTGCAATATGTCATCTCACAATTGCCATTGCAAGCGTGTTCTCATTGACAAAGCCGTTCTGTTACGCATGGCGTTTTCCATTATTGCAGTGGGTGTGGGCTTGCATAGTATATGTGGTGTATGGCATTGTTGTGGTTTGCCTTGCATACGCAGTGTGTGCCATGAGTGTGGTCTGCGCAATATGTGCAGTGTGAGCAGTCATGGTGGATTCGCAACCTCCGTCACATCTGAATTAAGTCATTTGGGTGCAGGCTGGGCCTCTGGAGGAGGTGCAGGTCTTGCAGGAGCCTTTCTCTTGTTACCCTTCGCTGACTCTGTGGAAGGACCCAAATACAGGCAGCGCACGCTGCGTACGGTACGCCCTCCAAAGGCTAAGAACACACAGCCAACTCGCTGAAACCTGAAATGGCGACCACCGGCCCTTTTCTGATGCAATATGGCCAACAAGCATGAGATGGACACTGTTATGGCACTTAAACAGAGGAAATGGGCAGACGGCCCATGGGAGCCCCTTTCCGACCCCTGATAATTGCAAAACTGTCCACACACCCCAAACTCCTCGATGGATTGCTTCGTTAAGGAACGCCTACACTGCGATCGTGTCTATCATGGTTTGGAACCCCTCAGGAGAATACCAGGTCGAAGACCTCCACGTCCCACCACCACCATGACACAATTTGGCACTCCACTATTAACGGGGGGGGGGGGGACGTGCAAAATTTGGAAAGGTGAAACTTTGGCATGAATTCTTAAATACCATGGCAAAATTTTGGTACAAATTTTCCAGGTTGTGGCATAAGAACAAGCATACACCGCAAATGTAACCACCATGACACCTAAACAAAATGGCTTCGGTCCTTAAATACCATGGCGAAATTTGGTGCACAATTTTGTTGCGCCAAATTTCAACATTCCAAATTTCGCCTATCCCCCCCCCCCCAGTACCATGTTACACACATCAGGCCCCAGTCCTGGGAGCCGGTCATTTCTTACGCATTAATGTGTGCACTTCAAACACTTCCTCAGCCCAACAATCAAATCATGTCGAAGACGCTGTCATGTTAGTACATGTAATGGCAAAGCAGCATACGCAGCATCGTGGAAGAAATCTTCCCGGCGCTCCGCATCCCGAATCTTTCGCCCCAAACTCAGCAACACACGGCGCTGAAAATCAGTAAGGCTGGCCAATATCTGCAGCAGAGGCAAGACCACGTGCAGGAACACTACACTGGGGAAAATGAGAGAGCGGATGGGTCGCAGGCTCGAAGCTTAGGCTGCCGTGCAAATCACTAGAAGAAATTTTGGGTCTTCCTCCCCAACACACAGACCACGCACACAAACACACACACAAACACACACACAAACCCACACAACTGCAATGCCCTGGATCCTACATGCGAGCGAACAAGGAGAAGGCGAAGCACGCGAAATCTGAGTGGCTGGTACTCTCATCCACGGGGGGGCGACTACAACCGGTCCTGATGCGACACCCCCCCCCCCCAAGCTATCGGTCAAAACTGGGGGGGGGGGGGGGGCAGTTGGGGGGCAGTTGGGGGGGGGGGGTCGGCTGGAGGGTCTTGGGGGGGGGGGGGGGGTCGGCTGGAGGGTCTGGGGGGGGGGGGGTCGGCTGGAGGGTATGGGGGGGGGGGTGTCGGCTGGAGGGTGTGGGGGGTTCGGCCGTGGGGGCGGGGATTCCCAAGGTGGGGTCGCCTACGCGCGACCCACAACAACCACATGCATACCTCCAGGGGGATATGTGTCTGAGGCGGGCTTGGGGAAGCTGCTAGTGGCTGTTGTGAAGCAGGGGCTGCAGATTGGCAGGTGTGTCCACAGTGGTTGTGGTGATCTTCACTTCGCAACAAACGGCATTTGTTTAGCGCCTCGTCTTTCGAATTTGGCGCTCAAAACATGGATGGTTTGATGAAAGGGAAGCATGCACAAAAAAACTTCGGCGCCATGGCCCCAACACCACTATCTCTCAAAACCCCGGGGGGGAGGGGGGGGGGGGTGTCGCATACAAGGACCGGGCCCGGCCGCCCGCCCGTGCTCTCATCAGTACCGATGGACCTCAAAAATAAAGTCAAAGGGCCATGGGCATGGGCGCCTTTCTGTGGGACAGGCGCAAAGCGACATGTCCAAGGAGCGTCACGGACTTTCTGGTATCATCACCTCCTGCACTGACCTTCTACCCCGTTTCTGGATTGGCCTACAAAGCTGTAACACACGCACCATCCTTGCTAACCTGCCATGGGAAGGGCGTTGACGAGTACTCCGGTTGGACAGCAAGACACAGACACGCACACACACACACACACACACAACAGTCATGCACACAGGCACACAAAATTGCATGGCCTGCTTTGAGCATTAAAATACAATGCCAAAGGGTTGCAAGCAACTTGAGTTGCAGACACCTTCACTCTCATCTGAAAATGCATCACAGCTATACCAGCACACTGCAAGACCCACAGCCCTGTGGGGACCCCTCGAAGATGCACCATGGGTCCACTGCCCGCAGTGCACCAACAACGGCTGTCCATGACTGACCACTGCCATCCTTTGACCACTGAGGGCGCCTGTGGTGCGCGGTGGGAATAATTCCGGCAGCAAACAAGACAGGCAATTCATTGTCATTGTATTGACTATTTTTTGCACACTCCAGGGGGCTCCCGCAGCGATATGGATACACCCCCCCCTTGGTACACCCTAGAACACCCAATTTCGTTCTATGCTAGAACTTCTAGCCTAGAATGTTCTAAGCTAGACTAGACAATACTGGAACGAGAAACCAGACTGCCAACTTGCCAGTTCATTGATTGCATTATTGTGCATGCTTGTTGTTGGTGCCCATGGTGCATTGTTCCATGTGTACTTCGTCACACTCAGATTTCCTATTGTGAAACGCTCCGCCACCACCCCTCGTGCACCATCCTCAACCAGGGATATCAATGTGCACCCCCCCCCCCCCCCAAACCCTTACCCACTCAGGCAAGTACTCCAAATGGTCATGGAATGGTGGTTTCCTTCTTGTTGCAAATTTCACTGTTTCTTTCTATTAATTTCAGAGTGGTCGTGTAAAGGCGCGGGCCTGGCGGCGGCACGCGTGTGCCCTGTACAAAAAAAAATTATGCTGAAAGGGAGGATTTTTTCTTCTGGTTGCACAGATGGATGCGGATTTTTGAGGCGCATCGAGCGGTGGGCAGTACATATTAATTTCAGACTGGTCGTCGTTGTCGTCGTCGTGTAAAGGTCGGTGGGACGCGCGCACACAGTCCCGAAAAGTTTTTCTTGCAGCAGAAGAATGCGGACTTTGTTTGCACAGACAAGTGCGTATTTTCAAGGCACATCCAGCGCTGTTCCATACAGCTGAAGATGGGCACGATTTGTGCTGTGTACCTGGTGCCGCGAGCGCCAACCGCATCTAACCACTGCCGGAACCACATGTTGATAGTATCTATCGATGCTGTTCTTTGCACTGGCTCCAACCTTGTGTCACATTGCCATTATCTCAATGTATCTCAATCTATAAGACAATTTCCAGGTTTCCCTTGAAATGCTCCTCCTAGGGTGGTTAGAGGTACTAGGTCATAAATTTGTTCCAGGTTGTACACCACATGTGACATTGATGGCATCAACCTAAAGCACTAATGTAAAGTTGAGAACCCAAACGTAAAACCGAACATGTAAAAGCTATCATGTAAAAGCTATCATGTAAAGGCTATCCTGTAAAAGTAACTGTAACTTGTAAAAATAACTGTAACCATGAGTACAAAATGTAGCCATGGGTGTAAAATGTAGCCATGGGTGTAGCCATGACTGTAGCCGTGGGCGTGAAATGTAGCCCTACGTATAGGCATGAGTGCAAAATGTAGCCATGGGTGTAGGCATGAGTGCAAAATGTAGCCCTAGGTGTAGCCATTAGTGTAAAATGTAGCCATAAGTGTAGCCATGAGTGTAAAATGTAGCCGTGGGTGTAGCCATGAGCGTTAAATGTAGCCTTGAGTGTAGCCGTGTGCATAAAATATGGCTCTAAGCGTAGCCATGAGTGCAAAATGAAGCCAGGGGTGTGGCCATGAGTCCAAAATGTAGCCATGAGTGTAGCCCTGAGCGTAGCCATGAGTGCAAAATGTAGCCAGGGGTGTGGCCATGAGTCCAAAATGTAGCAAAGAGTGTAGCCATGAGTGTAAAATGTAGCCATCAGTGTACCATTAGTGTAAAACGTAGCCATGAGCGTAAAAGCTGAGGCCAACAACATCTACTAAAAAAATTGAATGCTGGCACCAAATTTTCTACCCGCGCATTTGCGCGGGCCAATGGCTAGTCTGCAGTTTAAGAGAATTATTCCTACGGTGCGCCCTGGCGTGCCCTGCGGCACGCAGAAGTAGCCCCCATTACCATGGCCTTGGCAAGACGCCTGCCACAACCGCCGTCGACACCAGCTCTTTGGCATGCCCCTGTGTGCAAAGAAAACACTGCGGCTGCACCCAGGCCGGGGAGGGGCTGAGGAGGGGCTTGGTGGGGAACACGCGTAACCAATACCTCAGCACCAGCCCGCATGCGTGCTGCCTCGCGGCTCAAAGCCGCAGGTGACCCCTCAGCTTCAGATGCAGTGACTGCGCTCTCCAATTTGGACGCAGTGGGTGCATCTTCGCTTCGACTGGCATCTCCGGTGCCCACACCACTACACAAAGTGATATGTTCGCAGAACATCGCTGCTCAGTGCGGTCACGACATATATCCTCACGGTGCCACAGAGAACAATAGCAACCACCCACATCTTGGCTGGTGCTTGCAGCCCCCCGCGCCTTTTGACAACCGCCCGAACGGCTACCAGACCTCCCCTACCGATTGACAATTGCATGGCTCCCCTGCCTGGCCGTCAGGACCGGTTCCGCTGTGGACCCCCCCTTGACGTTCGAAAAGGTGGGAGTGCTTGCGGGCGTGGAGGGGAGGGAGGTTTGCCATAGAGGCTGAGTGTGTGCGCCGGTTGGTACTTTCTGGTGGGGCTGGGGGAGGGGGGGGGGGGACTGGCATGACATCCTGATTGCTGTCTGGCTGTCGAGCTGGGGGAGGGGGGGGGGCATAAATTGTTGCTGCTCTCCTGGCAGTTGGTGGTGTCAGTCTTCTCACTGATAAAGATCCACGAAAGCCGCTGTATTGGTTCACCGTTTCTGTTCATACTGGGCTTGGAAAGGGGCGGGGGTACCCCAACACATATGACTCAAAATGATCGCCTGGTCGCCCTGATTGCGATGAGCCATGAAAACAATTCGAAACAGTATGAGTCGGACTTGCAACCAGCGTCTGCCCTGTCATCCGTGACCAGAAGCAGCCGAATCCTACTGAGGCGGACAAAAGTTCCCTTTCCAGCTCAGGTGTGACAGCAGCAGCTATTACTGAACGGCGTCAGGCATGGGACTGCACATATCGCACAAAGTTGGGGGAAGAAGGGGGAGGTGGGGGGGGGGGGATAACGGGGGGAGGTCGGGGGATTTTGGATTTGGATTTTGGGGGCCGATCTTAAGGCTCACAAGACGCCTGGGGTGGAGCACAATGGCGTCCCCGATGACTCTGCATATCGGCCGGCCATGCCACATGAGATGCACTCTGAGGGCCCTTGACAGACCCTTCCTAGCACCCTGCACCCTGGGCTCTGGAGCTGTGCCTAGGTCACACCCCGCTTGGCGGGGTAGGGCTCCACTCCAAGGCTCCACCTGTCCCCACCAGCGGTGCCAGCCCCCGGCAGCTTGGGGCCATGCCCCGCGGGTTACGCGGGGCGTCCCCTGTGCCCGCTGTAGCCGCGCTCACAGCGCTGGGGCGGTGCCTAGGCCACGCTCCGCTCAGCATGCGGGACGCTCCCGGCTCCGCCCCAAGGCCCAACCCCAGCGACTGGTCGGGGATCGCTGGGCCACCCTGACCCTATCCCCTCTCCTGCCGCCACACCCTGCACTGCCCTTGGCTCTGCCCCTCACACTATCTCTACCTCAGCTCCTACACACACCTGCCATTGCCCCTGCCACTGTCCCTCACACACCTCCTCGACCGCGCACTGCCCATGCCTCAGCCCCTGCCTGTGCCCCTGCACCACCTCCGACGCACAGGGAGGGTGGGAGGGAGGGAGGGAGGGAGGGAGGGAGGGAGGGAGGGAGGGAGGGAGGGAGGGAGGGATAGCGTCCCCGACACCTTTGCTGATCGGCCGGCCATGCCATATATGAAATGCATGCCCCATGCCCCAATGGACCTTCACCTCATTCCGCTTGGGCGATGCTGGCCCCCGGCGGCGAAGGGCCACACCCCGCTCGTCACGCGGGGTGCTCCCAAGGAGGGGGGGGGGGGGGTAGAAAAAAAAATTCCTAGTACCGGCGTAGCTTTTTTTTTTTCGGGGGGTACCCCCGGAGGGGGGGGGGGGTACGAAGAAAAATCCGCGCGAAAATTTTTTCCGGACCCCAAAACCTGAAATTTCCTTCACTCTACCCCACGTGTTTGGGTTTGGAAGGTGCAAGGAGGGTATTTTTCAAGGTAACCATGATATTTCAGCCGATATGGGTGGTATTTGTGTTTAAGGGCACAAGGACCCCTGGTTTGTTCCGGCTGCAGTGCAGCGCCCCACCCTAGCCTCTTATCGGCAGGAAAGAGTCCCTAAATAAGGCAATACACCCTATCTGGGGCAAGAAACCAAACCAGCAGCATTGAAAGACAAGGGTGACTGAAGTGCATTTTGGCCGTTCTGCAGGTTGCCCAAGCCTACAGTGGACCCCACAATGTCATGTCCCCATTGCCTTCTCGCATGCCGGTTGATGACCGCTACGCCACAATGGCTTGCCAACAAAGATTGGTTCTCACTGAGGCTACGGTTTGTGTGTTGGTGTGTTAGTATGTTTGTGTATGTGTGTGGATGGTGCACATTGTTGCACTACGCCGTTCTTGCGCGCACATCGCCAAAAATTTTTTCTCCTGTGGTTTTATGTGACTACAAAAAACGTATAGACAACCGCGTGTTTATCGCTGCACCGCACGCACATCGTTCGTCCTGACCCCCCCAACCGTAGCCCCATGTCCTACCAACCTTAATTGGCTTGCCAACGTTTCGCCCGCCAAACGGGGTGCCCACTCCCGTAAGGCCATTTCGCGTCGTTTCGCGTTCCGAGTGGCATTAGGCGGTCACCTCATTGCTGGCCAGTTATCCCCAGCGGCCACTTATTGCTTCTTTGGCTTCCCACCTTGGGAAGCTGCGGGTCGCTTTTGCCCTGTGTTGCCCGGAGCCTGCTGCTTTGCGCGGTGCTTTACCGGGGATTTCGCTTTCGTGTTCTTCTTCTTCCGCTTCTCGGCCTTCGGAATCTTCTTCTTCTTCCGCTTCTCGGCCCGCGTGCTGCTACTACTACTGCTCTGTTTGCTGCTGCTACTACTGCTGTTGCTGTTGCTGATGTTGCTGTTGTTGTCGCTGCTTCGGCTACCGCTGCTGCTACTGCTACTATTGCTTTGACTGGTGTTGTCCTCGTCCTCGTCAGGGTCATAATCTGCATCATGTTGTTCCTAGACCGCCATGACTGATGCTGCTGCTTTGTCTCCTGCCTTGAGGGCCTTCGCTACCGCTGCTTGCTCTGCCACATTGTCTGCATTGGCGAGAATGTCACGATGCAACCTGGTCTCACCTTTCAATTTCTGCCGCTTTCCCTTCACGCGCGTCTTCTCGCGCTCCTTCTTCTTTGCAACCAACTCCTTTCCCCGGAGAGTCATTCCTTTCTCTAGGATGGCCTTCTCCTCCTTGTCAACCTCCCATAGCGCCCGATGCTGCTCTGTGAATAGAAAATTCTTATGTGTGTCATCGACCAGCAGGTGGCCGGGCATGTTGTAGCGAGATTCCCAACGGCCACACCCAGGGACAACACATTGGATGGGCTCGTTGTGCACAATTTGCTTTGGCACTCGTGGTCACCTTCTTTCATGGTGGGCACTGCAAGGGCTGGCTCCATTCCGCCATATGGGTTCAGCGCTACAATTGGTGCATGCACTTTGCGTGTGTAGAATCCGTGTGCAATGGTGGTCAGGGCACGCTCCGATAGCTTCAAGAAGCCTAGTTTCCAATGCTCAGTACTGGAATCAGTTGTGAGTCCCACGCGCATCCATTTGCACATTGTGGGGTCCCGCGGAAGTGCTTCGCATGGGGTGCAAGGCATCAAATGCCCATTGTCATTGACTTGAGCCTCACCCTTGCATGGCGGGTCACGCGAGAAACAACCAACTCCATCCACATATTCCCAGTGCTTTCTCGTGGGAGTGGCGCATTAGTGGATAACGCCCACGAAGGGCAATCGGACTAGGCACACCCAGTGGCAAAGCGCCCATGCACTTACGCAACACAGTACGCAAGAGTGACAGTGCCAAGGTTTCACTTGCCCCAGAACGTGGGCTACTGGGGTCTTCTGATGGCAGTGATGATTCCTGGGATTACAGCCGAGAGGGTTGCGACCCTTGGGACGAGTTGTTGAAAAAGCGCGTTATGGACAGTTGGCGTCCCTTGACAACGGGGGAAATGCCTGCGCGATGCTTCTTGCCCTGGCAATGCAACTAGTAGGATTGTGTGTCAGATGTAGCCAGAATTGATAAGCGCTCACCATAGGGACAAGTCCACCCATGGGCATCCCATTGACCCCATGCGATATTGATCGCCGAGGACATCTAAAAGGTCTCCTCCGAGAAGGAATAGCAAGTAACACGTACAATTGAAACCAAATCTTAGTGGATTATTGTTAACAGGACCTTCTCCCTCTCACCCTTTTTTCGCCCTCCCTCCCTGTGCACTAGCCCAAATCCCTCTTTCTTTCCCTCTTTTGTCTTCTCCCTAACGATCGACTGCGGCTCTCTACAACGATGCAAGCATGCAAGTAAAATCAAGTTCGCAACAAGGGGGGGGGGGGGGGCAACTACCAACGGTCCTAATGTGACCTAACCCCCGGCTATCTGTCAAAACTCGGGGGGGGAGGGGGTGCGAGTCCCTAACCCCACCTCAAGGGGCCATGCGACAAAGCGTGGATTGCAAGTCCCTAACCCCAACTCGAGGGCCCACGCAACAAAGCGTGGATTGCGAGTCCCCAACCCCAACTCAAGGGGCCATGCGACAAAGCGTGGATTGTGAGTCCCCAACCCCAACTCAAGGGGCCACGCAACAAAGCGTGGATTGCAAGTCCCTAACCCCAACTCGAGGGCCCACGCAACAAAGCGTGGATTGTGAGTCCCTAACCCCAACTCAAAGGGCCACGCAACAAAGCGTGGATTGCAAGTCCCTAACCCCAACTCGAGGGCCCACGCAACAAAGCGTGGATTGCGAGTCCCTAACCCCAACTCAAGGGGCCACGCAACAAAGCGTGGATTGCGAGTCCCCAACCCCAACTCAAGGGGCCACGCAGCAAAGCGTGGATTGTGAGTCCCTAACCCCAACTCAAAGGGCCACGCAACAAAGCGTGGATTGCAAGTCCCTAACCCCAACTCGAGGGGCCACGCAACAAAGCGTGGATTGCGAGTCCCTAACCCCAACTCAAGGGGCCACGCAACAAAGCGTGGATTGCGAGTCCCTAACCCCAACTCAAGGGGCCACGCAGCAAAGCGTGGATTGAGAGTCCCTAACCCCAACTCAAAGGGCCACGCAACAAAGCGTGGATTGCGAGTCCCTAACCCCAACTCAAAGGGCCATGCCAAAGCGTGGGAAAGAGAGACAAGAAAGAAAGAACGAACGCAGTACCGCGTTCGCCCCTAAAAGAATTTGGCGCTGCACTTGGGCCGGGGTTTTGCTCCGAATGCAGGATCTTCACTTCGCAACAAACAACATCTGTATAGCAGCCCGTCTTGCTAATCTTCTGCTGGAAAGCACTTTGGAACAAACGACAATTGTACATGCTAATCTGGAGCTCAACAGCACTGACGGCTTGTTGGAAAAAAGGCATTAACAAAAAAAGGGGGGCGCCGTTGGCGCCATACAAAAAAACAACCAATTGCTTTTACCTCAGTTGTAGTTCATGTGCCAATGTCATACAATGTAGCAAAGTGAAGGTGACATGTAAGTTCAAGTAGCACACGTAAAAAAATTCCTCTTGGCAAAAAAAATTCCTACATGGGGTGCCAGCTTCTTTTTCGGGGGGTACCCCTGGAGGGGGCGGGGGGAGGGGGGGGTATGAAAAAAATTCGTGCGAATTTTTTTCCACCCCCCCCCCCCCTGAGTGCTCCTAGTGCATGTTGTGGCCTCGCCCACAGCCCTCGAAGAACTGCCCGCTCCCGCTCCCTTGGCGCCGCTGACCCTGGCAGCGCAAGGCCCATTGGCACCGGGCGGATAGGGGGTGCTTGTGCCCCCATGCACAGGCACAGGGCAAGGGGGCAGCAGTTCTGCCTCTGTGCACGTCAGCACGAAGCAGTAGGGAGGCACACTGTTGTGCTTTGCAGCTGCACTTTGCACAGCTATGTTGCCAGCACTACGTGACCGTGTGTGGCATGCACTCCGTCACGATGTGCAGCAAGCACTCGGTGACCGTGTAGACTTGGCTGCCTGTGACCCTCCGCAGCACGCACTCTGGGACATTGTGTAGCAGGCACACTGTCACGATGTGCTACGGGCTCACTGTCAGGGTGTGGTGCTAGCACACCGTCACAATGGGCAGCATGCACACTGTCATGCTATGTTGTAGGCACGTTGTAAATGCACCTTGTCGTGCTATCCTGCAGGCACTCTGTGCCGTGGTAATGGTTTATGTCGTTGTGCGGCTGGCTTGGAGGGAGGGAGGGAGGGAGGGAGGTCGCTTTGCGCTTCACAGCAGCGCTTCGCACCTTAGAAATGATCATGGGTGCAAGGGGAAATTACCCAAATAAAGTTATTTCGTGTCTACAATATGCCGACAGTGTCTACAACTAGCAGACCGCGTCTACGTGTAGCCGACCGCATCTATGTGTAGCAGACCGCGCCTACATACTACAGACCGCCTTGGTGTCGTGCACGGGTAAACAAACAACGGGAGCAGCCTGTTTTTTGGAAGGGGGCCTTTGGCCCCTTTCCCAAATATTGTCACTTTGCGTCTACAACATGCTGGCGTTGTCTGCAATTAGCAGACCGCATCTATTTGTTGCAAACCGCGTCTATAGACTACAAACTGCCTTGGTGTGGTGCGCAGGTAAATGCACGCCCCCCACATACCTCTCGCATCATAGTGTACCAGTTTCACTGTGTAACCGTAAGCAAGTTGCGCAGTGTGACACAATGCGTGCTGCATAGCGACACAGCGTGCTTACCGCACAACATGACAGTGTGCGTGTCGCACAGTGTCACATAATGTATTCGGCGCGACAGCGGGGCAGCCTCACAGAGTGCCGGCAGCACAGGGACAGGGGAAGGCCCTTACCTCATCCCCCTCCGACGGCGGAAGACATTACCCCCATCCTCCCTCCCTCCCTCCCTCCCACCCTCCCTCCCTCCCTCCCTCTCCTGTGAGGCACGGAGCGCAGAACGGGCGTGGACAGTCGCGGGGTGGGGAAAAGTAGGGGGGGGGTGGCGACTTCGTGCATACTTTCGAGACTGAACCTCAAGACACGTGGGGGAGAAATTGTCGGTTGCCACCGCAGCGAAACTACTTTGGAAATCCTCGGGGAAGGGGGGGGGGGTTGCGGCCATCAAACGGGCCCAGCACCCCCCCCCCTCTCCCTCTTGGGGGGGTTGCGGCCATCAAACGGGCCCAGCACCCCCCCCCTCTCCCTCTTGGGGGGGTTGCGGCCATCAAACGGGCCCAGCACCCCCCCCCTCTCCCTCTTGGGGGGGTTGCGGCCATCAAACGGGCCCAACACCCCCCCCCCCCTCTCCCTCTCCCCCTCTCCCAGGGATGGCTACCCTCAAGCCTTAAGCCATCGCAACTGCACGAGAGCACCGCCTGCAGTGCTCGCACTGGAGGCCTCCACGACAGCATTGGCGCTAAATGAGGGGCGTATGGCTAGGCGTAGCTGCAAACTTATGAGACTTCAGATCTACGCACCCAATTCTACGGTGATGGCTTGGTCTGATTACTTACACCCCATCTCGGATCCGGAGCCTCGTGGCAAGCCGTCGCGTGCTGTGACACTTGAGGCACATGACCCCGCTGACAAATGGTAAGGGGAGGGTTCCGGCACAGTGTGCCTCACACTAAGAGCTGCACACCTGGAGCCAGGTACAATGTACATGGCACCGGGTACCGGACAAATGGTACTGCACATAGAATGCAGGGCATAAAGCACCGCGGGCACAGTGCAAGAAGAGCGCCGTGAGACGGGGTGTCCGTCTTTGGACAAGCCCTCGCAACACACGGATTGTGGGCGGCACTCGGGCGCCTCAAGCGTTGTACCACCAACTGCCTTAGGACATCTTAGATGCGCTCAGATGTTCAAGATGTGTACTTCAAAAAAGAGCCGCACGCGGCTCGACGTCTCTATATTGAGGCACCACGAGGGAGGGTCACATGGGCGACCATGAGAGGCCAAAGGGGCCAGACCGTTGGTAAGGGTTGTGGTCATTGCTTTTGTGCCATTGAAGAGGCGTCTTAGACATCAAAGGCGTGTTTCGCTCGAGAAGCTGGGTCTTGTACTTGTTTTTGCAGGGAGATGGATACACTGGGGTAGGGAAGCGCGCTGATGCTTCTGCCTCAAACCAACCCTGCCGGGCTGGGATGGAGTTGGGCACTCGGGGGCTCCAAATGGAGGACCCCACATGCCGTAGGTCACATCACGGGCATCACGGGGGGAAGGCACACGGGGAAAGCACACAAATTCCACCATGCGTGGGTCTTGTCGAGGTAGGCATCACAGTCATGCGTGCGGGGGGGGGGGGGGCACAAATGGCCAGGTGCCGCTCTCCAAGTGGGCTCCACCTGTTGCCTAGCTGGCTGGCTGCCCCACCGGCCTTCGTTGCCTCCAGTTCGGCTCTCATGCAGTTCAATCAGTGCTGTGTGATCGCCTCTCCGAGTGCAGCCTTTCATTAGATGCGATGGGGCTAGGAGGGGTTGGGGGGGGGGGGGGTGCAACTACCCATACATTCAGCCAAGCACCGAGGCAGGGAGGGGTTTGAGACTGAATTCGATTGTTTGATTGGTGGAACAAAAAGAGGCAGGGAGGGCGGGGCATCAAAGGCTTGCCGGTTGGTACATCCAGGTTCAACGCGCTTGTTTGTGCTTGTGGAGGCGGGCCTCAAGGCCACAGCGGGTCGTGGCGTGGCAGTGCAGTGTCTCAGCTGCTCGCTGTGTGGCGTGCGGGCTAGTTTTGTGGGGGCGGAATGTCTATGCCCCTGCCCCCAATTCCGCACAGCCACATGCTGCCCTTGTGGCATGCGCACCCCTGCCACAGCGCTCATGGACTTCACATTCAGTCATTCCCAGACCGCACAGTCCGGAGGGCGCTGTCCACCGCTCGCGTGGGAAATTCTAAATGCCGGGAAGAGGGTTGCAGCTCAACCACAGGCGGGGGGAGGCGGTCCCCCAAGAAAAACAGGCCCTGCAGATGGCGATGGAGGTGGAAGCACAGCAGAGTCTGGAGCAACCAGATGATGACGCTGGAGCAGCGACAAGCCACACACCCTGAGCATACCCCTCCAGGTCGTGCGGTGCGGCACTTTCAGGACCCTCCGTTGTGACTGACGCCGCCTGTGCAAAATGTGGGTGAAATCTGCAGGCTACAGCAGCTGGACTGAGAGCAATGCGCCGCTGGGCCATGACTGTTTGGGACAACTCCTGACTGACTGACACAACTACCCCTAATGCCCTATGCTCGGGCACTCTGGATGGGGGGAGGGGGGGATACAGCACCTGGACCGCCCCCCCTCCCCGAGCATCCATTGACGTGCTTTCCGTCACCTGGGATGGCCCAAGGTGATCAGATCCCCAAATTTCAGAAAAAAATGAAAATGGCATTTGCAATCAGCGCCGATGGCGGGGTCCGGAAATGTCTGGAAATTAGTGGAACGTTTTTCGGCCATTCTTGATCCCCAACAATTTTCTCTGGCACAGAAGTCGTCATTACCAGCAGCAGCATTTCAGAGTGGCTAATGCGTTGTCCCTGTCCGCTGAGCCCCTGGCCATGTCCTGGCACGGCGGATGGTTGCCCCGCTTTGCCGGCGTGTGCCCGGAGACTCAGACTGGTGGAGGGAAAGAAGGAGTCGCTGCGGACCGTGGTGGTTCCGCAGCTCAGTTTCAGGCGGGCGAGGGGGGGTTCCATAAAAGACGCTTGGGTACTATGTACTCCACAAGAGCCGGTGGATTCCGGGGCAGTACAACGGGTGCTTTGACTGTGCTGTCGCCTGCTGTTGTTGGTCAAGGTCGGATGTGTCTATCGGGAGTGAGGAGGCAGTTTCGAGTGAGAGTGGCATTCACAGTCGTGATCGCAGCATTGTGCCCCGTCAATACCACATGTTTGCTACCACACCCCGGGGGGGGGGGGGGCTAATTAAGGTGAGCTAAGCGAAGGGGTAGGCGGACCCTTTGGTAGACTTACCCTGTGTGACACCGCCACCTCCCAAGAGCTATGGGATTGCACCCACCCAAAGGCACATGAAGGAATGAAAGACACTGCAAATTGGTGTGAGAGACGAAACGCACTGTCAGAGCGAGAACCTACTGCACTTCTGCTTTTCGGAGCGTTGTCTGCATATGGCACGGCACTGAGGAAGTGTGTGACCAAGCCGCTCAACATGCTTGATGAGGCAAACGACACCATGCACTACCAGCGTGGCCGTAAACCCAAATCCGAAAAAACATCTCCTCCCCCCACCCTCACTGCTGTTCTACTCGTCCTTATCCCCCCCCCCGACCCCCCTGCCCACGCCGCGGGGGTTGGGCTCCAGAACTGAACTAACCCTTGGTCTCAGCTCGCCCCCCCCCCCCCAGGATTCTCTCCCACCCGTTAAGCGGCAGAAGGCTCTAGTTGCCCGTTTCATTCAGAGCGTTTTGAGTACACACAAGTCCGGGGGGTACGATCCCCCTTTACTATTCCCCTCGAATGAAGGGGGAACTGGGGGGAAATTCTGTGCCCCAGTCCAGAGGGGCCAAAACAAGTGTCCGGGCGCCGCTGGGCCTAAGTCGGTTGTCCCGCACTGTTTACCGTCGGTGTGGGTGAGGGGTGGGGGGGTGGGGGGCACTAAATCCCAACCCACCTGTAACGCACCCACACGCACACTTTGAGGTTCTGACTTCCGTACAGCGGTACGCCCAATCCGCCAGGGTCGAGAGTGCATGACAACCTGCAGCATCTGGATGACAGAGGCGAACCTACTGCGGCCCTCCGGCTGGGCAGCATAGGTGAAGTAGCTGGCGGAATAGTCACAGCCCACAAGACAGCCAAACAGAGGGACCATGTCGGCGCCACCGATCGCTTGGGCTACGTCCCTGGGACACGCAAGCAAGGCTCAGCCTGCCCATCCCGGCGAGCAGCATCGCATTCCCGGAGTGCCCCCTACCTCGACCGTCTTCCCGTGCCGTCTCCTCCGGGGTGACGTGGGGTGGGTGGGTGGGTGTGTCACTTGGTACTTCCGGGTGAGCGTACGTGGTCGCTTTTGGAAGGGTGGACAGAGCTTCACTCAATGGGGGGGGGAGGGGGGGGTCCTGACCCCCACTCCCCCACTGGTCCTGAGTTTTGGTCAGCGCCAGAGGCGCCGAAGAAAAATGTTGCCCGAAATGGTCCTACGCCAAAGGGGCTGGAGCAAATATTTCGTCGGCCGAAAGGCCCAGAAAAATCTTCCCCAATCACTTAAGAAGGGGGAGGGTTCCCAGACTGGTGCTGTTAAATGAAGCTCTGGGGGCAAGGGGGGGGCGGGGGGTAGGTGGATCGCTGCGATGTTGTGACCGGAGCTGCAGTGAATGTCGGCTGTATCCGCACCTTACCCAAGATGCAAGGTCTGCCCCCCCCACCCCCCGGCTGTGGGATGCAGATGTTGAATGCTCACCTTACCCTACAAAGCACAGGCTGCACAGCAACAGACTCAGAACAAAAAGCTCTTCAGCGGCATTGCCATAGACGTGTAAACACATATACGTATACGCGTGAATACACGTATACATGTGTATGCGTATATGCGTATACACGCAGATACAAATACACATATCCGAACACCCTGTCTATATAAGGAGCTTGTGTATATGTGTATACATTGCATATACTGAAGCCATTGGAAACTCTGTAGACACTGTGCATGCATGTAGACACTGTGCATAGTTTGTGGACCCTGTGCACATACACGTTTACCCAAGTATAATCTGCAGACACTGTGCATACGTGTAGACACTGTGCATGGTTTGTAGACACTTGGCATAGTATGTAGACACTGTGCACATGCGCGTTTACCCTGGTATACGGTAGTCTGTAGGTACTGTGTACCACAAATAGACGCGGCCTGCTAATTGTAGACACTGTCGGCATGTTGTAGACACAAAGAGACAACATTTGGGAAGAGGGCCGAAGGCCCCTTTCCCTAAGAAAACGGTCCACCAACGTCGTTTACCCGTCAACATGGGCATCTCTCCAGCAAATGAAGCGAGCGAGGAAGGCACATAGGGGGAGGTGTATACACGTATACATATACGCGTATACATGCATATACATATACGCATGGATGCACGTATATGTATGCCTATGTATATGCACGTATATGTACACGCGTATGTGTATATGTGCATATATGCGTATACGTATATGCCTGTTTACGCAACATATACGCGACGTATATGCATGTATACGTGTATACATGCGTGTATGTACACGTGTATACACACACGTATACATACAGCCGGTGCGTGTTGCATCGTTTGTGTGTGTGTGGAGGAGGGGGGTATTTGGTCTGCTGCGGCTGTGGCTGGTGCTGCGGGGGTCGTCTGCATTGCTTTCCTGATGGGGCCCTGGACAGCCACCCGTTCTTCCCTGCACAAAAGTGAGCCGGGGCCTCGCTGCCCCGCCCCTTGCAGGCTTTCTGCCACGAGGCAATGGTCTGGTCTGCGATCCTCGTGAGAGGGCCCTTGCACGCCGCAGCATACGCAGGATGGACTGTGCTTTTCACCCAGACACTGTACGCCTCTGCACCGCCGTGGCCCCTGTCGTTGATCGCGAGCTCCACGACTGGGCACTGGTGGTCCATCAGGATGAGGTCGTTGTCGTTGCTCACCAGCGCCCCAACGGTGTCAGGGTTTGCGCGGCAGAAGGCCACGAGGGACAGGTCGGCGTCAGCACCGGCCTTGCCCTCGTACACCTCCACATTGGTGTAGCGGGACTGCAGATGCAGCAGTGAAGCCGCCACCGTGTCCTGCAGGTCTGCACACATTCACATGCGCTTGCATCGCAGCGCCAGACAACCATCAGGGCACGGGCAGGGATGCAGATGGTGGAAATGTCACCCGGGGGGGGGGGGGGGGAGCCCTCAGATTGCTGCTATCCCATCAGTTGGCAGCGTCAATCGACTTCTCGCCACGCAGGCGGGGGCGTCTTCCTTCTGGCTCCCAACTGAGGCAGAGGGAAGTGGACTGGTTGTAAGTAGTAGAACCTCCCAGCACAAAATCACCTCCCCCCTGCCACCCACACCCCTTGCCACCCCGGCCACCCTTCGGAACTAACTGGGCAGAGCATGGGAGTGCGGAGCGGAGTCGCATGTGGACACCGAGCCCCCCCACCCCCTCCCAACCCTGCTCCAAAATACCCCCTGGATGGGGAGGGGGGTGGGGAGTGCAAAAAGAACTGTGAAAAACAATTTGCCCGGCGCCTTCAGCGCCACCACATTACTATGGGCGAACACCCAGCCACCCTTTGTAACCAACTGGGCCCGCAGGGAGACGGACAGGGGAGAGTGCAGCGGGCGAGGAAGAGAGGGGCAGCGAGGCAGGGGAGGCAGCAAGGACAGCAGGAACTTGGAACCAGAAAGTGGAGGAGGGGAGAGCGTGCGCATGGGAGGCAACAACAACACAGGTGAGGGCCTGGCCAGCCAGCCCCGTCGCTACCAGGTGCCAGGGCAATCCCTGCTCAACTGGCATCAGGGTGTGTGTGTCTCCCGCAGTCCAGATGGGCTGTATGCGCGATACCGGGGGGAGCCCACCAGGGGGCAGATTGTGAGGGGGAAGGGGGCGACAAGGGCACCCCACACCACACCCCACACCAACATCAGCAACCCCCCCCCTGGGTGCCCAGGTCCCCCCCACCCCACCCAGGGTCCCCCTCACCCCACCCAGTGCACCCCTGCAGCACTGCTTCACGCACCAGGGAACTCCGACGTCAATGTGGCTGAGTGACCCCACAAAGGCACCATGATAGCCGGGGGTCGCCAACGCCCAGGGGATCCAGCACCCAGTGGGCCACCACTGGAGCCCCTGAGGCACCCTGTGGAGCTGTCAGTGCGCGCAGCGGATCGGGCACCCAGAGGGCCAACCCTGGGGCCCGTGCAGTACAACATCCTCGTTCGCCTGTGCCCAGGGGATCCGGCACCCAGTGGGCCACACCACTGGGGCCCCTGTGGAAAGGTGTGGTGGGCCACGAAAGGGAAGGAACCTCCAACAAACCTGGGTGGGCAGAACCAAGGATGACAGCACGGCCACCATGCAGCGTAAATCACCCGGGACACCACGCAGGCGCACACGCCACCCGCGTCAACCATAACGGAGCGCATGCCACCCGCAACCATCAAGGAGCGCGCCATGCACACGCGCGACCCAGGGAGTGGTGGAGCGCACGGGATGGACGGCCAGGACAATGCGCGGAGGAATGGGGCACACGGGGCTCACACACACGGAACCGTGGTGAGGCACATAGGCCGAGGTGCGTGGGCAGCGAAAACCGTCAAACGACCCCTGCAACAACGAGCACAACCCCAGTACGCCAACTACTGGGCACGGCCAACACACAAATGGCACTGGCTGCAACCAGCACAGCCCTGGTACACCAACTACTAGGCTCCGCGAATGCGGAAAAGACACCAGCAGGAGCACAAGCCGCAGTGTGCGCTCCTGCTCCTGCCCCGTCCGCCTGTCCCCCTGCACAAGGATCTCGCGTCTCCGCACGACATTGACAGTCCCGCACGCAGTGGGCTAGTCACGGCCCTGCTCCCTACTGCCAACCCCTGGGTGGGCACCCCCGCACGTGGGGTGCAGCCCCCGACTTTGTGGAGTTCGCAGGCACCATGTGGAGGGAGGGGGGGGGGCTGGTTGCCGATGGCGCGTTCGGCGTCCACCGCGTTTGGTGGTTGCTGCAGTGCTCGCTCTGCGTGGCCCCCCTGTGCGTCGCACTGTGTCCTGCTGTGGCTCGTCCCACTGCTGTGTGTGGGGCGGCCCTGTTCCCAATTGGTTGGCTGTGCGCGTGCCTCGCAACCCAGTGCTATGTTCCCTTCTATTGGCACCCCTCCCCTGCTCCCCCGGGGGTGGATTGTCAAGTTTGGTGGCCGTTCAACCTTCACAGTCTGGCGATGACTAAAAAGTGAACTCTGCCATTCATTTGCCACATCGAGATCTCCTGGGCTACGAAGAAGACCACACGCTTACAAACCGAAGTGCAGCAACGATGTGTACCACGAACTCCCAGAGACTGCATGCAAACACATGCAAGTCACGGGAGGGCCACACGCACACGGGGGTGCGCCAACACAGGAATAGGCGCATACTGGCGTTGCTTGTCCCAAGATATCCAACGTTGCGCACCAACAACTGCGATGAACATCGGTCATTATGCACGTGGACCTTGCAGACGTCACTGCAAGTCCACACCCGCAGCGAGGAGTTCCACCGGCGGCCTTCCAGCTCGGTGGTCTTCACCTTGGGCCTAACCGAGTCAAAGATGAATGCCAACTTGATTCCCTTTGACGTCACTTCCTGAAAGAGTCGGCGTCAAATGGCACAGCACAGGACAGGACTTGCCGCAGAGATACGCCCCCTCACAGTGATGCACATCACCCCGCGGAAAAAATGGCAGTGTGGCTTTTCCAAATCAAACAAACCGCCTAACTGTTTTGGCATTTCTCGATTCACACCCAGGGATGTCCGCAGTTCTGTGAGTGTACCATGCAATCACCACCTTGGTGCGCGCATAAGACTACGGCACGTGCGTTTACCCCTCCGGTACGCACGGTGCACCATGCCCGTGCAAACACAGGATCATCCGTAAATATGCATTTGGATAGGTTGAACTACGCCAAATAGCTTAAAAAAAAAACGCTATCGCTGCGACGGTCCTCGGTGTGATGCAACATCGCTGCTTCGAAATGGTCCTTGAGAGCTTTGAGTCCGACAGAATTTCAACTACTCTCCATCAACGGGGCAAAAAGGAAAAGAGCACTCATGGAAAAAGTGGTAACAACATGGAGTAGCAAAAGTTACCTTTCCACATGATACTCATACAATGCATAGCATATCGCATCAAACTCGAACATGAGGCCATTCCCCATGAAACGCACCTTTACGAAGCACTCGGCGGCTTCATAGATCAAACGCGCTTGAAGGCCACATAGGCTGTCGACTGGATATTGCTCCACTACACATGAATGATATCGGATACTAGTGTCTAGCCAATGCTAAAACGCATGCCGGAAAATGCGACAGAAAAACCGTGCATGGTTTTGAACACTGGCTCATGTCTCCACCCCCTCCCAATCATGTTTCTTCACATTGAGTTCAAATGGTTGCATTTACATTGGCCCTCCTGGCAAAAGGCCTGCACAGCTTACGAGGTGAACATGTTGCATCCATGAAATTGAAATGTCATCCGAAAACATTGCACAATGGTCACCACTTGTGCTCCGAAACGACAAAACCCAATCTATTGCGTTCCAACTTTTCGGTGTCCATAATCAAACCGACTACGTACCACACCATACAAGACCATAGGGCGGTCACTGTTTTTGTCATAGGGTAGAAACAACCAACGACAAAATTTCGTTTAAATGCATTACTTGGGCCAAAGGTACCATGGGGAACAAGGAGTAGCCGTCTTCCACAATGATTGAAATTTACACGGGACTGTGAAATACAAGCATGAACCTTTAGTGGACAAATCCAAGACATCAAGAAGAAAACGGCAAAGGATCGGACTGCAATTCGTCCGCAACTTCATTGTCAGCATTTATTAGCATAAAAGGATGGGGTTAGAAGAACCAGCAAGTTGATGAATCATCGACGGGGTACTAGCGATCACATGTCCCTGTGTCAATGGAAAATCACAAGCTTGTGCAATTGTACCACTATCACATTGTTGCCGCACGCCGTTGCCCTCAAAAAGGGAGGCACGTGCACGCCGCCGGCATATTAGTACATAAACTGATTGGGGTTTGGTATATGAAACCTGTCGCACACTTGTCAGGCAATGGCGGAAGGGGGGAGGTAATAGGAGTGTATGGAGGAATTGTTCCATATGTATGCGCAACTTTAGGGGCGAATCAAAACGAAGTGAGGGGACGTTAAAAGAAATAGTACCACGTTGAGCAGCACAATCGTGGTGTGTCCCCGGTGTTGAGTTGAGCACCCAGTTTCGCATTGTTGCAAGGGCAAGATAAACCAATTTGGAAAACCACTGTGAAAAAGGTGTGAGTAAACCTTCCAATCCGACAATTCGGACGGCCAAACTAATGGGCAACCATTGTGCACCGATCGTTTCCGGCACTCAACAAGCAAGCAAAACAAGGACACAAGAGAAATCTTGGCGGGAAAGGAAACCATTTGGAATTCTATTCGGTTGTTGTAAGTGCCCCATGCTTGTGTTTAGGAAACCATTTGGCATTCTATTCGGTTGTTGTAAGCGCCCCATGCTTGTTTTATCTCATCACTTAACTTCAAAGTACTACACACGAGGAGGGGCGAAGATTGAACCTGCAATAGAAGTGGCAAGTTTGACACCCCATGAGTTGCCGTCAATCAAAAGTATGTTTTTTTTGTCATCGAACAATGTTTCGAGCTCACGAGGTTCTTTGACAACAAGATCCGCTTCGTGTAACCATCTTTGTAATTGGAATATGCCCATTGATGTACTCCTGTAAAGTTACGTGGTGGAAACCAAGGCCTATGTTGCCCTGTTATGCAAATGAGTTGAATGTATAAGCGCGGTGACGGCAAACTATAACCTACAAGAGCACGCTCCAACACCGTGGTAGAGTGGCGCCAAACACCGGGAAGAATATATACAAAACCACACTAGCCGGCTTCATCATTTTATCGTTTTCTTATCCAAGTCATAAGAAAATGGGGTGACCAAACCTTTCCTTCAGTGGCAACAGGCAAAACACAAAACAACAGCGTTCTCAAACGGCCATGACATGCAATGGGCCTCATATTCGAGTGCATGCTCCCGCCTTTTGATGACCCGGAGCACCCCATTTGTGTTGGTGTTCCGAAGCAACCCTTCCCCATCCACACATAGATATGAAATGGCTTGTGCCCACAACTATGCGTTCGAAATGTAGTTACCATTTTGGCGTGGAATTAACACTAAGGTTATTGAGTACAACCACAACCTGGGGCCATGAGGCTCGCTTCGGGATTCACGGGGTGAGAGCACCCACATGGTTCGAATTTTGATGTGTTTCCACGTCTACGGCCGCAAACACCAAGGATGAACAATGGAATTAAACGAGGTCTCACTCACAAGTAGCGTTTGTTCCAAAGCACGTGGTAGGAGGTAGCCTCCCAAACAAATGTGTGATGCCAAAGCACGGAAACGTAACATTAACAAAAACTCGCGCGACACACCTCACAATATTCTAGGTTCTTGCCGTGCGAGCATAGTGGAACGCAACTGTCTCACATCCCAAGGGAAGTTCGCTTGCATGAGCAGACATGGAGATGCTTGGCAAGGAAACGTGTGCCGAAATTTCGAAAACTTACACAGAAAGAAACGACACCACGCAAGGAATATGGGTTGCAACGTTGCATCGCGATCAAATGAAACAAGAAATTAGACTCACCGCCGTTAAGCTTCACACACGTGGTAGGCCGTGTTGCCCAAAAAGCATCTTAAGGGCTATCGACCCTTGGCACAAAACGAAACTGCTAGTTGAATGGAGCACACATCCTTTCAATACCTGCGATTCGTTTTTTCCGGGGACCTTGCAATTAACACATGCGAGGCCGCGCATGGTACCGCAGGAAGAAGGACGAGCGAAGGGCCATTGCAATTGTACAGCCAAATTTTGGCGAGATGCGGTTCACCACCGGTTCGCGTTGCACATATGCACTGTTGGTTTCCCTATCCGTACCGTGCCGACCCACACACAATTATGTCTCTAACGGCTCTACCTTCCAAGTGAACGAACGACATCTCACGCTAAAATTGTAGAATACCCTCATCTAATAAACACGGCAACGTAGGGCTTTTCCAATTTTTTTGAAACGGAGCAACATTTAGTCAAGGAAGCACTACCTTGTGCATGTAGTCTCCGATTTTTTTATTTTGCATTTGCACCGCGTGTAGTATTTTTTTGCACCACCTATTTCAAAAGCAACCGTGTCGTGAGATTTTGACGGATGCTAATTGATTTTGTGCACTACTAATGTGTGAAGTAGTGCGAAACGATGCGAGGACGTTGGGACAACGCACGTCACTGGCACAACGTGAGAAGAAAGGCCATAAACAAATTGCAAAGATGGGTATTCGGTTAGCCAGGCTTGTACGTGTACGCGGCGAACATGATCTTACATTACTCATCATGGTCACCCCGCCAAAAATTTTCCTTTGCCATCCCCTCCCACAAAATTGAGCACATCGGTAGCACACAGAAAAGGTTGATTTTAGGGCCGTCGGATGCCCTGTGAAATTCCAAAAAATAAATGTGAGGTCATTTCGCGGTACTAGGTAGCTGTGCAAAACAGCCTAAATTGCAGGAGGCGCCTCAAAAGAGCCTTCCAACAAGAGGTTCTGAATTAACCTCGTCCCGTGCGCAAAACAATACTCCTCGGGAGTCTCACAGGTGACGAGTGGTGGAGTGGAAGGCAAGCAAAAGCAACAAAGCATTAGTGAGTGCATTGTGGCTCGAGCGAGTCTAAGTCTCAGTCCCACTAGTGCTCCATCAATTGGCACGCCCTCAGAGATGTCGCACGTTCCCGTATCCACTATAACTGCCCATACTTTTCGGTTCCGTGGACTCAAGGGACATGGGCTGAACATGTGGTTTCGTCAAAATGCACAGCAAAACTGTGATATCTTGGACTTTTGCACGTGTTTGGGCATATGATGGTAGAGGGTTGCATTGGGTTAGCAATGGGGGGCGTGGAAGCTCAGCCTCAATTCCCCCCAAATCAGCCTCAGTACCTCAATTCCCCGCGGTGCCGTGGCCCCGTGGGATGATACGCGTGCACATGGAACAATCACCTGTGCGATCTTCAATCGTGATTCCCAATCTGAATTTCTAAGAAGAAGAAAAATATAGAGCACCAACAAAAATGTCGAGATCGATATTAAAAATCTGAATTTTGTGCATGAAATTCTGTGAACGCCAATCCCTAAGGTAGTTTGTCGTGTTAACATGTTTGCACAATGGATTGAACCAAAGAGCCAAATTGCTCCTTCCCTCTTCCCCTTTCCCATGACAAAGGTTAAGAGGTCAAATGGAAGGTTAAGAGGTGGAAATTGGGTAACCATGGGACAACTTCATATGGTTATATAACTTTGTGCAAACATTGTTGAAAGGATGTCTTTACTTTGTATTTTCGGGTACTTTTAGCTATAAACGAGTTTACACTCGTTCTGCGTGCCCTTCATCAAGTTCGTATCTTCGTCTTCTCGGTGCTTGCTCGCGCATTTGAAGGAGGGCTCGTAGTAGGGTTGTAAAACTCGTTTTGACGGCACCCGGAGAGCCGCGAGTAGGAATGGCGTCTCACGATGATAGCATGCTTTCCGAGACCACAGTGGGCACTTTAGGACAACAAGGACCTCCCCCAGACAGCCCGCCATCAATCGAACTCTTGACCGGCTCTACGCGGGAGAGCCTAGGGTACATTCGGCGGGGCCAAAAAGGCCCAATCCCTCCTTGCGGGTGATGCCGAATCATCGACCTCTTCAAGCCAAACGCCAAAAGCCCTTGGAGACATCGCATTCGAACCCGATGGGCAACCAAGTCCCACTTTTCGGGTCCGCCTCTCCGGTGGATCCGCCAAGGCCCCGAAACTCAGGGTGTTGGAAGACGCCGCGACCGCACGTCACAAGCGGTGGCACGTTACGTCGACTTACTTACTCACCAAGGTGGCAAAGATGGACACCGCAATCAAGAAGATCACGAAACGTGTCGTGCAACATCAACAAGAAACACAATGACTCCTTGATCTCCAAAATGGAATGAAGGATATGGAGGATGTATCAAATCGTCTTCACGGGGTCGCGGAGGAAGTGGAGATCATGGAGGGGAGTGAGGAGAAGTTCAAACAATGGGTCAAGGACTTAGTTAATGAGCAATTGCAAGAATTAACTAACAATTTGATCATGCCGTCTTCCCCTCTCTTCAGGCCCTCTTCTCCCTTGGAATTGAGATTTCAAGCTTTGGTAGAGCAAATTGACAAGTGTAAAACAAACACCCTCGAGGTTCAAAAGGTGGTCACAGCGAAAAATTCCGAAATAGACGAAATGCAAAAGCAGTTGAAGCTTGAAATCCAAACAAACCAAAAGCAAATCTCCGAGTCATTCCAATTTGGGATCCAAGACCTCAACACCAAGGTTGCCCACCTCTCCTCCTCCCATTCCTCGTTGCTTCCACCTTCCCATGTCCAGGCTCAAATGCGAGATATGGAGGAGCGGATTAAGCGACAAACCAAAGAGACCATACAAGCCCAACGAACAAACATGGAACAAAAAATACAACACCAAATTGCTGAGCTGAATGCCTCCATTTCTCAAATGTGAGGTGAAATTACTGTGCAGCTCAAGGGCGATTCTTTTTCTTCTGGTCTCATGGGTGCTCCCCCTCGGTTGGTGCTAGCTCTACTCCCCAGCCTCCCCCGGTGGAGGTTACCCCCCAATCAAAGGCCAAAGTGGAAACCATCCACAAACAAACACAAGAGCTACGCACCAACCATCAAAAGGTCAATGCCTCCCTCTCCTCATTGCTTGCGCGTGTCTCGGAATCGGAGGCCTGGGCAACCGAGACCAACTTAGAATTCCAAAAGTTGGTTGCCCGGGTCGACGAAACTGAGGAATGGGTAAAAGGTGTAGAAACCCACCAACAGTATAGGTGTGCCAGTAAGGCCATCCAGGAAACCCATACAAAACGAATTGAAGAAATGACTAAAAGTATGGGTGGTGAGCATGAGCGCCCCTTGAGCCCCCCCTAGATTCTATTCCGCCCTCCCTTGAGCCCCCCTGCATATTCAACAAAAGTTTGTGAATGTCCCGGAAAAAGTGTGGTAACGCCCTGAATGAGTGGTCGAGGATTCTTGTAATGTCCCGACTGGCTTGATTTCGGCTAGAACATTGTCCGACATTTTATTGTAGCTGAAAGACGGCACGCACTCATGTATTTCTTGTTCGAAATGCACGTTCCGCGGGTGTTTTAGTAACCAAAATCCTACTATAAGGACCGTTCACATTCCTCTTATCTTTCTCGCCCCAACGAAATATTACGCATGCCATGTTCTCATGTGCACCATGCAAATACTCGGGTTACTCTACGTATAGCATAAACCATGTGCCCTAGTGGCTTCACAGTATAGTAACATTGCCTTCGCTCATACTCATGCTCAATCTTAGCACCATGGTTGCTCTTATCATGCATGTTTGGTGATGCTTCGTGCAATTGGACACGGAGCTGCGATCTCTTGCACATGAGAACGGTGCTCTTGGTGCCCGCACGCTTGACTTGCTTAGCTGCTAGCTCTCAATCATTTCGCACAGTACTCAAGTACAAAAACACATGTGCTCCACGTATTTTGTTACTATTCGCAGAGAGGTTGTCAAAATGTAGCCAGGTAATCCGTTGAACGGAATCATACGGTTGCGGCATTCCACACAACATGCGTACTAGGTTGGAAACTTGGGACAGCAAATGTTCACCCGTCACATCATTTCCCAATCTAATCCTGATCTTGAGCCATTTCGGCTCAAAGGGTTAAGTTATTCTTTCCCGTTGTGTTGCAACCGTGCGACATAAGTTGCATGGACATGTTAGTATATGTGCGAGAACTTTGCATCTCACAACCAAATTTGAGAATGCCTGCAGTCACGCAGTTACAAACTCCACTAGAAGGACGTGGCACGCGCCCATGGCGTCCCGTCAGGTTTTCTCATGCCCTTGAGATTTTTCGAATACCTTTCTTTAATTACCACGGGACATGCGCTCTGTTAGACAAGGAAGCAGATGTGTTTAGAGCCAACCGTTGGTTACTCGCATCATGATCCACCTACTAAGCTATGGACCGTGCTATCTCTTCGAGCATGAATGGTTGTCGTCAGTCTTACCAAGGTGCCAGTGTGGTGAACTTCCTCGCAGATGCTTTTGGCGCAATAAGTTGAGGCCGAAGATGGTGATTTACAAAAACAATGGGCAAGCACAGAATCCGAACCAAATTATAGAATAGACGTCGACGAGAGCACATGTGGTGCATTTCTTCCTCCTTATGCTTCTCTTCATTTCTTAGACGTTCCCACGAGATTTTATGTTGCGATTCATATTTATCGGTATTTTGAGATGTGCACCTTCGTACATCTTTTCTTGTCGTATTTGGCATTTGCGTGGCATTTCTTGGTTCCGTTGTTGGTTGAATCTCACGAAAGCCACCCATTCAACCTCCAACCGCATGCTTCCATGTGCTCTCTCCCCTCAATGGCCTTCTTCACGATGCAAACCCACCGAAAGTTGCCATCCAACCGCACTTGTTTCTATGATTCTTGTTGTTGGAACCATGACTCATGGTATATGGTTTTGCCGTGTGTATTTATCCGCGATGGGCAAAGTCATGCTTGGGTTTTCTCTAGGGAGCAACCGGTCAACACAACATTGTGGTTTGACAAAAGTTGTCTCAACCTTCATACCTTCAAATCTCGCATTCGCATGATTCGCATGATTTGGTCACATGAGAAAGCAGGGATATTTTGAAATCATTTCAAGCCCCACCACAAATCATTGTAAGCCCCACCACGACGTGGCGTGCTCATCTACGTCCGTGTACCTACTCGGGCAAAAGAGGTTTGCAAAATAGGACTCAAAACCCTTTCTCAAGTATGGCTTCGACAATCGGGCCCCCGGAGCGATTCAATTGGATTTTTTGCATGAGGTCAACATCAGTGATGGAAGTTTGTTGTGGAAGTGGAACCCGGGCAACCACATGCCGTGTGTTTTGATCATGGCAGAGTGTTGGCATTACAACGGGGTGTTTTGGGATGAAGAAACAAGGGGTGTGCTTCTCACCACGCATTTCATTTCTTGATTCTTTTTGGTAAATCGAGACTCGGGACAAATCCAATGGGCCGTGGCGGAAAATTGGCCAAAGGCGTGCAAAGATGTTGCGTTGCAATTGTGCCCCACGTCGCCGATTAGACGGCTTTGGTGCGGACCATCCCATCGTGCTCAGTCACTTGGATCAAATTCATACGGCGTGTTTGTGAACCGTTGCGGGACGAAGGGTGTCCATAGTAGGCATTTGTGCAAGCGAATGAAGTGCCACGCAGATTCGACTCATCGAAGTGTCTATTATGTCGTGCACGTGGATGCATCCACGCGGTGTACAGCATATTGGAGGAAGTGCCCCTGCCCTTTCAGGAACACGCTGGAACAGCAATGGCGACCATTGATGGGAACTTGGCTACTGAATCCGGGCTCTTCGATCACAGCGGTGCGATGGTGCAATTCGCCCACTCTGGACTCTCAGCTTGGTTCCAATATGATTCGCTCCCCATCCGTGTCGAGCTAAGTAGCACATACATGACGGTCTTTGTAGCAAATGCCATCCGAACAGGAGAGTTGTCACCCGGGGTGATCACGCTGTGGGCAAATAGTGGCCAAGTCGTGTGGAACCACATGTTTTTCTTTGCTCCGGCCGCCTGCCCTGTCTCATTCAACATCTTGTATTCCGTAATCGTCGCCGTAGGGGTGTAGACACATGTACAGCACCCAGTCTGTGATGACCCTGCCATTATGCTTACAAGGTACATGGATAACAACTACGTTGCCCTCCTCAATGTCCCCTGCCACCATCACGACGCTGTGCGCCTCTTTTTGTGCCGCTATATGGTGAGCATAACCTGGCATACCAGGAATACCTGGGAGTATACGGGTAAAAAAGGGGGTTTTGGGAGAAAGGGGTATGTGGCATGTACAGGTGGGTACGAATGTATAATGCACAATGCATGCATAGGTGGGTTGGGGAATACCTCTAGTTTGCCAATTGTGATGGTCAATGTTGTGTTTGAAACTACCCCATTTTGGGCTCTTGGGGTATACGGCCGTATACTCAAGGCTCCAATACCTCATGCCCCACATGTCAAAAGACATGTGGGGGGAATCTCGGTGTTTGTGGTGCTGTTCGCATGTGCCAAAGGCATGTCATATCAATACAGCACCACAACAGAAAACACTGGGTCGCGATTCATCCCATTTCTGTTTCCCACAACTACTCCAGGTCCTACTGGGTGTAGTTGGATATGGTTTTTTTTGTCACTTGAGAGGGTATTTTCTGCTTATTGCACTTACTTCTGTGGAGCCACTGGTATGACAGGCTGTTGGAGTTGAGCTGCTGTTTTGTTTGTGTTTGCCGCACTGCCAACTTTTTGTATCCGAAGATGTTGACAGCATACCCCATGATGATCATGAAGACTGGTCCAAGCTTTTTTGTTTTGGGTTTACCTTTTTTTTTTTTTGCTGGACAACAAAGATTTTGCACTGGAAAAAAGGCATGACCATGATGTTCAAGAACAAGAGCTTCTGCCCCCCCCCCTCCCCCCAAAAGGACGTTGGATAAAAAGTACAGGACCTCATGTCCTCGTACTTAGACACCACTTTCGAGGTGCCAGCAGGGATCATGGCCTGGCTAGCCATCATGGTTAACTGGGAATGTCGCTGCATTGCTCGTACTAAAGTCCCTACATGGCATCAGTTTATGCACCTGTGGATTTCTTCACTCACTGCCTGGACTAAACTCCCTCACCCGCCCATCCCGGTCAATGATATTTCGCTTTTTGCAAAGTCGCTCTCTTCACTCTTGAATGAAGGGAAACTGGTTCACCCCAATCTGAACCCTGCCCCACCCACCCCCCCTGTTTCGAAAGCACAACGAAGACAACAAAACAAACTTGACAGAGCTATGCGAGACTCTGCCAAACTTGAAGCCCTCATATGTGAACTCGAGGACCAGGGGTTTCACATTATCTACACTGATGGTTCTTCTGAAAAGGTGGCCAAAATTGGCTATGTTGGAGGATATGGCATTTATGCCCCGGGCCTGCATGCCATAGGTGCCCATCTCCCCCCAGGTCTGCGACAGACTAACAATACCGCCGAACTCTACGCAGCAATCCAGGCTATCAAGCTTTTCCCGTCAGGGAAAATCGCCATCTGCACTGACTCCTCTCTTGTTTTTCTGGGGGCAACTGGGAAAGCCAAGAAGTGGGAACTAAATAACTGGGTGGGCTCCAATGGCCCGCTCAGCAACGTAGAACTCTGGAAACAGCTCCTCGCAGAGCTTGACAAATCGGATCGAGAGATACAGTGGATCAAAGTTCCGTCACATGTCGGGATTGTAGGTAACGAGGAGGCGGACGCACTTGCTGAGACGGGCCGATTGTCCAGCCCACTACTCATGCAGTCCAGCGTACCCATGGCACGACATATCAGGCGCTCTGTGCCACCACAGCGTATCGCTGTGAGATGCTCCACTGAGCCCAGCAGACAGGACCGCAATCACATTGTGGTCTCGGATTCCGAATCTGAGTCTGAATCGGACACAGAGGACACAGAGCCATCCCCACCACCTGTAATTTTTGACACCTTTTCCCGATCACATACCGGTTACACCTGCCACGCCTGTTCTGCCTACAAGGGACCCCCGACCATCTCCTGCACACTCTCCCGGAGTGATCCCCTTGGGCACCAGCCCAGCCACACAGCTACTCACTGCACGGGACCTGCAGCTGTTGCATACCCCTTGTGACAGGTCCCTTCCTGAGGGTTTTTCCACGCCTACGGGCTCAGATACGAGTGTTGCCCCACTGAGATTTGACTCCGATGACGAAACTATCTCTATGGGCAGTGATTCTGACTCCTCTGCGAGTACAGACGTGTCAGTCCCCAGGCGGAAACGCCGTAAACACCTGTCTCCATCAGACTAGCGCATAGGCCCCCTGCACCTCAGTACTATGCTGCCCCTACTTGGCACGATGAATGGCACGATCCCCGCCCCTGAGAGAGTTTTCGTGTACGGTATATGCGAAATTCGCGTCATTTAGGGTAAGAGACATGGATGGTCTAGTGGTATGCGCCATGGCTGGCGCTCGTCGTGGTCGGGGGTTCGAACCCCGGTTCGTCTGTCCGTCCAGGGGCCCGTTGGTGAGGCCTCCGCCACCGCCCCCTTCAGCATCCCGCTCCACCACCGGTACCGCCGGTGCGACGGGTGGCGTGTCTCGTCCTCATAGTTTTTCACACTGAGTTATGTCACAGATCAGTGTCAGTTATACCTGAGAGCGCAACAAAAAGGCATCCGCCACCACACACCTGCAGCAGCGCGCTCCACCACCGGTGCCACCTTGCGGCTCCGGAACCGCATCTCCACCTCGTATTCCCCCTCAGCTCGCCTGCTGAGGGGGATTCGAACCCCCGTCTTCAGTGCGGCAGCCGGCTGCGCTGCCGCTGGGGTACTTGCCGCAAAACCCTGCTTTTGCACCACAATACACAGGAACGAAGCGTCCAAGCAGAAATCTAAAACCAGAGGCTGGGCCTCCGGCCCCCTCGCACCAACTATGCACTACAGCCATATGCACTGACCACAGCACCATGAGACAGCAACAGCAATGGAACACACAGACACACGGCAGAACACACCATAGGACTACCACAGCAACTGAGAGCCGAAGGAGTGCTTGATCACGGTAGCAGTGGGAGGTAAGACACACAGTATGTAGCATGAAGGCAGCACATGCCGATATATAAGTCATCAGGTGAACAAGCACGATAGTTGCAGTTTGATTGTAGATATGGATGCAGTTTTATGACGGATGAATACGTTGTGCTTCATCTAGATTGTCCATAGCATATCCTCTCAAACACAAGAACTGTTGCAGTTTGAATGATGATTGCGTCAAAAGGACGTTGATTTCAAAAGGTTGCAGTACGTGAGGTAGTGTGGTTACCAATATTCAGTTGGCATAGTGAAGATTTTTCATGCAGAGACCTGAAAGGGGTGGCAGCCCTGCTGCCCCAACAATGTGCTGCATCACAGTCCGCTATTGTCCATAGAATTGCTGGCAGTGAGCAATCTAAGCATGGGCACCCAAAGGAGGCCATAGACCAGCAGCTGGATCCTGAATCTGAACCTGAGTCCGTTGCTGCCATTGGCAGCAAACTGTCCCTTGCTCAGAATGGGTGGCAAGAAGATGGCTTTGTGGAGCAGAATTCAAGCAGGGCATCTATACGTCGAGTGGCAATTGTTTGCTTGATTGGTGCACAGCAGCAGCAGCTTTGTGAGTTCCCAGCATGGCTGTATGTTTTGATGTTAGTGCATTTTGTGCAGTTTTGTTGTTGCAGTGTGTGCTCAGCTGAAGCAACGAAGTTGCACAGGTCTTGAGAGGGACCCCAGCATTTGCATCTGTAGCCATGAAAATGCTGTGGCCTGCAGGGCTGAATCTATGGTCATGGTGGGGTTGCAAAAGTTGTCTTCTCACCAATTTCAGCAATTTGGACGGGTCCTGATCTCTGTTTTTTTTCTCTTTATTTTTGGCTGCATCCGCATCAGGTGCGGTTACACTATCCCATTTCAGTATATGCGTGTGGTGAAGCCAACCAAGTACAGGTGCATTAAGTGCCTGGAAAGCAAGGGGTTCACCGGTGTACATACACCCAGGTACATGAACTGAGATTGAACTGCGCCAGGCAGAGGATCGCTGCCACAAATTTTTTTTTACCAACTTGGAAGCTCTATTTGTCACTGAGTTTTCAAACGTATATTTCGTTGCTGTGTGCTGAGCAATTTTTCAGGAATCATCTTCCATGTGCTGGAAAGAAAAAGAAGAAGCGCACTACTGGGCAAATACAAATATTTAACTAAAATCATTAATTCCACATGAGACCACCATGGGCAAACACAAAAAATAATCAACGCAAAAATTTTAATCAATTACGGTGCTTGAGGTTGTAAAATTAGGCAAATGGTCGCAAAAATGGGGTGTAATTAAATAATTGTGGGATTCACACCTTTGTAGCATGCATCTTGCTAAGTGCATGCACACTGCAACGCACTTGTTGTATTTCTCATCTAGAGTCCACCAGGAAATACCAGCATTCACCTAGAGTCCGTCAGGAAGCAACAACAACCATCCACAGTCCACCAAGAAATACCAGCATCCATCTGGAGTCCATCAGGCAATAATAGCAACCATCCAGAGTCCAAACAATGATGCACGCAACGCGACAGTGGTGCCAAAATCAATCGCAAAATTTCAGATATTTTCTGGGCCATCCAGTTCCGCAAATTCAACATTTGCACAATTTAATCGCAACAAAAAATATTTCCTCCCGTTTTACAAGTAAAAAAGCAAAATATATCTTGCTTTTCAGTATCACAAAAATTCGTGTTTAGCTAAATATTCGTATTTGCTCGGTACTGTGGGGCGCCCTTTGCAGTTGTATGAGGCTGGCAACAACCTCCTCTAGCAATGACATACCTCTGTCATGGCCCTCAAGTGGGCGGCAGGGTGACTCCAGCATTTGGTGCCGGCACAGCAGTGCCACACATACTGGACAGAGCACTACTACCTTATGTAGTTTGTGGGTAGCGGAACACATGCGTCACCCGAGGCACTACCCCCACCAAAAAGTGTCTTCCAATCAAGGCGGAGCGTCCTTAGGCAACAGTGTGATGGGCGTCTAGACGACTGCAAGTCACCCATCAAACGTTGCATCATCATCACCTCTATGCGCTATATTTGGGAGAGCGCCACACACTCAAGTTGGAAGTTCGTATTTACTGATTAGGCAGCCTACGGTGTGGCGGTCGCCTACCTTATTAGAGCATCATGATATGCACCATGTGAGCTATGGGTCAGTGCCTTGCACCCTAGTGTTGCCAGGGATCCAGTGTATCATATGAGTCCGATGACTGCTTTCCAAGAATTGTCTTAGGTACTCTGCTTAGCACAGGCTTGCGTCAGTCCAATAAAAAGGCATAGAACCGGACAGGATGGGACAGGCAAGGGCGGGACAAGATGGGACAAAATAAACCGGACAAGAAAATTGAGATATTTATGAATCAAATTTGTGCATTTCTGTGACTGTCCCCACGTCCCCTGAAGCATTGCATTGCATTGCATTGCATTTCATGGCGACAGAACATAAGGCAACACAGTGCAACACAATGCAATGCAGTGCAACATAATGCAACGCCACACACTGCTTCCCAATGTACGGCAACGTAACACAGCGCAAAACAACACAACACAATGCAATGCAACACACTGCCCCACACCTCGTTGCAATGTGACACAACACAACACAATCGCACAGCTGTAGCTCGGGGGCTGGGTGCCATTCCTTGCCTGTGTCATGCCTGACTGATTTCCGCCTACGTAGTGGACAGGATTGGGTATGGCAGGATAGGGTGTATTCCCAATCAGTAGCAAACCTCACTCCACAGTAAGCACAGTAAGCACAGTAACAATGAGTGCCGACGCACAGAGAGACAAGGCACTGACATACATGACATTTCCAAAATTCAGTTCTTTTTGTTTGGGGAGGAGGGCCAATGGAAAGGGGAGGCTGGGCACAGAGTGGTTTGCTGCCTGGTTTGCGGCTAGCAGGACCTATTTGCGTTCTCTTTGGTCAAGGTTGTAACTTACAAGGGGAAATGAGGAAGCAGTGGTGGTGGCTGTGCTGCACACCTTTTTTCCTGGCCAATGGTACAGGTCACAACATTCATGAAGGACACAGGGAGGAGAAGGATGAGAGTACAACCACTGCCACCCCCACAACCACAGTATCGCAGCCTCAGCCTCAGCCGCATCCACAACCACAGCTGCACCCTGCCATTGCTGTTGCCATTGCTACCATCGCCATTTCCACTGCCATTGTCATTGTCATTGTCACTCACTGTCGCCATTGCAGGATTTACATATAGCAAGCCCTGTCCCCGAATGGTGTTGTCCGATGACTTCCAGACGCGACACCTGATTGGGAAACCAACTCAATCAGCCACACCCACGATTTCACAGCCACAGCCACAGCCACAATTAACGTAATGGCCGGCGCCACCGCCGACCACCACAGCCATAGCCGCAGCCATAGTCCCAGCCACAGGAATTGGCACAGCTGCAGGAAACAGCAGGAGCCACATCCACAGCCTGAGCTGCACTCCATGCCTCAGTTGCAGATTCATCATGATACCCACTGCTATCACGGTTCTAGGAGCCTTTGATCCTCTTGTTGCAGGGCACTAAGGGGCTGTATGCAGTGACCATCAGGTCAATCATTGTTCGCTACTACGTGCTACTGCAGAACCACTCATTGTTCCTTTGAAACCATTTCCGTGCAGCCAACCCCTATATGACTGTGGGGTAGTTGAACATCACGGCGCACTGCGCCATGCCGGAGGTGACTGACCGATCAGAAGACCTGTGCACTGCGACGGAATTGGACCAGCGCATTTCTGAGGTATTGTACTGACTTCGGACTACCGCCTTCGATACAGCTCAGCCTCCTGGAGGGCTGCTCACTTAAGTGCCTGACAGCTGATGCAGGGCAATGCCTGGGTACTTGTGCCGTTGGTTTGGAGGTCAGCAGACACCCTCTCCCTTCTCCTTGCTGTGGCCTGAACCTCCTCTGATGAGGCACCACCCTTCGATATATCTTTGGGGGTATTCGTATATCTTTGTCTTTGCTCCATTTCCCTGTACATCTTTGTGGGATTTCCTTTTGCAATTCCCAAAATATGGGATTTTCCGATGCACATCACTGCCTCATGACCCCTGCCATGCTGGGGTCCCCAAGGCAGCAAACGCTTGGACAGGCCTGGGCAAGGGCATTTAGGCGTAAAAGCACCCTCTCCTGCCAAGTGGACAGTTTTGGAGTCTTGGAGAACTTTGATTTGCTGGATTGCAGTAGAAGGGATGGATTTTTTACTTTTCTGCTCATTTGTGGCATTGGGTGATTTTTAGGTGTGGCAGTGCCAATTAGTTGTATCAGTCAGTGTGCATTTTGTTGCACTTCATATAGTTCTGCATTCAGAGGCATGTCTGTTACGGCCCTTATTGGCCATGTGTGGGCCACTTCTGGGTTGCCACGCAAGATGATCGTGGGGATGAGGTTGATTTTTGCGCTTTGTTTTGTCGAAAGTACCACCACACTTTTGTTGTGGTCAACGTGAGAAAAGCCATTTTACTGAATGTATTGGCCCGAACAATTGGGACAAAACTATGTACGAGGCACAGTAATGTACTTTTGTTTGCAAGTTGAATTGGAAGTGTGGTGTTGTGTTGTGTGCCCTGCATGGGTGATTTTAGTGTTGATTTGGTTGTAAGGCAGCAATTTTCTAGTCTCCATTGGGGCTTCTCTGGGAAGTCAAGTGTCACATGAGTGAAAGGAGAAATCTCCAAAACTTTTGATTTTTTCTATTTGTCAAGGAGTGTCAATGGACTGTCAGTGAGGCGCCACAGAAAGAGCTTAACACGCGTGTACATAAAAAGAGGAGACAAAGAACCCTAAACTGTAGCATCCGGTGCAGCGTAGTGAGCATCAGGGATTTGGTTTCAAGTCACGATACAAGGACGAATGGCTGGAAATGTCTTGGCGGAGACATTCAGTCGATCAGTACCAACCATTGACCCCCCCCCCCCCCCGACCCAAAGGGGCGCCCCCACCACGAGGATACAACACAAACACAACCAGACCACTGACCTTTGCGGAGAAATTCAGGAGGTGCACAGCAGACCTGCTAAGGCTACAGGGAGACCAAATTTTGCAGGAAAAGCGGAGAAGGGGGTGGACAGGAAACTATCCGGATGGAGGAACACGAATGTACCTCCTGGGCCAGACAGAGTCTACCTGTTGCAGGTAGTGGCAGGCTGTGTGTGGGTGCCGGAGGAAAGGATATGGGCACCGGAAGTGTTTATCATGGGAGAAGGGATACACTTCATAGTGGACCACCCCGTGAGACTCATGGCACAACCAAAATGTGCAAACATCATAGTAGCTGAACTAGGAATACTAGGAACTAGGAACAAGGAAAACGTTTGGACGTCAACACAGACGACAACAACAGGGGGAAGGTCTTCCCATACCACACACCACAACAACCACACAGGGGCACGGCGAGGTGGGGAGGGCTAAAGAGTGGCGGGGCACTAGTGTTGGCACCGACCGAACCACAGGTGAACCGGAGACCAGGGGACATGGTCACTGATGGCGGACACAGCCCCGTCAGTGTTGGATGTTGGGACTGATTTGGTTGCCAGTGCCACATGAGGTGGCATCCCAACCACAACGCTGAACGTTGACACCACTTGGAACAAACACCCCCCCTACCCCCCTACCACACAGCCTGTACTTAGAGCTCGTACCAAGATACTCGTATGAGGCAGATGGGGTCTCGGACCAAGCACAGAGGCCGGTGATGAGGAATGCTACATGGCACGAAAGTTGGCACGGCGTATGTTGGGGTAGTAGTAGGTATGCGTTTGGTGTTACCACAAAGCCTGTCAGTCGGTGGCGTGATATAGTGGTATCACGGTACACAGCAGCTCCACGAGTCGTGGGCCCGAACCTCGCGCACTTTCCTGTGAGTTGGAAGGGGACACCCCGGTGCCCCGGATCGTCGAACCCCAGGGATGGTGGGATGCATTGAATGCCCTGAATCCCCGCTTGCTTTTCACGTTTTGACAAGGGGAAGGAGCATACGTGAAACGCACCGGACTCCTGCCCCACGGTGCTCTTGGGGTTGGAGGCAAGGCCCGCCTCCCAGAGAGGTGATGGGACCGGCCCAGCCTCCGGTCTTCGGCTTTCATGTGGGTAGGCGGATCGAGACCCCAAGGGGGCAACATGACAATGGAAACGGGTGGCCCAAAAAACGGTTATTATAGGGACGGCAACGTAGCATTCTTGACATGCGGTGCACACATACCCCACGGATCGTGGATTCGAATCCCGGCCGGATTGCCGTCGCTTTTGTCGAGGCTGGGGTAGGGGGGGGGGGTGACGGCGAGGGTGTGAGATTTCACAGATCTAGGACCTGAAGGGGATGGGGTGTGTGTGACCTGCTTCCCAGTACCTTTTGCCATGGTCGGAAGGGGTCAACAGTAGCGCCAAGTGGAGTGGAAGAGCGCACGGGGGGAGATTGCGATTGCAGAGTTGCAGCAGCGCCGTGTGATAGAAGATATCCGGTGGTGTGCACTAGTCTATGTTTCAGAGTCCAGGTTACAGGCCAATGTGGTTGGCCGGTATGGGGAGCTGCTCGACTTGCAACATTGGTAACAATTTTTGCTGTTGTTGCACGTGTCTTGGTTTGTCAAGGCACGCACATAAGAGAACACGGTGGTCACGTGGTTGCGCAAGCTGACCGTAGAGCACCCGTATGAGTGGCGGGTGCGCATCCAAGTGTGGTTGACGGGGCTACAGAGATTCGTTGATGGGGGTTATGTGGGACGGAAGTTTCCACTCTGTGTGGGTTATGGGAACGCTCCTGTCAATGATGTGGGTGCGACAGCTATTGTTTGGCAACAAAGTGACTGTGGGCGAGGTGGCAAGAGTGCAGTACATGTGTCTGTTGAGCGAGCCGGAGACGGCTCGCACGCTAGGTGAGTGACGGTCTCACCGAGTGTTTTGCTGGCGAGTGATGGCCTCGCGCGGCACCTTTTCTTTTTTGATTGGTGTTGGTGTGTGCAGCCCTGGAGTGGACCACGGGTCCCTAGCGTTCAGGTGGCCGAGTCAACCGTCGCTGTTGTCGGGTTTTCTGCATGATGAGGTGAAACATTGTGTCCCTAAGTGCAACGTTTATGTCTAACCGGCGCTTGTGGGAGGGGGTTGATCTGACCCAAACAACCCATGCAACATGCAGTAGCCGTAGTGTATGGCGCACTCAAGGCAACATTCGGCATTAATGTTGCAATGCAGCAAGTCGAAACAATGTACTGAGATTCATAGCTATGACCACATGCCTGTGTCATGGGGGTATATGCGAGCTCAGTATCCGTTGCTCATGGCCCCCCACACCACACCCCAGCAACAACCGCAGCACCACCAACCGCAACGCCAAAGCAACAACAACACCGACACTAGCAGAGGGCAGCCCAAGGCAGACTAGTGCAGCCCGGACAAGACGCCTGGGGCACCGGTCCCAAACCCCTAGTCTGACGGCGGGCGCTATGTGCACGATTTACCACCCCCTGCCGGCTAAGGCCATTAAGCCAACATACATCATGAAACTACATACATCATGAAACTACGCCCAAGACAGACTGGGATATGTGGGCCAGTAGAAGCAAGTGGCCAAAAGCACCAACACCAAGTACACCGACACCAACAAGGAGCCACCTTGACCTCAAGCAGAAGAAGGGGACAGGGCGTGATGACTAAGCCCCTCATCCCCGTCACCCTCCCCTACCCCCTCCCCACAGCAACAAGTTCCCTCACCGCCCTTTACCCCCAAGACAGGGCGAACATGGAGAGCCCAGAGGAAACTGGGTAGGTGGAGAGGGAAACACAAGGGGATGTAACAGGGCAGGGCTGACTGCACTCGCCGAAGAAGGTGCAGAGCGCAGAAGGAGGCAAAGGAAAGGACAAAAGGGAAAGAATCATTTTGGCTGTTAGAAGCCCCTGTCAGGAAAATTATCCTGCAGATGCACACACCGGCGCGCACAAGTCAGTGCTGGAGCCGGCAAACCCAGCATGGGCTCAGAGTGTGCATCTGCATGCACCTGGTCAACGGCACGGGCAACAGCCCGTCTCTGGGACAGCTGACCCTGGAGTAGTCAAACAGGACAGGTCATCCAGGGGCTCCATTGACACGACCAAAATGCGTTTGGGCCCACAGAGGGTCAGAATGAGAAGTGGCGAGAGGCCAATAGGCGCTGCCAAAGGCAAACAAACCAACACCATGGCCTTGTGCCAACCTCCCCCCCCCCACAAAAAAAAGGCCCAAATTGGCGGCCAACCTTCGTCCTCTGCCAGTTTGTGTGTTTTTTTGGGCAGCTGAAATACAAAGGCTTGAAAGGGAGCTGAAATTGGCGTTACTTAATTTGCATGATTTCATTCTGGACAGAAATTTTTTATTTTCTTTGTGCAGATTGACACCATGAAGTGTGTTTACTGCCCCTAAAAAGCTGCCTTTGTGGTCCCTTGGGGTTGTTTGTGTCTTGCTCATTAGTCTTTGGTGAGGGAGAAGCACCCCAATGTTGTTGAGGGCCTAGCTTGCAATGTGTGTGTTTGCTCTGCAAGGCCCAGTACATTTTTCGCATACTCTGGTGGTAGCAGCCCTGTCTTGTGGAACATCATCTATTGTAGTAGAGCCTTTCATTCCCACATCCTGTGCAGCATAGTTTGTTGCTTAATCTTAATCTTCTGCTACATGTGCATAAGTTTGCGCAATGGTACCCAGCATATAGCATTTGCATGGTCAACAGAAAGCTGCAAAAACTTGCCAGGTTGAGGAACTTGGAAGGTATGGTGTGGCGTGTTGTCCTGTTGCCCATATGGTAAAAAGGTGGACCAGGCATGAGAGGATTCATTGGCACAACATATTACCACGCATCTTCATGACAAGGAGTGCACCCAGCATATTTGAGCTGTTGCGCAATTCCTACTTCTCTAGGATATGAGCAGAGAGAGGAGAAGTCCAAAGCAGAGACTAGCTACCAAGTATCTCTCACTCAATTGTGGCATACAGACCAGCAAGTGAATTTTTGTTCAAAAACTTTCAACATATCAGTTTGCAAACCGACCTAAGTGCACAAAAACCAAACAAAGAGGTATTTTGGGGGTGTATGAGTGAGCACTAGGCTGAGTATGGTGAAGGGGCAAGCTTTTTGGCCAAAAATGTGTCCTCTGATTCATCGGATTTCTTCACCGATTTTTTTGGGAGGGGCGTGGCGTGGAGGTAATATGGTTGTATGAGTGGTTGCATCTAAGGGTGAGTGCATAGAGACCGCGGTTGCTTCATGCTCATGGTTCACACAACTTGGTATGTCAAATGCTAAGGTAGGCTGATGTAAAGGGGGGCGGGGGGCAAAGGCAATTTATGCTGTAAATTATGTACATTTTTATAAATGACTCGGGAGATGGCCGTCAATGTTCCCCTAAAAGGCGTAAACCCCCAACCCCAAAAAAGAAAGATGTAAATTCCTGTGATAGTGTACATTGATGAAATTCAACAAAAGGACTGTGTCACTCAACAGCTCAACCAAAGGACTTGAATTCCCGAATTTTCACCAACTTCAAAAAATTTTAGACATATATAAACAGATATATAAAATCTGGGGGCTGGGGGCCGAAAGCCCTATAATTTCCCGTAAATAATCAGCTTGTGCTGAGGATGCCTGCCCAAAAATGTTGTGGCGCACTGGAACCCGTGACCCCTCACAATGGTGTATGTTGTAGGTCAAGTCATACCGGGGGGTACCGGGGGGATTACACAAGCTAGAATTTCTGCACTTCAAATTCTGTGCAAAATTTTTGTGTGCAATTTGTTCGCTGTTTTTAAGGATTTGTGCAGGTATACTTTAGGCATTGCCTTTGCGACTTGACGACCATGCCAGATGTTTTGGTTAATGATAATTGGTTTCTCATGGAAGTCGCAGAGGTGCTGAAGTACGAAACGGTGGTCCACCAGGAAATACCAAGGGCTATGGAAAGGACAGCAACCATCCAGAGTCAACCAGGAAATACCAGAGACTATCTAGAAACAAACTTCGCAAGGAAATAACAGCAAGTGTCCACTGTTTCTCATTAGCAATTTTTGGGAACCATACACAATTTGTTCGCTCACTTTTAAGAAATGTCACAGATTTTGTTGCGCCAGAATTTGTAGATTCACATTTTTCCCCGCACAGAATATCCCCCCCCCCCCCCCGGTACGTTTTTTGTTCTTAATGTGAGTCAAATCGGTTTTGCGAGTACTGAGAATGTTGTAGTCCAGGTACCTGTTTTTGTGCTGTTGGATTCGTTCTTACGGTTGTCAGTGGATGACCCCAACTGAGAAAGTGGACGTGGGCTGACATTGATGAACTGATGGGTGAAAGTGTCTCTGGCGCGACCATGGAGCCCCATGGTCCCTCCGCACCGCACCCTTTGTGTTCCCTCCCCTGCCGACCCTCGCCCCACCTCCCCCTCCCTCGATTGTGCAGTCGCCTCCTCATGTGCCCACACCTGCTCTCGCAAGGCACAGGCGCTGCGGGAGGAGTGCGAAGCGGAGGTGTGCACTGCCGCCGAGCGGCTGGAGGGCCTTCTGCAGGCCGTGGAGGCGGCGCGGCAGCTGGCCGGGGCGGATGAGCCCCTGCGTTGCCCATGTGTTTGCAAGGCCATGCCGCCTGCGTGCCCCGACACCTGCACCCGTTCCTCGACGGCGGACGGCCCAACGGACCTCGTTTTGGGTGCGGCGATCCGAGACCTTGACGCCGAGTACCAGGCGCTCGTGGCGTGCCCCGAGCCCGAGGGCCCGGCGCTGCACCGGCAGCACCTGCTTCGTCTGGTGCGGCGCCTGCATGACCGGCTGCTGCGGGACTGCCAGGGGCGCCTTGACGACGTGGGGCCCGGCAGCAGCGAGGGCGCGGGGGTGCAGTGGCTGGAGGCGGCGAGGCGTGTGCAGCACTGTGAGAACATGGTGTGGACCCCTGTTTGGATGAGGAGACCGGGGTGCTTGCCTACCCCAAGATCGTTGCAGAGGGCAGACGCAGAAGGCGGTAGTTGGGCGAAGGAGGGGTATTCCATAAAGGCTGGTTGGTTGCCGGGGTGCTGTTTTTTGTTTTTTTTTTTTTCGGGAATTCTCTGCTTTGAATTTCATTTCTGCAATTTCGTGGAATTGATTCCTGGAATTCTTTGGAATTTGCTTTTTGGATGTTTTGATTCCGTTCGGTGGTTTTTGGGATTGTTTGGAATGAAGTTTTTGGATTTTTTTAAATTTTATTTTTCGGAATCTTTGCCCTTTTTTATTTTTTTGTTTTTTCATTTTTCGAAAGACCTGTGGTTTTTGGAATGTTTGTGGACAACAGCCCTCATAACAACATCGTATTACAGAGGGAAACCCGGACGGGATAGTGGAAGGCAGGCTTCTCAAAGGGCTGGTCCCGTCAGGGCACACATGCCAGTGGCGGGCAGCTGCCCATCCCGTCTGTCCCCGCCTCTGTTCAGCTTCGATCGAGCCCTCCGTCGTGCGACGAAGGGGTCATGTGATCTCCGGCGATGCCCCACGAAGGCGGGAGCGTCACCGTCGTACGGTGCGCAAGGGAGGGGGCTGGGGCAGGTCCAGCGTGAACGTGCGGTGGCGGTGAGGATCGGGGGGGTCGGGAGGTCCCTCCTCCGGGCGCTCACAGCGAACCCCCCCAACGGGGGCTGCGGGGAGGCAGGGGCCGCAAAGTGAAGGGCAGTGCCAACTGGGTCCTCACCTTCGGCGCATTGAGAGACCGCCACTTCTGCTGGCTGGACGGCCCTGTGAAGACGTGGGCAACGGTCTTGGTCCTTTGGCCCCCGCAGTGACCACCCAGATATCTACTTCCCTCCAAACCTCTTAGAGCGGTTTGCCCCCCCCCCCCCCTCTCTCCCACCCAGGGACGCATTAGAAGAATTTTTTTTTTTACCGAGCTGGGTTTACCCTGTCGAGGTTTTACACCCCTTCTTAGGTCCAAGGGTGAGCAGCACATTTTAGCAACAGCAAGCAGCAGCAAGCAACAGGCGATTAAAAAGTCCTTGCGAGGACACCGTGGCTCAAAACCGGCATCCAAGTAGCTCAAAGCGACCGGGGAGCAAACACGCATCACCACAAACAGGTTTCGTGCCATTTCGAGCCGTCTGGCCTATTCTATGGCCGATTTAGTGTCTAAAAATGGCCGTTTTTGGTCTGTTTTCAGGACGATCGTCCTGAAAACTCAGGACGATCGCCGGTGTGTCAAGTGGGCGTTTTCAATGAGGGCCCTTCTTCTTCCATTGCGAATGGGCTATAAAGGGATGCAAACGGGTCTTCAGTAAGGCGTGCGCCATGCCGTGGTGCCACGCAGTGGTCAATTTTGAGGTGAAAATAAGCCGTTTTTGAGCCGTGTGTCAGAACAATCGTCCCAACGGTGGAAGCGCATCTGCAAAGCAAGCAGTCTTTCTTCCACGGTGATTTCCAATGTGTTAAGCAAGACTAGGACCCAGCTCGGTCCTAGTTTGAGTCTTGATTAAGGAGCATTAGAATGATTTTTTTTAAGGAGGAGGTACCCCCAGGGTCTAGGACCCCCCCCCCCCCCTCTTCCAAGTCGCCTGAAAAAAATTTCTCCAGCGCCTTTGGCGCCACTGTTTTGTGTGTTTCGTGGACCATTTTTGACGAAAAGTTTTCGGAGCCTAAAACTGTTGGACTTCAATTGGCAAGGAGGAGGGTCACCCCCTTAGACCCCCTCGCGTGCAACCCCCCCCCCCCCCCTCCTCCGCTCAAATGTGTCCCTGCACCCCCCCTTCCAAACTTCAGGGTCTTGGGAATGACTGCATTGCCGCTGCCAAGAGCGATGCCAAAGGGCAGAAGCAGCACTTGTAAATTGGTGGACAACCGTCCCTGTTCCACTCTTCACCCATTGAAAATGCTTTTCCCCAGTGGCTTGGGACAGGCCAATTTATTTTTTATTGTTCCTCAAAACTCAAACCCGTGTGTGCACCTGGAACTTACTGAGCCTTTAGCCCCCCCTCCCCCGGTGTCCGCACTCCCATCTCCCCACATGCACACTTCCCCAGAACGGCACACAGCCTCGGAGGCACGCCTCCACAAGACACACCCAAGTGCGTTCAATGGGAGGCACCAGCCGGCAAGTCACGACCAACAAGCAGAGCACTAGACACCATTCGTCACCAAGGGGGGCGGCCTGTTCGAATTCCAGACCCCCCCCCCCCCTCCAGACCCCCCAAAGTTTTCGAACCCGTCTTTCTCCAACTTGAGATTTTGGGGGAAAGGGTTGGCGCCAAAGGCGCCGAAAATTTTTTTTGCCCTTCTTGAGGGGGTATTTTTTTTTTCACCCTATGTGTCTATACTCAAAATACTCAGAATTTTGTGGAGAATTCAAAAATGTTTGAAAAACACAGAAAAATTTTTGACCCCTGACCTGACCTCCGGGTCTGACCTTGGCTGATAGGAGCCTGAGCCAATGGGCAAATTTTTTCTGAAAATTTTTTTTACCCCATTTCTGTATGTTCAAAATGATCAGCGTGTTATGGGGATCATTTTGAGCTTTGTATGTTGGGGTACCCACTGACCCCCCTCTAGGGACCCCGGCGGCTGACCGGCCGACCCACCTACCCCCCCCCCCCCCCCCTCCAGACCCCCAAAAGTTTTCGCACCCGGTTGGGGTCTAGAATTTAAGCAGGCCGCCCCCCTTGGTCGTCACCCCCTCGGCCCCCCTCCACTGGGGCTTGCCATGCCCGTTCTGTACCCCTGAATGCGCCCTCAGGAACACCTGCGGCTGCAGAACGCCCTTTTGCGTGCAGAGCTACACGCCGCCGAGGCAGAGTTGGCCCACCTGAGCACCAGCATTGCCCACGCGCACACCCTGCAATCCGCCCTGCAGGACGAGATGGTGGCAGTGAACCGGGCGCTTGTGCAGCGGTTGCGCGAATTTGAAGCAGGGCCTGCGTCGGAGGTCGGCATCAAGGGCTCCAGTGATGCCATCCTGCCGGCGGAGGGTGATGCGGCGGAAGCGCATGATGCCGACTGCGGCGTCCTCCGGAGTTTTGCGGATATGGCGCATGCCGCGACAGTCACTGTGGATCGGGTTTGGCCTGCAGTCCCTTGGGTCTGGGTTCCCATACCGCACCACACCACACCACACCACACTGGAGACCCACTGCCCACTGCCCCTTGTAGTGCGGCAGTGTGCAGAAGGGTACCCACTGCCCAGTGTGGCAGTGTAGAAGGATTTCACTGCCCAGTGCCCACTGTGGTGCGGCAGTGTACTCAAAAGATTTGAACTGCCCACTGACCCACGCAGCATAGGCTGTCTGGGAAAACGCTGGTAGGTATCCGCACGACCCAGCCAACAACTGGCAGCGACAGTCCTCCGACCCCTTCCCCCCGTGACAGGAAAAAGAACAAGAGTGGGGTGTCTCAAACTTCTGAGGGGTTCTGTCGACCCTCGTGCATGTGGTTGTGAATGCAGGTGGGTCACAGTGGTTCCGACCAACTGACCCCAGTGCCCGGTTTCAAAGGTGAGGAGAGGGAGTGTTTGAGAGGGCAGAGCTCTCAGTGGCATTGAGGTGGACGGAACATATGCCCAGGTGGCAATGAGCATGACGTCCCAGCAATGGCATGGTAAGGGCGCACAAGAATCGCTGCCCTCTCGTCCACCACCCGAAGGCACCTGTACAAATCACAACCTCCTGCGAGAGGCTAGAAGTACCAACTAGGAAACCCACACCACCTTTGCTGGTCCCTGCCCCTCAGCCAACGCTGCTGTGCAAATGACCTCGATCACAAGCCTGACCTCGATCACAACCACAGATGACGGGGATTGGACTTCCCTGGAGCCCCGTACACATCTGGGGGAAGGTCTACAAACAGCCATTGGGCTGGTGTGCACACGCGCGGGGGGGGGGGGTGGGGATTGGCACAAGCAGGGGGGGGGGAAACGCGGTCCGCATTTTTCCGCATTTTTTTTTGCATTTTCCGGGCAGGTCCCTTAGTGTAATGTTCAAGAGGAAACATTCTAGTGGCATTGTCTTGCAGTCGGTTAGTTGTGAGGAACAATAGGTTTTGTGGGCGCCAGAGGCGCCGGAGAATTTTTTTTTAGGCAGACGGTAGGGGGGAATTTTTTTGTTTGACCCTATGTGTCTATGCTCAAAATACTCAGAATTTTGTGGAGAATTCAAAAATGGATGAAAAACACAAAAAAAAAGATATTGACCCCGACCCGACCAGCTGCAGCTTCTGCCCCTAAGCGGTTTTGAGCCTAGTCCGTGATATTCTTGAGTTGAAGTACTGCACTAAGTTGTTCCATCAAACCGTCCATGCTTTGAGCGCCCAATTGTGCAAGACGAGACGAAACATAGGGGTTTCGAGGGGCAAACACCATTCTAACAAAACCGCATTTTCTATCGCATTTTTTGCCGCATTTTCCGCATTTTTCCGCATTTTCCCACATTTTTTGCCAATCCCGGCGACCGCATCCCCCCCCCCCCCCCCTGTGCACAAGGCCTTGGTGTTGGTTTGTTGGCGGCGCCTACTGGCCTCTCGCCACTGTGTCCGGGTCTTGAGGTAGAGCTGCAGGACACTCTGCCATGGCAGAGGTGAAGCAAGTGCAAGCGAGATAGGGAAGGGTACACGGGGAAGACAGCCTGCACTGCTGTCTTCCCTGCGCTGAACCTTTGGTGGATCCACAGGACCCAGTTGGTGGATCAACCAGACCCAGAATGTAAGAAAAGGACAACGCGTAACTCCCCCACAACAACACATGCCCCCCTACCCACTGCACCCCCAATGACCGGCCACAACTACGCTGAGGGGAAGCGCTGAGCGCACTCGCCGGGACTAGTGCTGAGCGCAGAGTTGAAGGTTACTGCCGTTTGGATCCTTAATGTGTTGGTGCCACGACCCGCCACCATGGAGAAACAGAAAAGGTGGCCAACACAGCGGCTTGGTGGATCTTCAGGATGAGCGCTTCTCGGTGGCTCGGTGGCGCCCGGGGGGAGGGGGGGTGACAGAAACGTACCTCTGGTCTTCCACCCCACTGAGGGGCCTCTTTTCCTCCTGCGCTTTTGTGCTGAGTGCCTCCTGTGCGCACGTGCCATGGCCCAGGCTTCCTCCAGGGGGGGGGGGGGGGGGGGGCGCAAGACGGAATGTCACACAGGGGGGGGGGGGGGGCAAGGGAATGGGGGGGGGTGGCAGGAAGCGCAGGAGACCCAGGGGAAGTTGTGGGCGTTGCTGACTACCCCCAAGGACACCCAGGCACAACACGCAAGGCACTCACACCGGGTGTCTTACACGGGGAGCAACCCTGTCCTCCGGCCTCCCCCCTTGCCTCCGATTCCAGTTCAGGAAGGGTAGGGAAGCTGGAGCACAAGGATGTATTAGACCGCCTGACAACCACAGAGGAACCCCCCCACCTCCCAGACCAAAGTGACCTTCATGGGAAAAAACAAAATTTACCATTTGGAAAATTTTGTCGTGCCATTTTTGGTACACAAACTTTTGGGGCCCCGACCCCCCCCCCCCTCCTCTCTTCTTTGCTGGAACAGTCATGCAGCTGAACATAGCGCAGCCGGATTAGAACTGAATTGAAGTGCAATGAAGGCCGTGAGGCAGGCAGGGCTGGAGCAAAGTGGCGGTCCACACCTGACCAGCTGCTGCCCTGCCCCCTGTCCGCTCTGCAGCGTTTTCCCAGCCCTGTCCCATCCACGTCGGCTCCCTCCCCCCGTTTTGCAGGAAGTCCGCTGCCTCCTGCGGCACATCGCCGTGCAGTCCAAGGCCGCCACGGCCCCGGCGGTTGCGAGTTTTGAGGGTCTGTACCGCGCGCACTACGCGGAGCGTGGCCTGGACATGCTGCGGGACTGCGCACAGTGCGTCTTCTATGCCCTGTACCACCGGCCCTCGGACATGTGGCACGATTCGATCGCCCGCTTCCGGGATGCGTTTGCAGAGGTTTGGCCTGCAACAGAGGCACTGCTGACGTCCGGGCCGGCGGCGGCCGGGGCTTCGGGGCTGCGGGCCTTGTACGGGGCTGCCTGTGAACGCCAGCAGTGCAGGCCCAACGTGGAGGTGTCTGTCTGTTTTCGGCTGACGGGCTGAGTGGGGGAGGGCTCCTGCAGAGCCTTGCAGTGAGTGGTGGGCGGTGGATCATGCCACCCTGTAACCACCCAGCAGCACACCACCACATGCAACACAGCTCAACGCACCACTGCACACCACGGCATATCACAACACAGCACAACACAGCAGACCCACACCCACACCCACACCCACACCCACACCCATTGTGCTGTATGGAGTCCAATGGTAGCCCTCAATGGTCCCCTGCAAGCGTGTTGCTACCCGTGTGCGCCGTAGATTGGGTTTAGGGTTTTTGGGATTGGATGTGCCCGTGGGTTAGTGCTTGTTTTTTTTCTTCATGTTTTTACGTGTCTTTTTTGTTTCTTATGGTTGAATATGGTAGAAACACATCTTGGGGTGCCAAGGAAGCAATGTTTTTTGGCATTTTAGGCATCACTTGTTTCTCCCGAGTCTCTTTGCGGAGTGCAACTAGTGTTCCGGGGTATTGGTTGTGGGATACACACGTTTTGGGATGTGGGATGTAGACATTATGGCATGTAGACGTGCAATGTGGGATGGAAATGTAAAAGACGTGGGATGTGGGATGTGGGATGTGGGATGTGGGATGTGGGATGTGGGATGTGGGATGTGGGATGTAAGTATTGTGGGACTTGGGATGTGGGATGTAAGTATTGTGGGACTTGGGATGTGGGATGTTGACGTTGTGGGCCGCCGACGGTGTGGGGTGTGGGATGTGGGATGTAGACATCATGGCATGTAGATGTGCACCGTGGGATGTGGGATGCAAATATACAGGAGATGGGTTGTGGGAAGCAAACATTTTGGCTTCAATATTTTTCTCCTCCTACTAGTTGCCATTGTGTTTCATCTATGCCCCGCATTTGGTTGAAACAAGACATCGAGGGCGCCCAATGGTTGTCCCATGTCTCCATTGTAGCCGCCACATTTTTCTTGGGAGAGCGGGGTGTCAAGTTGTATGACACCCAAGTCTAGCGGGAGGCCAAGCGCAATGGCTCTCAAAACGGTTGGCGTTTCTCCACCATCCCCAACACTCTACAGTTTGTGTGCTTGCGGTGGTGTGTTTGGGGGGCACCTCAGGAAGTGTGTCCGATGTGTCAAGCAAACCCATGAGCCATGCGGTGCCAAGGTGCAACACAAGTTTCATTGCGACATATTCGTGTGTGCTTGGCCCATCAATGTCCTTTGAGAGGTTCACTGCAATTGTGTGTGCAATGTATGTGCCCGTTCATGCACATTACACAACCACTATTGGTGAGGCTGTACATTGCATGGCTTGCGCCACTCCACCACCACCGTTGCGTGGAAACCAGACCGAGAAGCAAAAGTTTCGCTAGCAGTGGCAGAAGGGAAGGTTGTGGTTGATCTACACGAATGACTACATGCACTATACTACTTGCCGGTGGTTCTCATGAATGGGTCAAGGGTACCTCCAACTTTCACGCCTCAGCAGTGAAGAAGCATGAGCGCTTGGGTCCCCACAATGTTGAAGGGGCAATGTGGCTTTCCGATGGTGAAATCTCATTTGTCTTAGGGAACCTGCTCACACGTACACACCGATATACTGGCAGCCTTCTGGGCTGTGTACCGGGGCGAGACGCGTGGGGGTGCGTTCTGCGATGTGCCCGGGGACTTGTCTCCTGTCGAGTTCTGTGGCCGCATGGTGTCATGGCGGTGTCCTTCCATCCTACCGCTTGCAGTTCTTTGGCCGTGTGTTCTTTTAGTTCATTGCTATACTATTTGCAATGGCCGTGACACCATCATTGGGAGCATTGAGTTCCTGCCTCTAGCACCGCACTCTGCCACAGATAGGATTGTTCACAAGGCAGAGGTGGTCCTGCCATACCATGTTTGAAGGCAAGCCCCGGACCGCTTTTCTATTGTGTGAGGCTTTGCCTAGTGGGCGTATGGCATCTAGAATCTTCTCTGCATACAAGTGTGCCTTTATTTTAGCGACTTGGAGGTTGTTGTTTGGATCCCCAAGTTGATATGGTACTGTGCCGATAGTGCCATAGTGATGCTAGGCTGGCAAGAGGGTGTCCATGCGCAATGTATGTACCGCCCGTCTAATCCTTTTAGCCCTTTACAACAACAAAATCAAAACTAATAACATAACTGAAAAAAAAATAACATATGTACCCCAAATCAATCCCTCCCAACCTCCGAGGTCATTTCCATAAAGTTTTCTTTTGTTTGGCAAGGGGGATCAGAATTTTTTGGGTGCTAAGCTTAGGTTGAAAAGGACAGTAGCCCCCCCCCCCCCGTTAGTCCTTGGGCAAACCCACCTAAAAAGCACCTTGACTGCCAGTATGTATGTATACGTAGACACACTAGTACAAAATTGCACACTCCAAACCAACCATTGCCAACATCGGGAAAATGCCACTTTGGGTCACAAGGCCAAAGCAACCGATTTGCATAATAGAGCCTTTGTTCTATTTTGCGTTGTTGGGATTGGTTGAGTTGCTTGGTTGACACCATCCAAGAACCACTGAATTGCTTTTAAAAATGTATTAGAGGTCATAGTGTTGTGGAACAACAACATTTCTGGTGAATACCAACCAAAAAAAAAGCAGTGTTTTTAACCAAAAAAAAACTCCATGTTGGGTGTCGAGGTGTCGCTGGGGTCCGTGACACCCGTTTAGCTCTCCTTTGCATTCGCATGAATCATGAGTTACAGCGTTGAGACTACGTACAGGATTAGATGCCAAACCAAAGTAGATGCATTGGCGCCATGGAGCCGCTCTGGCGCCCACTGTGTTCATTGAGATGGCATGTCATACCACTCAATGTCTAGTCCCCCAAATGTAGACGGAGCGAGTCCCAACCGCTGAATTGTGGGCCTGCTTTGCTTACCTTTTGGGCTACCTGACTTGCATTGGCGCCGTGGAGCTGCTCCGGCGCCCGCCGTGTTCGTTGAGATGGCATGTCAGACCACAAAATGTCTAGTTAGCACAACACAACACAGAATGTCCGTTAACTGCACCTATGGGGATCAGTCCGTAGGTGCTGTGCAGCCGATGTGCGGCTGCTCCCGCGATGACACTCTCCTACAAGTGTTTCAACGCCTAGTACTTCCTTGGGTGCGGTGGCGGTCCATGGCGGGTGCTTCCTCCTACGACTAGGTCAAACTTTGCAAAGCCCTAAGGTAAGCCAAAGAGGCTCACTTTTATCAGCACACACCCACACACGCACGCACACACACCTCTCCCCTAGCCTCCCATTGTGCATGTGCACCCAAGGAGTCAGCTGGGGATGCCCTTCTTAATCCCTTCGTAGTGCGACATCAAGTCACACCAATGGAAAACCTGGGACAATTGAAACTTGTTGAACCACCTCAGGAGGGTTGGACGCCACCAATCAACTCTTATGGGTAACTCTTATGTGCCACCTGGTCACTATGGAAGCCACATTGGTCCAGACATCTGTGCTTGTGGCATACTACTTTTTTTTTCCAATATGGACGGCCTGAGGTCTTGCCTGGCAGGATTGCAGTTAACCGCTGGCCGTTGGAGCTTCACCGCCGACGGCTGATGGTCACACATGGTTGGCCAGTAACCGACATCAGCTCCTGGGCGGGTGGAAAATTGCACCACGAGGGGGGGGGGGGGGGGGGGGCGTATGAGCCCTCCGAACCCGGGGGGGGGGGGGGCGAAAAAGGGGCTCTTCTGTCCCGTGACTTTGTGACACCTTCTGGGGAGGGTGGGGTTGCTGTTTTTTTTGCCAAGTATGCTGGCCACAAGGAGTGTCGTGGACTGGCATGATACCCCCGCCAATGGTTGAGCAGATAGTAGGCATGTGGCACGGGGTGTGCAACATGCCGGGGACCGGTAGTCCAACTACACTTGATGTGCTTTTCCGGTTGGCTTCAACCTCCTTTTTTTGGATGATCCAAAAATGGGGAAGGGGGAAAAAACTGATGACCGGGGATGCCCGGGGCTCTTCATCAGGAGTCGCAATGCCCATGACCAGCGGCTGCCCCCTACCACCCCTGGCCTCTTTTGTGGTTTAACCCCCAACCACCTCTACCAGAACTTATTCAGATTGAAGGATTCGTGAGGCCACCCCAGGGGGCTTCTAATGCGTCGCTGGGTCAGGGTCACGGCACGGGTGCACCAGCAAGGCCTTCACCTCCCTTTTGGGGTTTAAGGTGCACCCCACCTTTTTTGGCAGCGGTAGCAGGTTGATGCGCACCCGGAGACAGTCAGAACTGGGTCCTGTAGTTTAGGACTCGGCTCAGATTTGGGCAGGTGATATGTTGATCGACGAAGGTCATGGGAATCCGCCCTCCGTGGGTCTATACTCAACCCTCCCGCATCATCTTGGAGCCCAGAGGGCCCGGGGGCGGAGGGGGGGCTGGGGGGCACTGGAGTGGGCAGACCGGGTCCAGCGGCTTGGTGGCGGGTGAGGAGGGGGGTGCCATAAAGGCTGGGTAAGTATGTCGGTTTGTGCTTCCAGATGTACGCACTGGTTTGAGTTTGGACATGAATTATTCACATTGGCTCGTCCCAAGCCACTTGAGAAAGGCAATTTCAATGGGTGAGTGTGGGACAGTGGCCCTTCTGCTCGCAGGTGCTGCTTCTGTCTCTCGGCATCGCCCCCACACCGGCGACAGCACTGCCTCGCACGAAGTTGTTCCCAAGACAGTGAAGTTCGGAGGGCGCTTGCCACCACTAACGATGTGGGAAGTGTACCAGGATGTTGCGGATCGCTTCGGTCCCTTTCCCCAATCGCCGACCCCAACCGCTTTTAATAACCAACACCAACAACCGCCACGAACTGTTCCGCCAACCCCCTCCAACCGCCTTCCTGACCCCCCCCCCCCCCCGCTCTGAGCCTCCCCATCTCCATCCAACGCATCCCTGGCCTAACCCTCATGACTGTTCCCCGCCTGGAGGGCAATCAATACGCGCTCATACGCGTGCTTGTGTGCGTATATCTGTGACGTATAATATCCTCGCGAATATACACGTGCATACGCGTATACTGTGAGGTATAATATACGCGCGCATGAACTTGGGTATGGACCATCCTGCCGGCCTGTCCCTCGCACTCCCAATATCCATACCACGCCCCCCCCCCCCCCCCCACCCGGTGCTTTGCAGGTATTGCGGCTGCTGCCTGCCGACGGTTCCCTCTCGCCGACCGCCCTCTGCACCCTCGACCTCTCCCGCACGTTCGTCGCGGACCGCGGCGCGCAGGCCCTGGCGGCGCTGGTGCCGCGGCTGCCGCAGCTGCGGGCCCTTGACCTCGCGGGCAACGGCGTGCGGGACCCCGGGGCCTGCGCGCTGGCGGCGGCGCTGGAGGGGCACCGCGCCCTCACGGCGCTGGGCCTGCGCGGCAACCCCATCGGCCGCCCCGGCGGCAAAGCGCTGCTCCGGCTCGTGTCCAGCGCCCCGCGGCTGCGCCGCCTCGACCTCGCGGAGACGCACGTGGAGGCGTCCCTCCGGGACCGGATCGGGGCTCTGGCCCAGGGCCACGTCAGCCTCTGGGGCGACGAGGGTGACTGAACGGGTCCCGGCAGCCGGGCGTCAGTGAGGGGCTCGCTGGAATACCCGGACCCACCAGACGCACTAGAAGCCCCCCTCCCCCCATTCCGTGGGCCGAGCTGCGGTCCGCCGGCCTTTCCCCTTTCCCCAACCGCCACCCCAACGGCCCGCGCCAGCCAATATTTTTTTCCTGTTAAGGACACCCCCCAGGGACCACCAACCGCCGCCCACTAACCGCCGCCAACCGCCACTAACCGGGGAGGGGGGTGGAGGGGCGATACCGTCACTTGCGTCAAAACTCAAAGATTCGCTCCATGCACTATAACTCCATTCGCAATGGAGTTATAGTGGAAAGGTCAGGTGTGGGTCCTGGCGCATGGTCCCCCAGTCATCTGGTGACCTTTTCCCCCCGGGATGGGTGGGGGGGGGGCGTGGCGCATTCTGAGGGGATTGTCAACGGGGGGGGGGGGGTTACCTGGCGACCAGAAGATCAATGTCCAGGATCCAGGGATGTTGGCCGGGGCAGGGGGGGGGGGGGGGGGGGGCACTGGACCTTCCCAACGCCAGGGGAGGAAGTGTGCATGTCCGAGGTGTGACAAGTGGGGGGGCGGCACTGCCCCATAGCGCAAGGATTTTTTCTTTGTTGCGCAGCACCCCTCCAATCACCCCCCTTTCCCCAACATGTCTACTTCTGAACAGTGTGGCACCGACCCCAGCGCCACTGTAGACCATTTGTACAGCATTTGTTCTGGCCTCTTCACGCATCATTCAGCCAGTAAGGGCGCAGCGGAATAAGCTGAGCTGTGTCACTGACCAAGCATCCACAACCCTCTCATTTACGGAGACAGCGGCCATAGATGGAGACACAGACAGGTACCGCCGCCGCCTTGTGCCGAGACTCCGCGATGGGGTGCCAAACATCGCCGAATTTTGAGATTCGTGTCAGTGGGCATCTCCTCTGTGGAGCTCAAGTGCAAGTGGAACGGTTTTTGAAGCCCCCTACCTGCTGTATTGGGGGATGCACCATAGCCTGGCAGCTGGCAGGGCATCCTTTGGTGTGCCTCAGCCTCTCCAAATGATTGAAGCGTCATTTAGTGTTGGAATGTACATGTGGTGAATGTGCTTGTATAGCCAACATTGGGAACTAGTTATCTAGATGCAATGCAAACAACAGATACAAGAAATGAAAGTTAAAAATGAGTTGTAGACCCCCCCACCATGAGTATTCCAAGAATCGCCGTCGTTCGTTGAGATTTCAACACAATGATGCGTGGGCAACAGCCAAGTCAGAATGCACCAACATCACCAAGGCTTTCCGGACTCAGAACAGCACAGGTTGCACAGACTGGCAGAAAGTCCCCCGCCAAGATTCTGCTTCTACCTGGTACACAGAGGGGATACTGAATCCCATATTGTGAGGTGCAGCCATGTGTGGTTGTGCTCACTCTGTCTTCCGATCAGTTGAAGGGGATCCCCATGTTACTGTTTGAGAGTTTCAAATGGAAATCTGGTTATTGTTGTTGCTGTCGTTGTTTGCTGCTGCTGCTGCTGCTGCTGTATTTTGTGAATGCTGCTGCTATGCTGCTGCTCGTGTTGTTGCATTTCTTAATGTTATTGTCAAGAGGTTCCTTAGTGACACGTTCATCTGTTTTCTTGCTTAAGGACAGAGTATGCCTAAACCCCCGACCCCCCCCCCCCCCAACCCTTGTGTCCACGTGCTGAGCATTGGGGACCCCCGAGGCGGCAGGGTGACGTAGGCACTTTGCCCACATGTGGGCCCTCAAGACGGCAGGGTCAGGTAGCCATTTCTCATTTTGTCCCCGCGTTGTCCCTGTGTTGAGCGTTGGGGACCCCGACACGGCAGGTGTGATAGAGCCACTGTGCCCACATGCGGGCCCCGAGACAGCAGGGTTTCAGCAGCCATTTCCAATTTTGTCCCGGCGTTGAGTGTCGGGGCCCCCTGAGACGGCTCACGTGATGTAACCACTGTGCTCACATGTGGGTCCCCGCGATGGCAGGGGTGCAGTGGCCATTTCTGATTTTGTCCCTGCGCAGAGTGTTGGGGACCCCTAAGACGGCAGGTGTGATGCAGCCTTTTTGCCCACATTTGCCCACATTTTGCCCCCCGAGACGGAAGGGGTTAGGTAGCCATTTCTCAGTTTTTTCCCGTGTTGAGTATTGGGAATGCTTCCCCTGCGGCGCTTGTACTGCCGGCGGCGCGCCCTGCGGCGCCTGATTTGGGTAATTATCCCAAAATACAGGTGGAATAGTGCTGCATACATACACACATTTTTCTACACACCGTTTACATCACTTTTCCTCCTATGTTGTTGCTACATTTTCCTTTTTAGGCCTCTTTCTTTCACAAATGGTGCACTTGATTCCGTCCGCAATGCGGTATGGAGTAAAGGGGAAGGACGCATAGAGATGTACACCCAAACCTTGGCCCATCTAGGATGGAACAATATGGAATCGGCACATTTAATGTAGTGGTATGTGTCGGAGTCCAAATGGAACAACTTACCACATTCGCTGGAGACACTAAGTTGGTAACTGTACTCTCAGCTCTTTACAAGTAAACCGCTCCGATCAAAGTACGTCAAGTGCTTCCCAATGCACAAACCATGGTCAAACTATGTGGCTGTGGTGCCAGGACCAAGAGATCCAGAAAACAGGTGATCGTGCTCAAGATCAATGGCAACACACATGATGCCTGCATGGAGACCCCTTGGCAATGCCTTGTAGGACGAATCACCATGGAAAGACACAAAACAGATGGATGGCACACCAATCCTTGGCACATATCTCTACAAACCTTCTGCTCATTGGAGATGATAATCCTGAACATCATGACATTCATATTGGCATGCTTGGGTGTTTTTGGATGGCAATGGACCCATGGCAGTAAATGCTAATGATGCCGTCCGCCTTTACTGCCTTCCCTCAAGCCCTCAGAATACCACCCAAATACTCTACTAAAGTGGTACAGGACAACTGTACACACATTTCTAACCACAAACGCCACAGCAAGCACCAGAAATCCCCCCTCTCCTACACCAGCCCTTCTGCATCACCCCAAGTGGTGGATTGGTTCACCTGCAGGTGAGAGGCAGGCTCAATGCAGTCCTTCCAAGTGAGCATTCACGTGATTCAGCAAGCCGGCTAGTTGTCTTGGAAGAGGCTCTGGGGTGACAACATTCCTCGGTTTTGTGGCCAACCTACCCCTTTTCCAAGGTACTAGGGGGGCGGGGCAAAGGGTATAGAAGCGTGACACACTTGGGGCCTCTGCCTACCTCTGCAATGGTCGTGAGATGCTTGTTTGAGCAAACCCACTATGTGGCGCTTGAGGGTCCTCCTTTTTCTTTGCTAGAAATCCGCGTATTTCCTCCCCTTATACATTTTCTAAACATCTTCAATCCCACACATGTTCCTTCCACCCCGGCTCCTGAGTGGGTGGCAAAGTGATGGCAGGGGAGTGTACCCCACAGGTCAGAAGGCTGTGAGCAGTGGGACAGACATTCCAGTCTGACCCATAAAACTGCACCCCCCGCTCCCCTTTCCTGTGAACTGGTTTGCGCTGCGAGAGCGGCACGGCAAAACTATTTGTGGTTGCAGAAAATTGCAATGAATTGAACTGAGTGAGTGTGGCATGAGGTCAGGATCATGCGGGTTACTTCAAAACCTGATATCATGGCCTTGCCCTGTGCCCCCTCAGGCACATTGTGGACCAACAAGCAGAGACAAAAGACATGGCACTGGACGCTGGGTGTACTCTGCGGTAATCTGCCAATTTTTCAGGACACCGGCCCATGTAGTTACATAGAGCACAAGTACTCTGCTTTGAGGACCGCATCCAGCCGAGAGGATTAGTGGGCGATACCTCACTCACGCTAAGCACACTTCCCAGGAGCTACAGTGCCCTGCACTACACACACTTCACGACACTACACTACACTACACTTCACTCGCACTGCACTGCACTAAACTACATTGCACTGCACCCACGGGGGGGGGGCGACTCCGCGGGTCCTAGGACGCCAACTACCCCTGCCCCCCCCCCCCCCCCCTAGGGGCCTTCGGCCAACAGTTAGTTGCCAAAGGTGTCGCCCTCAGGCGTCCATGGGCGCCTAAGGCGCCCGATGCTCCATGAACACCAAAGGTGCCCTAAGGAAAATTTTGTCCAATTTGCACCCCAACACTATCCTTAAACCCAACCTTGACTCTAACACCCACCCCCAACCCTCAGCCTACTCCTATCCCTACACCTAACCCTAACCCTAACCCTAGCCCTAACCCTAGCGCTGGCTCTCACCCTAGGCTAGGGTCAGAGTGAGTGTTGGGGTCCAAAATGGAGACCAATGATGTGGCAAAAGCAGCCATGAACGAAATTGGAGGGATCTTGTTCAGCCCAATCAACATGGCTGGCATGGCCAAACCAACTGGCTGCAAAGGTTAGGGTTAGGTTTACGGTGATGCTATGGTTAGAGGGAGGGCAAGGGGAGGTAAGGGGAGCGTGTCCCCCCCCCCCCCCCAACACCCCAAATCGCCCCACCTGGACCCCCCCCCCCCCTAACCGACCCTCCCGGAGCCCCCCCCCCCATCGCCCCTCCTAGACCCCCCCCCCATCGCCCCTCCTAGACCCCCCCCTCCAATCCCCCCCCCCCCCCCCCCCCAAGGGGCCTCCGGCCAACAGTTAGTTGGGGGGGTAGTTGGCGTCCAGAACCGAGGGGTCGCCCCCCCCGGGACTGCACCGCTCTACACGACACTACAACTGCACTGTGCTGCACTGCGCAATACTACCCTGCACAGCACAGCACACTAAATGACACCACTCTACATGACACTGCACACGGCACAGCTCAGCACAGCGCAGCGCTGCACTGCACTACTCTGCACCAAACCACACTGCTCTGCACTACACGACACTACACAACACTATCTTACACCATATTACACTGCACTGCACTACACTGCACCACGCAACACTTTGCTAAGCACTACAGTACACTGCGCTACACTACACTACACTACAATACACGTCCTGCGTCCCTGTCACAGCACTGTCCAGAATGATGGCCATGAAGTTCGTCGCCCTTCTCCTCATTCTTCTGCCGGTGGCAGCTGCCATGACTGCTGATGAATGCATCGCCCTGGCCCAGCCCCCAGACTTTGTACGGAGGTGGTCGAGCTGGTGGTCAGGCGTTGAGAAGACCCCGATGGAGTACTATGAGAAATCCATGGATTCTTCACTTCGGTGCTGCGGTGCAGACACGTCTGCTTGCAAGTGCCCCATTCGGGACTGGTTCTACGCCAGCCGCTGGCAGGATTGGTGTGGCAAGATGCAGCAGTGCAAGAAGGTGCCGGTCACCGCACCATAAAACCCATGAGCTCTGTAGAGTGTGAAGTCTGAAGGCGAGGGTTCATATAAAGCAATCATGTGCTGGGTTTGTTGCCGGTTCCGCTTGGGATCTGCTATGCACCAAATGTCTTCGGATTTCAAACGACGTGCGTTTTGAGACAGCGTGCCACAGATCTGCGTCTCAGAGGACTCTTCTATAAAGGGCTGGGCAGTACCCGGCGGGCGGCTTGTCATCCTGTATATCATGCATGGGGCAATTCGTTGGAGCACAGAACCACATAATTTGTGGCTTGCCTCTCTGCTGCTGGACCTGGTGCATTGCGGCCGCCCACATGTTGCAATGTGCCTTAGTGGCACATATATTCGTGTTGAAGCACTCCTGTGCCTGTGTGCCATAGGCTACACTGCAGAGGAGGCATTCTTTGGACATGAAGGTATGTAAAATACGGGCCTCGCGAAGTCATGCCAGGCAAACTGCCATGATGTCTTTGTTGTCGTGGGCTGTGGGAAGACAGGGAAGCTGAGCTTCGTGTGTGGTGGATTTTTGGGAGAGCTTGGCAGGGAACTAATTGGGCGCTTTGTCCTGTGGGCAGGAACTTCCATTGTGCCGCAGTTAGGCTGCCCAGTGTCACATGGTTGGTATGGAGTCATGGAGTCATGGCGTGGGGCAGCCCTGCGGTAACAAAGCTGTGAATCGGTGTGGTCGCACAGGCATCGACGCCCAACACATGGTTGAGCTAATTTTCAGGAATTCGGGGGTCTTGGGCGTTACACACACTGACCTTAGGCGCCACACACACACACACACAATGAAGCTGGGCTTTCAATTCCTCCTGAATAGGGAGTTGGGTACAACAAGTACGGCAATTTACATTTTGGCCTTTGGCGAATGCAGCAGAGGTGTAATTCACAGGATGATTGTTGTTTGCAAGACGTTCCAATATGAGCTAGCCTCTTTTTTCCTAAGGCGGCGTGGTGTGCACCGTGTGTGTGCGCACAGTTCCAACAGGAGGGTATTTTGGAGAAGCATATGGCTAGAAGCCACAGTTCTTGAGATTATTGCAAGAGATGATGATTATGTAGCAGAGCAGTTGGCGACCAACCAACGGCGGTTGTAGTACGGATCGTGATGAGTCACAATTTGTGAGGCATACAACACTTCAGATTGTTGAAAGTGACCGATGAGACTGCAAAATGCAAGGCCAAAGGTCAGTGTGGCGTGTGTGTCATACTTTGTTGCATGCCATGCATCGCATCTATGGAGGTTCCAGCATGTTTTGTGTTCTTGGTGTATTGTGTTGGTTGCCATGAGGTGAAGTGTGTTGCGTGAGGTCACCCGGATCCAAATGGTGTTGGCTCACTTGCTTTTTTTGGGGCTGTAGTTACTGCAATCCAACAGTGGAAATCTGACCATAGACCTGAATAGCCTGACGCAGAAGTCCCCCTGCCTCTCCCCTCATGATGCAGAGGGCCTAATTTGTCCAAAAGACACCAAGAACCAACAATTGCATACGGGGCTGGTAGTGGCTTAGCAGAAAAAAATGTGCACTTGCATTAGCGAATTGCAGTAGTGATCCCACCCATACCCCACCCATCAAAATACCTGCCTTTTATATGCCCGGTATGGCCCCCTTTCTTGCTGGAGCGCATGTCATGTACATGCAGTGCTTGGGGTGCTTCCCCGGGGGGGGGGGAACTCCGCGGCTCCTGGACCCCCCCGCCACACCACCACCCCAAATTGCCCCACTTGGACCCCCCCCCCCAACCGACCCTCCCGGAGCGCCCCCCCCCCCAGCCCCTCCTAGACCCCCCCCCCCATTCACCCTCCCTGAACCCCCCCTCCAATGCCCCCCCCCCCCCCCCGCAAAAGGGGCCTCCGGCCAACAGTTAGTTGGGGGGGTAGTTGGCGTCCAGAACTGAGGGGTCGCCCCCCCCCGTGGGGTGCTTGCAAGACACGTCAGTGATGCCCTGAACAAGGGCTAATCAGGACAAGAGTGACAACAAGAGAAAGGACGGTGGCAGAATAGGATCAGCAAGAACATGCTTTGTGCTTCTCAGTTCCTGTTGCAGTTTTTTGTGTGTTTTGTAGCTGTTGTTGGTGAGAAACAAGGCAATAGGGGTGAATTGAGTCCTGAAGCCCTGGAGTGGTGTTTGGGGATGGAACGCCTGGGCTACGAAATTTCCTTCCACCACCCTCTCCATGGATCCATGTCCATGTCACCATCCCCAATCCCTTCACCATACCTGATGCTAGCGTCCGTTTTGATCTGGGTGCCCGTCCGTGTGCGTCCGTTTTGATTTGGGGGAGCGTCCGTTTGTGTCCGTTTTAGTTTCGGGGTGCGTCTGTTTGCGTCCATTTTGCGTTCATGTTTGCATTGCGTTACCTGTTTCTGAAATAATTGCCGGCAACCAAGCACCAACGGTTGAGCATGCCGCAGCATGCTGCAGCACCTGTTTTTGGGGCCTGTTGGTGGGGGTTTTGAAGCATGCTGCAGCATGCCGCAGCACACTGAAAATTAGGTTGGGATTTTTTGGGAAAAAAATATCGGAGCAAAATATTGATTGCATCCCTGAGCAGCGACTTTTCAGAGATGGCCCGTACTCTAGTGGTTCAACGGTGCATCTCTGATTCAAAGGATCACCACTTCGATTCCTGAGAATGGCCCCATTGAATCACCCCTGCGCATGGGCACACAGTGCTGTGCTGAGCTTTGTTAGATCATTGTTTTCTTCACGTTGTCTTCTGATGTCTACTGTTGAGCCCACTGAGGAGGGGACAACACAACCCAAGAGCAACAAGGAGACAACTAGGAGTACTACAGACTGTTTGCAGTGGCAATTGGAGAAGGCATCGGGCATGAACTTTGGGGTGTGTCTATTTGGGTCCGTTCTGGTTTTTGGGTGCGTCCGTTTGTGTCCATTTCACATTTTGGGGGCGTCCGTAGCCGTCCGTTTAAACGGACGCTAGCATCAGGTATGCCCTTCACTGGGGGTTCCTCTACTACCGGAAACACTCAATGAGCAGGTTGCACAAAAAACATGTCACGGGCCCTACTATTCAGTATCCTACTAGGCTTCACGGGACCCCTCTCCCCCTGTTTTGGTCTACACCCCTACATATCTGTTTATTCGTCAGAGTTTCTCAACACCAAAGTGAGGGACAGGGGCTTCGCGCCGTTAGAGCGGCAGTGCACTGTGTAGTAGCATTCAGCTGGGCCAGAGCAGGCACAATTGGAAAGTGGCGTGGCACAGATCGCGCTGCTTGTAGTCTTCATGGGTAACCCCACAACCCAACAGCACCAAGCAAACAAGCTACACCCCCTGTACCACCAGTAGGAGAGATGCTCCTTCCTGCCTGCCAGGGGCCATCGTAACGGATTGCATCTGTGGTAGTCCACCAGCATGCGCTTCTCTTCAGCCATGTCATGGGATGTTGACTCACGCTGGGAGACAAGCAGCCAAGTGGCCAACCGCTACGCCCAAGGGCGTCTTGATGCGTACCATGCAGTTCTGGATCAAAGAGCCGTCCAGTTCAGTAAGGATAAGTACGTGCGTGCCTTTGGCGCAGAGTATGCGCTGGACCCTCGTGCTAAAGCCGTGCGCAACTTCCAGGGGGCCCATGGCAGCTCTGTCACCGTGGTTTGTGACAATGCGCAGGTCTCCAGTGCATGTGTGGTGCGGCAGTGTGCATACATGCATGGCAGGGGAGGGCGACAAAAGATTTGCGCCGGGGGAGGGGGGGGGGGCGGGGGTGTGTGGACAGCAAAAACAGTCATACGACCCCCGCAACCAGCACAACCCCAATGCGCCAACTACTGGGTGCCGCTGACGCGAAAACGGCACATCTTGCCACATCCAGCACAGCCCCAGCACACCAACCACTGGGCTCCGCGAGCGCGGAAACCACACCAGCAAGAGCACCGGCTGCAGCGGCGAAGGGAAGAACGGGTGACTGTCCAGGGCCCCGTAAAGAAACAACACCCAGACAGAATGTCACACAGGGGGGGGGGGGGGTCGTTCGAGCCCCCGGAAGGAGGGGGGTGGGGTTTGGGAATAGGAAAGGGGCTCTCGTGACAGGCCAGTCCAAAGAGGCTCGTCTAAAAACTCTAATGATGACTCACCACCTGCGCTGCAAAGCGGCCCGCAAGATTTTTTTTCCAAAAAAATTCTCCCCATGACACATACTTTCAAATGATCAGCGTATTGTGGGGATCATTCTGAGCCCTATATGTAGGGGTGCCTCAGGACCCCCCCCCCCCCCCACCTCGGGGTCCCCGTCACGTGAGCCCTGAAGTGGTGGGGTCTGGAAAAGGGGCTCCAACGAATCCCCCTCCCCCCCCGCGTGAACCTTTTTTCTTTCCACTCCAGTGTGCATGAGGGGCTGTGCACATGTGGGGCCGGGTGTAGTGCATCGCAGTTCACGAAGAAGCGCTGAGCATTATTCGTTGGGGTGCGTGCTGGGCCAATTTTTTGCCATATCTGCGACCCTGTGCACACCACACACTTATGCCCAGGGCCTCCGGGGACTTTGATGTGCAATGCCTTAATGTCTTGATGTCTGCAGTCCAATTATCACTGAGCAATTCGGAGTACCTATGACAGTTTGGGCTCTGTTTGGCTGGTGGGGGGCCATGCCTGTGGCCTGCTTAGGTGCTTTACTCCCGGGGTGGGGGGGGGGGGGATCTGAGGGGATGATGGTCATAAAGGAGCGTGTTGGGCACGTGTCGGGCAAACGCCACCGGAACACCAACGAGTTTGGCACACCGCTCTTGCATTCGGAAGAAAAGTGCGTGAATCCAGGACAAAGGCCATGCAAAGTGTCAGCCGGCAATGGGTTTGCTGTGCCCCACAGTGACAGACCATTGTCAGGGCGTGGCAGACTGTTCTGTCTTTTCTGTCTTCTGGGGCGTGAAATTCGGGGGGCTGGTGTTTCGGGTGACCTGCATTTGGTGCTCGGGATTATGTGTGGTTCTGAGGAGTGGGGCTGGAAAGGCACTGTGGGTCACCGGCAGGCATTAGTCAGACGGCTCGCCACTGCAGCCTCACTGCCACCGCCCCAGATCCAATGTCCTGGGCCTGGGGCGGGATGCAGAAGGGCGAGGAATCGAGTGCACACTCGTGAAGGCGAGAGCCACCCCAGAGAACTTCACCCGTCCCACCACCTGGTTCGCGTTGTTCGACCGCCCTTCAACACTCAGACATGCAAGCCCTCGCACGCCATCCGTGCACACCGTAGTGACGGGCGCTGACCACTGTGCCCCCACACCACCGTCTGTCACGCCCTGAAAAATCAAAAAAATTGTCTGTCACGCCTCCGGACAGCTGTCTGTCACCCCCGAACACTATGCCACGAGAACACTAGGACCCTGGAACACTAGGCCAAGGCCCCCGGAACACTCTGCCCCCAGAACACTAGAGCCCCGGAACACTGGACAACGACATGGCACGGGGCACCAGTTTCACTGCCTGTTGAGGGCATCCGTTCCAGATGCCAGGATGCCAGGAATCCCACAAGCCGGAAGGACAGCGAAGGAGAAATGGGGTAGAATTATGTTCATGGATCCTGTTTGGTACAAGTGGAGCATTTTTTTTTGTTGCATGCTCTTGGCCATGGAGCGTTGCATGTGGCGTGGGGACAGGTACGGCTGCGGTGCTTCATGATGATCAGTTGTAGCTGTTGGCCACCGTATGCTCGGTTTTGGGCGGTTGGGTGGTTTTGCAGGGTGGCTCCTGTAGAAAGTCACCCCACCAACGGACGCGTTGTGGAACCACTCTCTCACTGGGTCCAACCTCGCAGGAGCAGATGGAGCATTGTGGGAAGTGTGACACAGTGGGAAATGGTGGGAAATGATGGTGGGAAACAATGCGGCCGTTCCCAGCAAAATCACCTCCAAAGGTGTGTGCGGCGCACGTGCCGCGCGCGCGCTCCAGCACCATCCAAGCCCCACGCTTCCTCTTGCATTCGTGTGACAGGACGCGGATGACGTCATGCAAGTGATGGCCGTCTGTGAGACGGAGGACACTGGCTGCGCGGCCGTCCACCCAGCCCGGCCGTCCACTGGACCGCACCCCTGTGCCTGGGCCCTGCAAGGGCAGGGGCGAACCGCAAGGCCTGCGCCCCAGGCCCTGCCCCCAGCCCCACTGCCCGCCCCCCGATCCGCACGGCCCGTGTTCTTCGGTGCGGTGTACGAGCACAGGGCCCAGGGCAAGGCCTACGTGGGGGCGGTGCGGGGGCTTGACCCGCCGCCCGCGCAGCGCTTCCGTGCCGACCGCGCCCTCAACGCCCCCAACCGCCGCCTGGCCGAGGCGCTGCGCGCGGGCGGCGGTGGGGACTCGGCGGTGGTGGCGGTGGTTGGCGGGGACGACGAGGTGCTCACCGGCGAAGCCCTGCGGTTCTTGGAGCTGCGGCGCATCCAGAGGCGGGGGCTGGCGGACCCCCTCAAGGGCTATAACCGGCCCCCTCCTCAGGCGGCAGTCGCACGGTATCAGCGCTTGCTTCAGGCCTTCGATCGGCAGCAGACACTCGGAGCCGGCTGACGGTGTCGCCGGGAGGCTCCGTCGGGCCACCGTGGCACCGCCTGTCCTCCCGAGCAACAGTACCCCTCCCTTGTCCTAACACGGGCTTGTCCAAAAACGGCGACCCCGTGTTTTCGCACCTTTGCCCCCTGAACCAGAACTTGGCCTGCGTTAGGACAAGGGGGGGGGGGGAAACTGGGGCTCCTGGACATACCGCAAGCGCACTGGCCCATGGACGGGAGGGAGGGAGGGAGGGAGGGAAATGTTGTGAGGGCTGTCCTTTGGAACAGGAAGCCCCCCCCCCAAAAAAAAAACCGCCGGCCTCCGCTACGCTCAGGCCTCCGCAGAGCGCGAGCCGGCGAGTAACTGCAGTCAGTCACCGGCCAACCGGCGTCGGTTGACCATCAACTGCCGTCGCTTGAGCGCCAACCTCCGGCGGTTGGGTGTAACCAGCCGTTGGTTAGCCGAATCCTGCCAGCGATGACCTTCGGCCGTCCTTCGGAGCGAAAAAAAGAAGAAGAAGAAATCCTGCCCTCAGTGCCCTGGACGCCCCTGGGGCCTCCAGATCACACAGTGGCCCTAAGGGCCGCCCTGGTTGGAGTTGGAGCAAAGCACGTCATACGGTTCGCAAACCGCCTGCCCAGGGAGCGTCTGCGTGGCTGCTGTGTGGGGCTTCGTACCACACACACTGCCTGTGACTCGGTGCATGTCCGCCGCCGTCCTGCCGTTTCCTCGTGCGGCGATCTACCAACGGTGGGAGTGGGGCAGGGCTGGGGATCGGATTGGGTTGGAGGGTGTCCCTTTAGCCGGTGCGACCTATCCGCGCACGGACTACTCGCTTGCTGGTCGCTCCGGAGCCTCTGCAGCCTTCCAATCCCAACCCATCTCTCTTGCACGGCCCCCTTCACAGCCCCCCTCTTGACGGGCACCCTCTAGGGCCGACAATTACACGATATCAGCGCCTACTGAAGGTCTTTGATAACCAGCAGACACTTGGAGCAGGTTGATATCGCTGGGATGCTCTGTGGGCACCACTTTGTAAGAGCCTCAATCGTTGCCTGATGCTTTGTGGCATGACAACACTGGTATATGACGCGTCATGGATTTTTCATAACATTTGATGGCAAGTATATTTTCATCCGAAGCTCAAACCCGGCCTGGACTCTTGTGTGGTCGATGTGTGTGTCGTCGGTACATGATGGACACTTGTGGCCGATACATGTCAGGCCGTCCACTGTAAGGCCGTCCAGTGGTCAAAAGGCGAGGATACTGTGACACACAGCAGCCGGAACAGGCAGGTGTGCGTGCGCATGCGTGCCCAGCAACGTAGACCACATGCCCCGGGCGCTCAGGGCCACTGCTTCCGTGCCCTCCAAACTGTCGCCCGGTGATGCAGAGCGGCACGGCACATGGATTGCCCGCCTGGTGCATCCGGCGGGAGCTGCAGTGCCTTTCCTTGGATTGAATCGTGTGGAACAGGGGCAGCCCCACTTATGAAGAACGGCCCCTGCCAACTGAGGGGCCGTCGGACGGTAGCTGGACGGTGAAATGGCTTTTTTTTGGTGGCGTATCAGCACAACGAGGGGCCGTCGCGAGCCCTGTATGCGGTGGAAGTGTTTTGGATCCTTGCTCAATCCCCAAAAAATTGACGGACATTGAACAGCAGCAGAGGGGCATAGAGACACACTGCCAGTGCACGGGGACAGTGGGAGGGGGGGGGATTTTCAAAATGCAAGGGACTACAAAGGTCCTACCCCCCCTGGCGAGAACAACGCCCTGTCAGAACAACATGACGTGTTGTTTCTGCAACTTTTGAACCATCTTTTGTGGTCGCACATCTTCCTCCTGCCCCTGTTCACCATACTGCATATCTCTCAGGAACATTCAGAACCTGCAAACACGGAGCAAATTCGCACTTTTTCATGGTTTTCCCAATCTTTTGTCCAATGCACCGAAATGTCGTTCCATTGGGGGGGGGGGGGGTATGTGTATCCCCCAGAGCGAGCCCTTTTACGCACCAAAGGCTTTTGTGGTGCATCGGGGGAAGCAACAGCCCGTGGAGAAAATTTGTATGCAGACATGGTAACCGCCTGTTGACAAAAACAGGCAGCAAGCAGCACAGGCACCGACCAAAACGGACGAAAATCTCCAACGTATCGTCAGTACAGCATGCAGACCCGGGTGTTCCAAATAACCCTTTTCAAGGGCTTTCCGAATATACCCCATATACCCCCCCACTACGGGACACTCATGAGCACAAATGAGGCAACAAGGGTAGCGACCCCGGAAAATGCTCCGAGTTGGCAGGAAACGACATGTCCCCGAGAGATATGGATTGCCATGGAGCAGAATGCTCCCTTTTCAGCACTGTCTTTGTGCCACATACCCCTCCCCCTTTGCGACAACAGCACTAAAATCGCAAAATTTGATGGAAACAAAATCTAGTGCCGTTCTGACAAAGGGCAGGTGTTTATAAAAGGCAAAGTAGGACATGTTAGCAATGAGTTTGCCTTTTGTGAGACTGGGCACAGATGGGGCCAGATGTTGCCTGGTTTCATTTATTAGTGTGTTTATCATGATTCCAATCTTCGCAGCCCTTTGTAGCTCTGTTCTCCTGAGGGTTACACGGCTGCCAAAAGGTCGGTCAGCCCAGATCACGCAGCTTCATTCGATCGTAGTTTGGTAACATTGGATGCGTCATGGAGCAGATGCAGCAGATTCGGTCAGAGTGTGAAGCAGCCAGTGACTGTGTGTGTGTGTGTGTGTTGTTGCTGCTGCAGCAGCAGCAGCAGCTGCTGCCGCCTTTGCCTTCAGCCCCTCCACACTGCCGCATAGAACAGAGCATTAATCTGGAGAATTAAAGCAAAGGGCGACCTCCATCAATCCCACGACACCACACCACACCACACCACACCACACCCGTGGGAACTACAACTGCAGCAACAAGCAGAGTGGCAAGGGGTCCCCAGGGCGGCATTGAACTAGACCCGCCACAGACGAGGGCGAGCCCGGCCGCCGCGCAGGTGCGTACACACACACACCACATAGAGCACGCACACGCACACGCGCCTGCCCGTTTTGCTATTCCCGTAAGCAAGACATCCCGGCCATTGCCTTTTGGTAACAGCACCTTTGGCACACCACACCACACCACACCACACCACACCACACCACACCACACCACACCACACCACACCACACCACACCACACCACACCACACCACACCACACCACACCACACCCAACGTCCCGACAATGACTATCCCAGCCCACCGTTCCTCCCACCGGGACACGGTGCTGGATACCACGTGCCTCCTATGCGGAGCACAACCCGAGACAGCGCCCCACCTGTGGGCCTGCTCGGCTCAGTCGCATGAATGGGGGCCAGCCCGCCGGCGACTCGCAGCGTGGCTCGACCAGAGAGTGGGGCCACGGGCAGCCCCGGTGCGCCACCAGTTATGGGAGCCGGCCGTACTGGAGCAATGGGCGGCAGCCCTGCGAACCCCCTCCATGCAGCTAGCCCACCTGGAGTGTACGGGGCCCCACGCGCTGGGCACCGAATTCATCCGCCACGTCGTCGAGGAGTCCATACGGATCTGGTACGCCCACGCCAAGGCGCGTTGCTGAAGGCCCGCCTGGGCCCGGGCAGCACGATGGCGTGGGCGTTGCAGGAGTTGCGCCTGCACTAGCAAGCAGAGCGGGAGGGAGTGCAGCGGGAGCTCCTGGAATAAGGACGGTCGCCAAAGGCGAGCCGACCAGGTCTTCCCTGCTCCCCCTCTCCCCACCGCGGCCTACACACGTACACACGGCGCGCACACGACACACACAGCCCCGCCCGTTTACCTGTACCCGTGGGTAGACATCCCGGCCATTGCCTTCTGGTAACAGCGCCTTCGGCACACCACACCACACCACACCACACCACACCACACCACACCACACCACACCACACCACACCACACCACACCACACCACACCACACCACACCACACCACACCACACCTAACCGTAATCAAGACTGAATATTTTGACCGAGCTAGTGGGGGAGGGAATATCAGCCACAGGGCTGAAAAAGCATGCATGTTGAGGGACACCAAGAACGATTCCCCCCCACTTCCCCCCTTACACCGCCCTCAAAACCCTTCCTAGTCCGCTTTGCTCGCTCAAGAGACATGCCCCAGGCACTCCTCCCACACTGCTCCCCTATGACCCCCCCCCCCCCGCACTTCCCCGGGACCCCGTTTGTTGCGCGGTCAATCCCAAAATTGCCCATTTTCAAGGCTTTTTTCAGCTTGTATGTGCTCATATGGGTCCAAACTGGCTCCGCTTGCTCAAGAGACAAGCCCCCCAACACTCTTGCCGCACCCCTCACCTATCACCCCTCCCCCCGCATCCCCCCCCGAGAACCCTGTGTGCTGCACTGCCAGTCCCAAAAATGCCCATTTCAAGGCTTTTTAGGAGCTCGCATGGGCTCATGTGGGTCCAAGATGGCTCAAAATAGCCTTAAACCACTTGTTGGTCTGGGAACAACTTTGTAAAAACTCATTGTTGACCATTTTTGGACCCACAAGTGACCCCGTAACCTTACGTCAGCATGTGCATGTGCACTACGGTAGCTGGCCTCAAGGTCGGAGCCTGGTGTTCCTGGGACTGTACCTCCTTCTGCTGTTGCTCAAACCAGGATCGCTGGAAATGATGTCTTCTTAGCTCCTATGAATCTGTTGCTACTGCTCTCAGTTTGGGTGCTCCAGACCCTGGGCTACCAGAATCCCACGGTGTAGCGAGGTTGAATGCAACTGAGTGATGATGAGATATGTTATCGGGGCAGCTTTTTTGGGGAGGATGGGGTATAATGGGTGCATGCATATCAATAAAGCTTCATATTGCAACATGTTGTCTTCCTTTGTCTCAATGGCTCATATGTCCATGAATTCGGAGCTGTTGGAGCAGGCAGTCCTCTACCTGCGAGGCACTATCAACAAGCATGTGCCTGCCACCATTGTACTGCAACTGCGACCATCAATACCCTAGGGATGAGGTCTTTGGAGTGCAGAAGACCGTTGTTGCATGCAAATTCCTTAGGCAACCGCGTCCCTGCCTTCTTTTAACAAAGGGTGTACGTTGCACGGCCATGTTACTTCCCCTGACACGGCAGTGCGACAATGGCACCCTCCAAGCCCCCCGGAGGCACGCATCTTGGGATCGCCCTGTGGATTCCTCACTCAGTGGTCTGAGGCATTTTCCATTTCCCGTGGTGTGGTCTTGTGTGGTGTGGTGTGGCGTGGTGTGATGCGGTGCGATGTGGTGCAGTACGGTGTGGCATGGTGTGGCGTGGCGTAATGTGGAGGGGTGAGGGTTTGGTGTGGAGTGGTGTGGTGTGGTGGGATCAGGTGTGTGGAATGGTGTTGTGTACAAAGCGACCCGTATCTGTCCTTGAAAGTTCACCCACATCGCTTTGTCTGCAGAAATGCTCTTGTCACAATTATAAGCACCCTTGCGTTGGGCCTGTTGTGTTCACATTGGTAGCAGCTCCCACTCGACTGGAGGCAGGACGTCACTCCAGGGCGTTCCCACAGGATGTTGAAGTTCACCCATGAGTACTACCGCTATCAGCAGAACAAGCACAAGCAGTCCAAACAGACGGGCGGCTTCCACCGCGACCAGTGCTTCCTCGCCATCAGCGTGAACAACCGTGGCATTGGGGAGATCCATGTCAAACTCTACTCCGACCAGCTGCCCCGAACCTGCGAGAACTTCCGAGCGTTGTGCACAGGGGAGAAGGGGCAGGGGAAGATCTGGAAGAAGCCACTGCATTACAAGAACTCGAACTTTCACCGCGTGATCCCGAAATTCATGATTCAAGGTGTTGGCTCTCCTGGTGGTGCATTGCCTGCACATGCCAGCATACACCTCTAGAGGCATTCAGTAGCATGTGTAGACTCCCAAGTGCACGAAGCTTGGGAGGAAAGACCATGCTACCCCACAGCCCCCAGTGGACAGTCCCCCCCCCCCCCCCCTCCCCGTGCACAGTCCCCAGGGGAGGGGGGAGTGGCCATCACTTCGCCCCAAAAGTCCATGGCACCGAGGGAGTCGGGGGGGACCGGGTTCTGAGGGGACTGTGCATTGGGGCTGGGGCAGGCATGCATTTTAAAGGGGGGGGGGTAACCCCCCGCCCCGCCATCAACGACCCACCGACCGTTTCGTGACTGCCAGACCTTGTCGCCCAACCACTTTTCCAACTGCCAGGAACCGCCTTGCAACCGCTGTCCCCCCCCCCCCCCGGCCCCTTCAGCCTCCCTTCCCCTCAAGTGCATCCCTGGGCTGGAGGGTACATGTGTTCCTGTTCCCCATGACATCTCAGGCGTCTCCGCCTGTTCTGCATGGGGGATCCCATCCCTGTGTGCACCGTGTGGGCAGGGACGCATTAAACCAAAAAAAAAATGTAAGGAGGAGGCCCCCGCCCCCCCCCCCGGGTCCAAATCACCCCCAACCCCCATCCTCCCCTTCCAAGTCACCTGAAAAAAAATTTCTTTGGCGCCTTCGGCGCCAATGTACTGTGTGTTCCTCAGGGTCATCTTCATGGTGTGAGTCAGCTGTTCACAATGAATAGCAGTTCTCTATGAAAATTGACTGTCATGAATTGATACTGTCTTATTGTGGACACAGATTTTGCCACAAGTTTATGGCTTTGGGTTTACCTTACACTATGACCTTTGTTGACAAGGAGGAGGTTCAACCAACTATGGGCTTTTGTTCTGCAAATGCGTGCCTGCGCATGGGGCTCATGACAGCCCACGCCGCACATGAACTGCCGCTGGACGGCGGTCCTGTGTGTCAGTCCTCTTCGGAAAAATGAGCAAGCGATCTCCCTGTTTTCCTCCTCCATTCTGCCCATGACCGTGGCTGATCGTGTACTGCGCCATTTACTCACCCTCTGGGGGGGTCCTGCAGTGGACGGGCAGCCGTCCCACTGCACTACAAAGGGAGCGTCTGCCCCGTGCGCAGGCGACCGGGATACTGAGAACACGTGCCAACCAAACTTCAAAGAGGTGCAGTAATCGCGAAGCCGGACGGCTTCTCGAACGCTGACACCGCGCATCACTGCCGGTGTTGCGCGCACGTGGGCCACGCACGCGCCTTACCCGACGTCCACCGCATCGATCGCCGGCGCCGGCCTTCAGGTGGAGACTTCAGCCACGGCAACGGCAGCGGGGGCGAGAGCATCTTCGGGGAGACCTTCGAGGACGAGGGCTTTCTGCACCGGCACAACCGCGCGGGCCTGCTCTCCATGGCCAACGCGGGGGTGGACACCAACGGTTCGCAGTTCTTCATCACGTTGGCCCCGGCGCCGCACCTGGACGGCCTCCACGTCATATTCGGCGAAGTGATCAAGGGGATGGAGATTGTGCAGCTGATCGAGCAGATCGACACGAGGTACGCCGCCCGTGCCCCGTGGGGCTGTTCAGCCGTAGGTCCGGACCCCCTGGGGCAGGGACCGCCCAAGGGGGGAACGTTAGCGCGCCGGGCGCGCGCCGGGCATCTTTTGTGACCCGTGCCCTACCGGTGGACTGTTGCCGTTGATATGTTGGGCAACATTATATGGATTTGCCCCTTGGCCCCCGGGACATCAGCAGATGTTTTGATTTGGGATGGGTATGGACCTTCTCGTACCCGAGGTGATTTCTTTGATTTCGAAGTTGGGGGCCATGATGGTGCTTATAAGGGCCGGATTCATGTCATTGTGCCATTCATTGGAAGAAAGAATGGCACTTTGACAGCCCGCCAACAATGTTACAATGACGTGCACGGGTGGTATAGGGCACACATTGAGCAGCTGTTTGCTCGGTTGTGGCACGCAAGATGAGGCAGAGGATGAGGCAGAAGTGTGTGTGTTGTGTTGCCAGAACGCTCCACCGTCGCAGTTTGTGATGAGTGTAAGGAGCACTATTGTACTGAATGTATTGACGCCCACACTTGTGGGACCAATGTTATGATGCAGCTCTACTGTTCGCGATACCTCAATAACGCCTATCGCTTCTACTGGAGATTGATGCGGTTGTGCTATCCTAACCCCCCATTCTCCCAACTTGCTAAGGTGTTGACCAAGATCGTCCTTAAAGGAGCGAGAGTGGTACTGTGTACCCCAGTTTGCAACTTTCTTGAGTTGGGGCAGTTTGGGTCACCTAATTCTAAGGGCGTTTCCAAGGGGTGTGCTTGGGGGCTCTTCGGGGGGAACATAGTCTAAAAGTAGCGCGCCGGGTGCGCGCCGGGCAAACATTCCCCCAAGGGGCCAGGGGGGGTGGGGTGGGGCGAGGGCTCAAGGTGGGTACAAGTGTCCAGAGTGTGAGCACAGCGCATGGCAGGGCTTCGGTGTAGCACAGTGGATGACGTTACACTGACAGCCTCTGAGTGACATGAACCTGAATGTGTCTGCTGTAACCCGCGTATGGAAAAAAGTGTTAAAAGGAAGTGAGTGGCCCTCGCCTGGACGGTGGGAAGGGGCAGCTGGGGATGGATCCAACCGCGTTTCACTGCTTTTTACATCCAACGTCTGGCGAATGCACGGACGATGTCGAATTTGCATTTGTTGTTTTTTCTGTTGGTCTGTGCATTCAAAGGCCTGTCAGTCTGGACAACCTCCGGGAATGTCCCGTTTTCCATTTTCTTCCGACAAAACACAGGGCATTCAGCTCTGCGTGGGTCACCAGCTGCGCCAGTCTCAGCCGCTGGCGGGTTGACAAGGCCCGTGCTGGCGCAAAGGGGACGTGGGGGATCTACGACTCTTTGTCCGATGTATCACTTGCCCCAATGTCCTGGCCTTCAGTCCTCCATTCCATCCCGAACGCCCAAACACCCCCAAGCGCACACGGCCTGCCAGGAGGGGCATTCTCAGGCGCACCGCCAGACTTTCCTGCTTTGGGTGGAGAATATTTTTTTGGGCAATGGTGCCCCCCCCCCCCCCCGGACCGCCCCCCGGCAAGCAACCATAGTGCGAAAAAGAACGAAATTTACAACAGGGAAAATCTGGTCCGGCCATTTTGGTACATAAACTTTGGGTCCCAGACACACCTCCCACAGCACCCCCTTCTAATTCAGGCCTGCCCGATGCCTTTGACTCCAGTGCTCAGGTGTTCGACAGACACGCCCCGTGGAAGGGAGGGAAGGAGGGAGGCCATCACCGCGCACCTCCGCCCGGCACCCGGGCAATGCCAAAGGGAATGGGGCAGAGACGGCCCTGCAAGAGACAGGGCCCGGCACCGCAAGAGAGCACCAACGGGTCGATGGTTGTGACGGACACCTCTGGAACCTTCTGGGAAAAGAGTCCCCTTTGTTTTTGTCCAAGCAGCTTGGCTCCGCGTCAGTGGGGGTTGAATTCCCCAAAACCTTCAAACGCCCCTCCCCGCCCTCCTCCGCCACCGTACATCCCCACAAAACGCGCCTTACAAGGCGGCAATGGCCCACCACAATGGGCCACAGCATCGCGCACGTGACACCCAGTGGCTTTTGGGGTCCTGGAGGAGGCTGCAAGCAGGTCACAAAGCGCTCCACGCATGCGCGTCCTGGTATGCACATGCAGCAATGTTTGGCAGTCCATCAGTCCATCGTGCTTGATCATTGTGTCCACGTTCCGATCGTTTTACTTTGCTTTGGCCTACTTTGTCAACACGTTGTGTTTGCACAGTACTGGTCAGGCTGGGCGCTCTCGGGTCCTGAAGGGGCGGGCTGCATAGTCCCCGACGACGGTCTCCTCGCAGGGGGGGCTGGGGCATGGATACACCGTCCTGCACGGCTGTGCAAGGAGGGGGGGGGGGGGGGTGCCCTGTTGTTTGGGCCGGCACCCCAGTTGGCCATGTAGTGCCCCTGACATGACCATTTCCGGTATCAGTGAGAGCAACCGACCGAAAATGCCCGTCAAGATCACGGACTGTGGGATGCTGCCGATCCGGGACGACGCCGACGCCGACGGAGCGGGCGATGGCAGCGACTCCGACGGGGAGCGCCTCAAAAAGGCAGAGCAGCAGCAGTCGGAGGTCACCGAGGAGCTCGTGACGCGCGTGACCGATTCCGTGCAGGCGGCGCTGAAGAACACAAAAAAGCGTGCGGCGGAAGATGCGCTGCCAGGCGGGCCCGGCGGCAAGAAGAGGAGTGCGGGGAAGGGCATGCTGAGCTTTGTGGATGCCGTTGAGGGGTCGTCTGACAGCGAGTGAGAGTGTGGGTGTGCGCGCGACCCATTCTGTACCCAGGGCGGCCGCTCCATGTTCCGTTAGACTGCCGGCGGTTACCGCTATCGGTTGCCCTCTACCCGCCGTTGCTGAACCTCCAACCTCTCTCGGTCGAACACACTTCACGTGCCTGAGCCTGCGAGCCAAAACCTTGGCAATGGGTGTTGTGGTGGTGCATGAACCGCGCAGACCGTGGGCGGGGCTATGGTGCTCTATCAGTGGGATACACTCAACCCAAGCCTCGGTGTCAACCGAGGAGCAAGGGGGAGGGAGGGAGGGAGGGAGGGAGGGAAGGGGGTGGGGGAAGGAGGGAGGAGGAGGAAGAGGAGCGGTTGTATGGGTCCCATGTACGCTGGGCCTCGCAGGCCCATGGGGACGCAAGGAAGGAGTCCTCTCTTTCCTCCACCCAAAGTAGGAAAGTCTGGCGGTGCGCCTGAGAATGCCCCTCCTGGCAGGCCGTGTGCGCTTGGGGGTGTTTGGGCGTTCGGGATGGAATGGAGGACTGAAGGCCAGGACATTGGGGCAAGTGATACATCGGACAAAGAGTCGTAGATCCCCCACGTCCCCTTTGCGCCAGCACGGGCCTTGTCTAAGCACGGCTGACCCCGGGCGGGCCGATCCTTGTCTGGCCGCTGTTTTGAATGTGAGGTACGGGCCCAACGTGGTTCGGAAACCGGGGCTGTGGCGCAGGGGCGGGTGCGTGTGTGCCATAGAGGCTCAAAGGGTATGCCGGTTGGAAGGGGGGGTTATGCGACCGTGATGTACTCACCGTTGGCGGGTGGCAACCGTCAGTAACTGTAGATTCTACCCAGACTTGACAGTAGCGTCTGGAAGATTATCCGGCCGCCTCCGGTGGGGGCACAGGTAGGTACATCTGGTGGCCTTCGGCGGAGTGTGGGGTCGCATCCGGCAGCCTCCGCAGTGGGTGAACACCCCTCTCCCAGGGTGTGTGTGATGCAGCATCACCGCTAGCACCGGTTGTGGTGCTAGGGAACAAAGTGTGGCCTTCCTTGTTTAACGCGTGGGAGGGGAGAGCGCCAGGGAACACACGCACGGGCCACAGCATCTCCATCCCGTGGCCTCCACCGCAGATTGTGTTGGACCATGTCTGAGTGAAGTCGGCTGTGCGGACCTGTTACTTGGTGACGGTTCCGCACCATCGGTCCATTCCGTTGCCGGACTGGCTCCCCCTGCGAATAGCCCCCCCTCTAAAATCCTGTTCCCCAGTGGCTTCTCGACAGTTGCCTCCTTAGAGCCCAAACCAGTGCTTAAACCCGGAAGTACGAACCAGCATGCGTACTTGCCCCCCCCCCCCCTCCCCCCTTCGGTTTGCTGCAGTCAGTTGAGCAGAATTGTGTAGTGAGATCATGACCCCCCCCCCCCAGCTTCTATGCCCCCCCCCCCCCCCAGGGAAGTATCAGAACGGCTGTGCACCATAGGAGGAAGCCCCCCCCTCCCCGATCAAAGTGACAATAGTGGTAAAAAACGAAGTTTACCACTGGGAAAATCTGGTTGGACTATTTTTGGTACGCAAACTTTTGGGTCCCAGACCCCCCCCCCCCCGCCCCTTCAGTGCCTCACAGTTGTTTTCCTAAACACAGTTTTTGTTTTCAAGAAAGTAGAGGACATGCCTGACCGGTTCCAGTGTTAGAGATGAGCTGCACGTTGAGGTCTGAGTATTGTTGAAAACGTGCAACGTCGACCGAATTTCCCGTCGTACCACATGATCGCGGAGCGGGGTCATGCGTTGTAGTCGCTGGATCATATTCTCACCGCATCCTGACCCATCCTAACCACATCCTCATCACATCCTCACAGGTGCATCCTCACACTCATCACCACATTCTCTCCACATCATCGAGCAGCATCACTGCATCGTCACTGCATCATTACCCATTTTCACTGCATCTCACTTACAACCGTGTGATCAGCTTGGGTGTTTCAGTTTGTACATACTACTGAGCACAGGGCATCCAGGTACAGAGAGCTGATGTGCAGCACAGCGGATCCGGGGTTCCTGCCTTCACATGGCACATTGTAAGGGCAAACAGGGCAAGGGGGAAAGAGTCTGCACTGCTTACGCATTGTGTGTGAGTATTGTGGCCACAGGAAAAACCTCCTCAAGCAGTGGGTATTGCGACCATGCAAGGTCCATGACTGCAAAGTTGTGGGTCTAGATCCCACTGAGTGGGCAGTGGTGATCGAGCGGCCTATGTCGTGATTGACACCGAGAGTACTACAATATACATGGCTAGTATCATGCATGGCTGGTATCCTGCCCATGTGGAGCACAATGTTGCACAACTGTGGTGGTGGAAGTTTGATCGGATGACTGTTTGCTCACTGTTCTCTTGGTGCGATTGTTGCTATCTGGGGCATTTCCGCGAAGGTCAGTCTGGGGGGGGTGAATGCCGCACAATTACCCAAAACAGTGCGGTGCGCACACCGAGCACCTTTCCCCCTTTGGCATATAGATAGGGTCTTGTTTTCCACAAACATGGAGTGCTAACCACAGGGATTTTGCTCTCAGGGTACGCCCTCACACACCGCACTTTGGCGCACTTTGACCCATTCATCTTTTGCTGCACGTTTACCTTCTTTGGGGGTGCACAAATGAATGCTCACTATCCCAATGGTTACTCACAACAAATGTGCATGTAGTGCAGAGCTGTCCCCTTAGTTCCCTTGCTCAAACACATGTGGTTTCTTGAGATGGGCCACAACTCTTTTGTTGCACAGAACGGCACCATCGGTTTCAACAGAAAATAACACCTGCCAGCACTAACAGCCAGCAGTACCCACCCCCCCCTTTGTGGCAAACCTTGTGCCAACCCCCCCCCCCCCCCCTTTGCACATGCATGGCCTTGTCTAGCATGGGGTCGGCCTGTTTCGGATTTTTTGGTCCAGAGTTTTTATGGTCCAAATGTAAGATTGGGTGTTTGTGAGGCGGTTGTAGAGGGAAAGAGGGGCTCAGTCATGCCTGTGATCGTTCATTTGTTCATAACAATGTTGTACAACACATTGCAACCCAATGTTGTCTGTCTGGCGATTTGATCGATTGATGCAATGGCCAACATTCCCGGCATGGCAGTCTAGTGAACATGCGCCTGCCACTCCCACTGGTATTGGTCTTTCTCATCATGGGGACTGCTGCATCCATTTAAAGTATATGCGGAGTGGGAAGGAGATTGAGCATGATGCCCCATTTGACCAGGTGCTGTTTTGCATCTGCAGCCCACCATCCTTTGCTTCTGAAGCCTCTCCTACACGAGGGTGGTCGCCTACAAGAGTATGTCGCCATAGGTGCGTGCCAATCTTGCCCCAGCTGCAGCCCTGCCCATTGTTTGGGAACTTGCCATCACATAGGCTGGCATCCCCTACTGCATGGATCACAGCTGGGAGATACCTTTATATTGTGTCAATGGTGCCCCGTCGCACATGCATGCGTCGGTTTGCAAGTTGATGCGCAAGAGGGTGCACCGCTTCATGTTTTACCTCCTAACAGCACAATGTGGCTCAAGCTTGTGACAAGCATGAGGTCGAGAAAAAGATAAACAGATTGAAGACTTTTTCAGTCTCTGGGGCAGGGCATCAAACAGCCCAAAAATCTCAAGGACATGGATGCCTCCTCATCCTGAGGGCTAGTTGTCTGCCTCAGATTCTGTGGAGGATGATACAGTGGACAATGCGTGGACAAAAGCTGCCCATGGGGTTTGGGCCATGTTGTTCACGAAGGATAGCTTTGTGCCAAAGAATAGGAAGTCCAAACCCATTCCTGAACCTGAAACTAAGCACGCTTCAAAGCCAGCCTCAAAGGGCAAACATGTGCAATTGTTTGAGATGAGGTGCAAGGTTGCAAAGGGCTTCTATTCCACAGCACATGATGCCCCTGATGGCGAATAAGGACAGCCAGAACATTTGGAACATTGCCCATTGCCACAGGCTTTGGTAAGGTTTGGAGAGGTCTTCGGTGCGCGTGTGCTTTGCTGTCATGCGTTCTCTTGGTTTAAGGGGACTACCGCTGTGCTTGCAGAAGGTTGTGGTGGTGGGTGGGGTGTAGAATCAGCAGGTCAAGTAATTGAGAAATGCATTTGCGCAGGTGTTTCAGCCCCCAAAATTGGCTGGTTTGGGATGGTCACAGTTTGGAAACGGGGCTCCCAAAACTGACCTGAAGAAAAACAGCAGTGCTGATGGTTGTACCGGCTTGAAAATAGGTGGCAAGCCGGCCAGAATATTTGATTTTTTTTGGGGGGGCTGTCTCCTGCATGACATGTGCCTCAAAATGATCACATCATGGCAGTTTTGAGATTGGTCACACCTCTGGTTGAACCCCTTTGGGGCCTGCATTGTGTGTGCGTGCACCAGCGTGTGGCTGCCTCCCCTTTTCACTTTAGCACAACTTTGTCCAAGTACAGCGACACCAGCTGACTGTTGTTCTGCTGGCTTCGGTTTCTGTGGTCAAGAGCACAACATGGCATGTGAGCCGGTAGTAGTGGGCAACAGGGGCGGGGTCATGCCTGTGAAGAGTGGTTTGTGCTGAACCGCATTGTGCTTGAGATGCAACGCGCTTCTATTTTGTTTGGGTGGTCCTTGCGGCCCACGTTGCCGCGATGGCGCCCAGACAGACCCAAGTGCAGCATTTTTGTGAGCCCTATCTGACCGTCGCAGACTTGACATTAGTGTGCAGCGGGAGGTTGGGCTTGCGTATGCCGACGTCTGGGGGATGTGCAGTGCAAGTCTTTCTTCCGCCCCTTCCGTTTGTTTTTGTGCACCTCCACCAGCGCTGAACCCCCCCCCCCCCCGGTGAGCCCGTCTGCTGCCGTGGCTGAGGGATAGGGCGCCAAGCCAGGTTGCGACGTCTGGCAGGGGGATGGTTCTGTGTGTGCCGGCGTCTGGCGGGCACATGCTCCCGCCTGTGCCGACGTGTGGTTTGCCGCACACCAACTTCAAGTCTGGACCGTCTTTTCCCCTGATTTCGGCCGCGCCTGTGGCGTACCTCTCCCTCTTTTTGCTTTGCATGTTCTCACCTTTTGAGTGTCTTTTCCCAATGATTGCTTGATGGATACCTGTTTGACCGCGTTCCTCAATGATCCCTCCGATGCCTGGGAGCGCCATGTGAAGGGCATCGACTTCCATTCGGAGCAGGAGCAGCTGGTACTTTTGCTACACTCGGCACATTCCCCGAACGAGGTCCACGCGTGGCTGCAGGTGTGCAGCACGAGAGGCCTGATCGCAGACGACTCCCCGGTCCATCAGCCGCACCGCTTCCGTGACATTGCCGGGGCGCTGTTCGCCAAGTCTCATCAAAGTGATGTGGAGGCGTTCTGGGCTCACTACATCGACACGGCCCATGGCCTGGCTGGGGCCGACGAGGCCGCGCAGGAGCATCCTGTCAAAGTCCCGCGTGTTGCGGCGAGCCATGCAGACGATGTGGGCGCCCTCCTCGACTGCGCCAGTCGGTGCCCCCCGCCGGAGACCCCGGGCTCGGGGCTGCAATGCCTGAAGACCCGGGCCGTCTCTGAGAGGCCGGCGGTTGTGGCCGCGCTTTTCGAGCTCGTCAGGGCTGCGGTCCATGACGAGCACGTGATGTACTTGGGGTACGGCGTGGCGCAGCTGCTGCGCGGGTGTCTTGTGGAGGGGGATCGCCCGTTGCTTTTGACGTGCTTGGACGAGTGCCTGGCGGCAGTCCGGGACGGTGTCCGGGGCAGAGGCCCGGGGTGCCCGGAGGTGCACCGCAGTGCGTTTCTGTTATGGTGCTGCCTGCCGCACCTGGGCCCGGACTGCAGCGCGCTGCTGTACGACCAACCACCGCAACGAACCGGCGCGCCGGCGCGGCAGCGTGAGGCTGTTGGGGCAGGCTATGTGCCCTCTCTGCTGCTCAGCATTGGGCACTGCTGTGCCTTGACGGACTCTGGTCTGTTCCGGGCCATGGCCGAGGCTTCGATGGTGGCAATCATTTTGTCAATGGATGTGCCGATGCTGCGGAGCGAACGGCCTCTGCTGATGCCGCTACTCCAAGTTCTCCCGGACGTTGTGAGTGACAGTCTGCAGACGCTGTTGCTGTCGGTGCCACAGGGCACTGGCACCGATGCATAGTTCTGGGTCGCATGTGTCTGAGGTTGTGGTCTTTGTGCCCCACCGATCACAGCATGCGGTGCTGACGCTCAGGGCAGCAGTGGTGGCACAGAAAGGGGCACAATGGGGCTTGCCAGTTCTCGCGAGCCACAACCGCTTAACGCAGTCAGGCACGTGCGGCTTTCCTGTTGCAAAAGGGATTGGGCATGTCCTTGAGCCGGAGGCTACAGGCCTAGTTGGGCTCTACACCCGCCACCCAAGCGTCTGACTTGCACCCCCCCCCCCCCCCACACCACCACCGAACCCCCCCCCCCCCAGGGCCCAAATCGTTCAGGGGGTGTTGGGGTCAGGGTCTGAGCCTAAGTGCCCCCCATGCACTACCTGCATTGGCGAAAAGCTATTCTGATCCCACCGATGGCGATCAACAAACGGCCTCTGCTTTGCTCGGTCAGCGATAATTGGAGTCTACGTGTGAATTACAATGTCCTAGGCCCACGTCTGCATAACTGTCACCAACTCCCTCATTTTTCAAGCTACTTGACCTTCCTGTTGGTGGGAATGCTCTTACTGCAACGCCATGCATTAAATGCCAGCAAAATCCACCATCCCTCGGCGATGGGTCATGGATTTTGCAGTCACACAGAGTGTTGAGGGCAACGGTGCTCACGTAAAGTCCAGGGAACCTTTTCGGGAATGCCTGACTACAACATACCGATGGCTTGTACACAGGCCTGGACAAAAGCAACAAACCGTGTATGTTGTAATTCGTGTAATTTTTTTTTTTTCGCTGTAAATACGCGTAACAAAAAAACCGTATAGTCGTGTAATTTTTTTTCTCTCCGCTGTAAGTCGTGTAAGCCGGCTTACACGACTTACAGCAAAAAAAAAATAATTGCACGACCTGACGGTTTTTTTGTTACACGCATTTACAGCGAAAAAAAAAAAATTACACGACCTACAGCAAAAAAAAAAAATTACACGACCTGACGGTTTTTTTGTTACACGCATTTACAGCGAAAAAAAAAAATTACAGGACCTGACGGTTTTTTGTTACACGCATTTACAGCAGAAAAAAAAGGCGGCACGGGTTATGTAGCCACCTTGCCCACTTGTGGGCCACTTCTGATTCTGCCCCCCGCTCTGAAGCGGTGGGGACCGCCTAGGTGGCAGGGGTGATGTAGTCACCTTGCCCACTTGTGGGCCACTTCTGATGTCCCCCCCCGCTCTGAAGCGGTGGGGACCCCCTAGGCGGCAAGGGTTATGTAGCCACCTTGCCCACTTGTGGGCCACTTCTGATTTTCCCCCCCGCTCTGAAGCGGTGGGGACCCCCGAGGCGGTAGGGGGGAGGTAGCCACCTTGCCCACAAGTGGGCCACTTCTGATTCTGCCCCCCGCTCTGAAGCAGAGGGGATCCCCTAGGCAGGGCCGTCCTTAAGGGACGAGATTTTTTTTTTTGTTAAGGACAGCCCTTGAGAACAGCCCCTAGAGGCCTTTTTGCCCCAGCCGAACGTGGGCCATGTCTACCCCCCCGGCCCTCTTTTGGGCATCACTTCTGATTTTGCCCCCCGCTCTGAAGCGGTGGGAATCCCCGATACGGCAGGGGTGAGGTAGCCAATTTGCCCACTTGTGGGCCACTTCTGATTTTGCCCCCCGCTCTGCAGCGGTGGGGATCCCCGATACGGCAGGGGTGAGGTAGCCACCTTGCCCACTTGTGGGCCACTTCTGATTTTGCCCCCCGCTTTGAAGCGGTGGGGCTCCCCGATACGGCAGGGGTGAGGTAGCCAATTTGCCCACTTGTGGGCCACTTCTGATTTTGCCCCCCGCTCTGAAGCGGTGGGGCTCCCCGATACGGGAGGGGTGAGGTAGCCATTTCGCCCACTTGTGGGCCACTTCTGATTTTGCCCCCCGCTCTGCAGCGGTGGGGATCCCCGATACGGCATGGGTGAGGTAGCCAATTTGCCCACTTGTGGGCCACTTCTGATTTTGCCCCCCGCTCTGAAGCGGTGGGGCTCCCCGATACGGGAGGGGTGAGGTAGCCACCTTGCCCACTTGTGGGCCACTTCTGATTTTGCCCCCCGCTCTGCAGCGGTGGGGATCCCCGGTACGGCAGGGGTGAGGTAGCCAATTTGCCCACTTGTGGGCCACTTCTGATTTTGCCCCCCGCTCTGCAGCGGTGGGGCTCCCCGATACGGCAGGGGTGAGGTAGCCACCTTGCCCACTTGTGGGCCACTTCTGATTTTGCCCCCCGCTCTGCAGCGGTGGGGATCCCCGATACGGCAGGGGTGAGGTAGCCATTTCGCCCACTTGTGGGCCACTTCTGATTTTGCCCCCCGCTCTGAAGCGTTGGGGCTCCCCGATACGGCAGGGGTGAGGTAGCCAATTTGCCCACTTGTAGGCCACTTCTGATTTTACCCCCCGCTCTGCAGCGGTGGGGATCCCCGATACGGCAGGGGTGAGGTAGCCAATTTGCCCACTTGTGGGCCACTTCTGATTTTGCCCCCCGCTCTGAAGCGGTGCGGCTCCCCGATACGGCAGGGGTGAGGTAGCCACTTCGCCCACTTGTGGGCCACTTCTGATTTTGCCCCCCGCTCTGCAGCGGTGGGGATCCCCGATACGGCAGGGGTGAGGTAGCCATTTCGCCCACTTGTGGGCCACTTCTGATTTTGCCCCCCGCTCTGAAGCGGTGGGGCTCCCCGATACGGCAGGGGTGATGTAGCCAATTTGCCCACTTGTGGGCCACTTCTGATTTTGCCCCCCGCTCTGCAGCGGTGGGGATCCCCGATACGGCAGGGGTGAGGTAGCCAATTTGCCCACTTGTGGGCCACTTCTGATTTTGCCCCCCGCTCTGAAGCGGTGGGGCTCCCCGATACGGCAGGGGTGATGTAGCCAATTTGCCCACTTGTGGGCCACTTCTGATTTTACCCCCCGCTCTGCAGCGGTGGGGATCCCCGATACTGCAGGGGTGAGGTAGCCATTTCGCCCACTTGTGGGCCACTTCTGATTTTGCCCCCCGCTCTGCAGCGGTGGGGACCCCCGATACGGCAGGGGTGAGGTAGCCAATTTGCCCACTTGTGGGCCACTTCTGATTTTGCCCCCCGCTCTGCAGCGGTGGGGATCCCCGGTACGGCAGGGGTGAGGTAGCCAATTTGCCCACTTGTGGGCCACTTCTGATTTTGCCCCCCGCTCTGCAGCGGTGGGGCTCCCCCGATACGGTAGGGGTGAGGTAGCCACTTTGCCCACTTGTGGGCCACTTCTGATTTTGCCCCCCGCTCTGCAGCGGTCGGGATCCCCGATACGGCAGGGGTGAGGTAGCCATTTCGCCCACTTGTGGGCCACTTCTGATTTTGCCCCCCGCTCTGCAGCGGTGGGGATCCCCGATACGGCAGGGGTGAGGTAGCCACCTTGCCCACTTGTGGGCCACTTCTGATTTTGCCCCCCGCTCTGCAGCGGTGGGGATCCCCGATACGGCAGGGGTGAGGTAGCCATTTCGCCCACTTGTGGGCCACTTCTGATTTTGCCCCCCGCTCTGCAGCGGTGGGGATCCCCGGTACGGCAGGGGTGAGGTAGCCAATTTGCCCACTTGTGGGCCACTTCTGATTTTGCCCCCCGCTCTGCAGCGGTGGGGATCCCCGATACGGGAGGGGTGAGGTAGCCAATTTGCCCACTTGTGGGCCACTTCTGATTTTACCCCCCGCTCTGCAGCGGTGGGGATCCCCGATACGGCAGGGGTGAGGTAGCCATTTCGCCCACTTGTGGGCCACTTCTGATTTTGCCCCCTGCTCTGCAGCGGTGGGGCTCCCCGATACGGCAGGGGTGAGGTAGCCAGCCACCTTGCCCACTTGTGGGCCACTTCTGATTTTGCCCCCCGCTCTGCAGCGGTGGGGCTCCCCGATACGGCAGGGGCCAGGTAGCCATTTCGCCCTCTTGTGTGCCACTTCTGATTTTGCCCCCCGCTCTGCAGCGGTGGGGATCCCCGATACGGCAAAGGTGAGGTAGCCATTTCGCCCACTTGTGGGCCACTTCTGATTTTGCCCCCCGCTCTGCAGCGGTGGGGCTCCCCGATACGGCAGGGGTGAGGTAGCCAATTTGCCCACTTGTGGGCCACTTCTGATTTTGCCCCCCGCTCTGAAGCGGTGGGGCTCCCCGATACGGCAGGGGTGAGGTAGCCACCTTGCCCACTTGTGGGCCACTTCTGATTTTCCCCCCCGCTTTGAAGCGGTGGGGCTCCCCGATACGGCAGGGGTGAGGTAGCTATTTCGCCCACTTGTGGGCCACTTCTGATTTTACCCCCCGCTCTGCAGCGGTGGGGCTCCCCGATACGGCAGGGGTGAGGTAGCCATTTCGCCCACTTGTGGGCCAATTCTGATTTTGCCCCCCGCTTTGAAGCGGTGGGGCTCCCCGATACGGCAAGGGTGAGGTAGCCAATTTGCCCACTTGTGGGCCACTTCTGATTTTGCCCCCCGCTCTGCAGCGGTGGGGCTCCCCGATACGGCAGGGGTGAGGTAGCCTCCTTGCCCACTTGTGGGCCACTTCTGATTTTGCCCCCCGCTTTGAAGCGGTGGGGCTCCCCGATACGGCAGGGGTGAGGTAGCCAATTTGCCCACTTGTGGGCCACTTCTGATTTTGCCCCCCGCTCTGAAGCGGTGGGGATCCCCGATACGGCAGGGGTGAGGTAGCCATTTCGCCCACTTGTGGGCCACTTCTGATTTTGCCCCCCGCTCTGCAGCGGTGGGGATCCCCATACGGGAGGGGTGAGGTAGCCAATTTGCCCACTTGTGGGCCACTTCTGATTTTACCCCCCGCTCTGCAGCGGTGGGGATCCCCGATACGGCAGGGGTGAGGTAGCCATTTCGCCCACTTGTGGGCCACTTCTGATTTTGCCCCCTGCTCTGCAGCGGTGGGGCTCCCCGATACGGCAGGGGTGAGGTAGCCACCTTGCCCACTTGTGGGCCACTTCTGATTTTGCCCCCCGCTCTGCAGCGGTGGGGCTCCCCGATACGGCAGGGGCCAGGTAGCCATTTCGCCCTCTTGTGTGCCACTTCTGATTTTGCCCCCCGCTCTGCAGCGGTGGGGATCCCCGATACGGCAGGGGTGAGGTAGCCATTTCGCCCACTTGTGGGCCACTTCTGATTTTGCCCCCTGCTCTGCAGCGGTGGGGCTCCCCGATACGGCAGGGGTGAGGTAGCCACCTTGCCCACTTGTGGGCCACTTCTGATTTTGCCCCCCGCTCTGCAGCGGTGGGGCTCCCCGATACGGCAGGGGTGAGGTAGCCAATTTGCCCACTTGTGGGCCACTTCTGATTTTGCCCCCCGCTCGGAAGCGGTGGGGCTCCCCGATACGGCAGGGGTGAGGTAGCCACCTTGCCCACTTGTGGGCCACTTCTGATTTTGCCCCCCGCTTTGAAGCGGTGGGGCTCCCCGATACGGCAGGGGTGAGGTAGCCATTTCGCCCACTTGTGGGCCACTTCTGATTTTACCCCCCGCTCTGCAGTGGTGGGGCTCCCCGATACGGCAGGGGTGAGGTAGCCATTTCGCCCACTTGTGGGCCACTTCTGATTTTGCCCCCCGCTTTGAAGCGGTGGGGCTCCCCGATACGGCAAGGGTGAGGTTGCCAATTTGCCCACTTGTGGGCCACTTCTGATTTTGCCCCCCGCTCTGCAGCGGTGGGGATCCCCGATACGGCAGGGGTGAGGTAGCCTCCTTGCCCACTTGCGGGCCACTTCTGATTTTGCCCCCCGCTTTGAAGCGGTGGGGCTCCCCGATACGGCAGGGGTGAGGTAGCCAATTTGCCCACTTGTGGGCCACTTCTGATTTTGCCCCCCGCTCTGAAGCGGTGGGGATCCCCGATACGGCAGGGGTGAGTGAGGTAGCCATTTCGCCCACTTGTGGGCCACTTCTGATTTTGCCCCCCGCTTTGAAGCGTTGGGGCTCCCCGATACGGCAGGGGTGAGGTAGCCATTTCGCCCACTTGTGGGCCACTTCTGATTTTACCCCCCGCTCTGCAGTGGTGGGGCTCCCCGATACGGGAGGGGTGAGGTAGCCATCCTTCCGTTTGAATCGCATGGTATCCAACATCACTCGGTCCGGGGATCACACAAAGTACCGTGGTTATATCTAGTCAACTTGTTTTTGTCTCGCAATTGGTCCTTGCACCAGCAATCACGCCTTGGCTTGGCTCCACTGCATGATGTACCATCGACGCACTGTGTGGCAATCTGTGTGATCTTTTGTAGATGTGATGCGTCTCTTGGATGCCCGGCATATCGAAAGATCCGGCGGTCAATTACCTTTCTGCATGGAGTGCAACAGTTCCCAGGGCTTACCAAGCTAGCGGAACCAGCAAGTGCTGTCCGAGACTTGTTGTTGAAAGATTCCGCTGTTCTCCTAGACATTTTGCGATCAAGTACAGAACATCCAACCTGTATCCAGAGCACCGTGTACGCGCAGGAATTGCTGTGGTATGTATGCATCCCAATGTGGACGATTCAAGGATCGCGGTTGTTGCATCCTAAATGGTTTCGATGGCACTTTTTTCTGTAGTTGTACATTGACCATTGAGGTCACCGAACAACATCATGGTCCAAATGCTGACTTCATTCGAAATGCAAATAAGATTGTTGTAGAGAAGGAACTCTGTACCGGCAGGTGTGTGATGGAAGTGGAAGTTTTGTACACCGGGGTATCATTACCAGAAAAATAATTTGTCCGTGTTCAAGATTCGTTGTGGTACAAAATGCGTTGGCTTCCATCCTTGGGGAACCGTGTCTCTTACAGATTCCCCATCAAGATTCCTTGCTTTCCAATCGAAATGGCTAATGATGCAGTCAAAGCGCGATTAAGGTTCAAAGGGGACAATGGTGTGCGGTCAGGCCTTCTTGATAAGCAGCCCGCAATCCTCGCAGCGTTTCTTGGCAGCAAGTTGCTTTGTGCAATTGCTGCACAACCCTGGCACTTGGACAAGGTAGCATTTATCTTTCTGATTGTGTTTCATGATGACTGGACGGATGTTCGCCTAGTCAAACCGCTCCTTTCCCTGGTGTCGCTGACAGTACAAAGACTTTCGCCACAACATAAGACTGTTGTTGACATGAGCCATGCTGCTGCTTCTTTTCTTCTTGACGCGTCGGTTGTTCAGCAAGATGCCTTCATTGCTGACAATGAGAGTTTCCAAGAATTCGTCCTGAACGATTTCCAGCTGGTACAGCTCTGCGACTGTTCAACCCATTTGGCTGAGTGGTTCAAAGAGATGGCTGTTTGCATTCGGGCTATAGAAGATCGAAAATCAAACTTGCCGGACGGTATCCTGTGGCGCACACCACAGGGCAGCCGGGATCCGCTTTTAGCAATAAAGCATTCTTGCATCAATGGCAAGGATGCTGGCCGCGGGGTCTTTAACCACGGCTCTTCCATCCCCAAAAACACCACTGTTGCTCTTTTTTTGGGGGCAATGGTACCAAAGGACAGCCGTGCTGACACGTCTTATTTCATTAGTCCTTGGTTTGGGTGTAACTTTGTGATCGATGGCACAAGAAGCATCACGGAAGTGGAAACTGCTATGGCAACTTGGGACAAAGGATCCTTGCACAATGCAATCGGTTCATTTGTGAACTCCCAAGAAAGAAGTCCCAACTGCACCACCAGGTGGCTACCGCTCACAGACATCCGCGCGAAAAAAAAATATACTGTGTTTGAGAATCATCCTTGCCTATTCCGAGGTTGTGACGAAGCATCGTCTAGCACAAACACAGGAGTGCAAAGACGGATTTTGAGGTCTGCGGAACAAGGTAGCACATCTGGAGGGCAATCTGCTCCGCAGGGTGTGATGCTGCTTGTGAGTAAAAGAGACATTTTACTGGGAGAGGAGTTAGTGTACTGGTACGGAGACAAAAGTTCCTCGCACTTCACTGGCAAACGCGATGAGGCCATGTTTGACGATACCCCTGAGGATACAGAGCCCCTATCCTCAGAGGACCTGTGTTCGGAAGATGGCTCTGAAGAGGAAGAGGATCTGGATACCGATATGCTGGATCCTGATGATGCATCAAACAATTGTGGTTCATCGGATCGCTGCTAAAAAAGAGAACGAGCACACTAACCCATCGATGCTGCCTTCCGAGACGCGGTGATCTAGTGATCTGCTGTTATGACATGTAAGTTTTATGTTCTATTGGTGTTGCCCTAAGGCCAGAGTGTTCACTGCGTTTTCCTATTGGCAGCACGCATGTCGTTTTTTGCATGATATAAATGTCCCCTGGTGCTATAGTCAATACGCCTGCTGTCTTACGTTCCTGAAGACCTAACCCTAACCATCTGCTTGGTGATTACGCAATGGCGTTGGTGATACACCGTGCCGTAGCCAGCAAAAATGACACAATTGGATCCATTTTGTGAAGAGGAAGCATTACATTCTTGCACATGAATAGAGGACGACTCTGACTGTTGTGCACATGGTCTTCTTTTACGTCAATTCATAGCGGTTGTCTTTGATGTAAACCAAGGGTGGTTGCTGGAGCGCTGAGATTCATTGTTTTATGTCCTGCGGATATACTCCTCACCATGTTGATGAATTTGCAACGTTTTGCTGAGAGCCAAAACCTGACACGAGGTGGTCCTCACATTCCGCTTCTAACCACGGCTGGAATGGTTGACATCTACGCCTTTTCTGTGCAATTTTGTCACCCCATTGCTGCAATTTACACAGTGTCCGACAACACACACCTCTGTGGATTCTGACCTCTATGATGACAAAGGAGATAGCCAGCTGGGAGTTTGAATTGCATTTTTGTTTGGCCTTAATCACCACTATAGAGAGGGCAAACAGCAGATGAGCTTAGGTACGTGGAAGGTACCTGGAGGACAAAGCTGTGGGTAGCAATTGGAAAACAACTGTGGTTCGGGGCAAACAGGATTCAAGTGCTGAGGAAAAACGGAGCAAATGCGATCGGTTGCAATTGAATTCCCAATCAAGCCATATTTCTGAACAATCTTCATCTTGTACTCACATTCACAAGCGATGTTGCCCCCTTTGGTAATGCAGAGCAGGGACACATATTTGGGACTTGCAGCGTGTCAAAAAGCATGGGGTCTATTCAATCACCCGGTTGTCCCTGAACTACAGCTTTGGAATGTCAATTTGCATCGTTTGTTCCCTGTTTTCAGCCCTGAGAAGTAAGGGTATGGCTTGCGTCCCCACATTGTGCTTCAAATTTGCCAAACAGCTATTGGTTATTCACATCTTTTGCAGAAACTCCAACAATCTCAAGCTGTAGCGCCTATGAAGTCATGTTTCCTGGGTCCCAAGGACGCAATCAATGAAGTGAATATCTCGGTAGCAGGCGCAGTTGCATCAACTGAAAAAGTGTGACTCCTCCTCTCTGGCACCCCTGGTAACGTTGGAGCATGTGTTTTTTGCCTGCTGAAACTCTTTTGACAGCAACCTAAGGGGCAACTGTCTGTTGGTTCAACCTTGGCTTCATCTGCTTTTTATAACCATTCAGAGTTCTCGAACAAGATGGCACCCAAGCGTTGTACTGCAGGATCCAGGCACAAACTGTTGCAGTACACGGCACCATCGTCCACAACACGGCTGGTACATACGTGCAATGGTTTTAGACCTTGCAGAGGCAAGTAGTAGTAGAGCAAGATCTTAAAGCTCTTCTTCATGATTCAAAGCATAACTGGTAGTTTGCAGAAGTACCCGGGGGAGCCAAGAAGCCGCTGTGGTTCTAGCACCTGTAGAAGGATAGGAATGGGCAGACGCTTAACACTTGGGAAATCAGGGGGCACACTGATACATGGGTATTGGTGGGGCAAAAGCAACCATTCCTAGTTTTTGAGTAGGCCCGCAGGAAACCGTACAGGTTGAATCAAAAACATTTGAAGAAGAACGTGTGGACTCGAGAGATGGCTCCCTTCACTGCGGGATGGGGCCCTCCCCCAACCTCTTGATATCAGTAGGCTTCTGCCGTGGCCATAGTCTGCCTCGTGTATGCACCGCTCTGTCTGTTCACCACCTTTTGTGTGCACCACCAGAGATGTCAGCGTCCATACCTTGTTTTCCGCTCGCGGCGCTGGACAGGCGAGTTGCTCTTTTCATTGCAGTTGCCAGGCACCACAATCGCCTACATATCCACAGTCTTGCGGGGGCCACAGATAGTTTTGTGTGTGCATGGCCTTGTGTATGGACAACCAAAACCTTTCTTGAACTTGCTACCCGTGACATGTGGCTCTCTGCTGATGTATTTGTATTGCCAGATGTGGGATCCCTGATGTGCTTGATCTCAGGTCTCAGTCTTGCAAAATGTCGCGCCTTAGTTGGTCACCTTTGGAGGATGCGGCTCTTCGCCGAGGGGTTTCGTTGTATGGGGAGGGCAGTTGGCAAGCCATTGTCAAGGACTCCCGCTTGGCCCGGCGCTCCAACGTTGCCGCAAAAGACCGTTGGAGAATCCTGAAAAAGCAGGCAGGTATGAGCTCATTTCTGTTGAGGCTGTTTGTTTCTTTTTTTTGCATCATTTCACGTTCGCTGATGACAAAGTTTACGCCATATTCTTAGGGAGCCTCGCCATACTAAAGACAAAAGCCCATGCCCAGGGAATGTTGTGCAAACGGTGTATGCCCAAGGGTGTCTCAATCCTAGTGGCTCAGATCTTTGTCTTCATTAGTAGGTCCACAGTTGAATTGACACATTCTTGCGTGTTTCAGGAAGCGAGTGTCTCGAAAAGAAGATGGAGCGCAGGGAGGAGGAATTTGCGGGGGAGGAAAAGAAGAAGAGAGAAGCAGAGGCAGAGCATGAAATGCTACACAAAGGAGCAGAACCAGACGCGGACGATGGCGCACCTTCAGATTCAGAACACCCATTTCAATTCTGGTACCATGATGACCATGAGGAAGACGATGAACAGCAAGAAGAAGAGGAGGAGGACAAAGGTGCTCAAGAGGAAGATCACGAGCAGGAAGAGGAGCACGAGGAAGTAGAAGAGGAGGAGGACAAAGGTGGTCAAGAAGAAGATCAGGATCAGGAGGATGAGCACGAGGAAGTAGAAGAGGAGGACGAGAGGCAGGACAATGAGGAAGAGGATGAGGAGCTGGCAGAGAGTGCTGGACACCACGTACCGAGGAGAGATGAGTGGACTAGAGCGGCAGGGCTTGCGGCGGTGTTGGGCCACGATTCAGATTCGGAAGATGAAGAGGACGACCACGAGGAAGATGAGGCAGATGCCCACGAGGAAGAGACTGAGGATGAGGATGCGGACTGGTCTGCCGACGGACAAGATGCCGGTGCCATTTACGAAGAGGACGAGGATGATAGGGGTGAGGTAGCCAATTTGCCCACTTGTGGGCCACTTCTGATTTTGCCCCCCGCTCTGCAGCGGTGGGGATCCCCGATACGGCAGGGGTGAGGTAGCCACCTTGCCCACTTGTGGGCCACTTCTGATTTTGCCCCCCGCTCTGCAGCGGTGGGGATCCCCGATACGGGAGGGCTGAGGTAGCCAATTTGCCCACTTGTGGGCCACTTCCGATTTTACCCCCCGCTTTGCAGCGGTGGGGATCCCCGATACGGCAGGGGTGAGGTAGCCATTTCGCCCACTTGTGGGCCACTTCTGATTTTGCCCCCTGCTTTGAAGCGGTGGGGATCCCCGATACGGCAGGGGTGAGGTAGCCATTTCGCCCACTTGTGGGCCACTTCTGATTTTATCCCCCGCTCTGCAGCGGTGGGGATCCCCCATACGGCAGGGTTGAGGTAGCCATTTCGCCCACTTGTGGGCCACTTCTGATTTTGCCCCCCGCTTTGAAGCGGTGGGGCTCCCCGATACGGCAGGGGTGAGGTAGCCAATTTGCCCACTTGTGGGCAACTTCTGATTTTGCCCCCCGCTCTGAAGCGGTGGGGCTCCCCGATACGGGAGGGGTGAGGTAGCCAATTTGCCCACTTGTGGGCCACTTCTGATTTTGCCCCCCGCCCTGCAGCGGTGGGGATCCCCGATACGGCAGGGGTGAGGTAGCCACTTTGCCCACTTGTGGGCCACTTCTGATTTTGCCCCCCGCTCTGCAGCGGTGGGGATCCCCGATACGGCAGGGGTGAGGTAGCCACCTTGCCCACTTGTGGGCCACTTCTGATTTTGCCCCCCGCTCTGCAGCGGTGGGGATCCCCGATACGGCAGGGGTGAGGTAGCCACCTTGCCCACTTGTGGGCCACTTCTGATTTTGCCCCCCGCTCTGAAGCGGTGGGGCTCCCCGATACGGCAGGGGTGAGGTAGCCACCTTGCCCACTTGTGGGCCACTTCTGATTTTACCCCCCGCTCTGCAGCGGTGGGGATCCCCCATACGGCAGGGTTGAGGTAGCCATTTCGCCCACTTGTGGGCCACTTCTGATTTTGCCCCCCGCTTTGAAGCGGTGGGGCTCCCCGATACGGCAGGGGTGAGGTAGCCAATTTGCCCACTTGTGGGCAACTTCTGATTTTGCCCCCCCGCTCTGAAGCGGTGGGGCTCCCCGATACGGGAGGGGTGAGGTAGCCAATTTGCCCACTTGTGGGCCACTTCTGATTTTGCCCCCCGCTTTGCAGCGGTGGGGATCCCCGATACGGCAGGGGTGAGGTAGCCACTTTGCCCACTTGTGGGCCACTTCTGATTTTGCCCCGCGCTCTGCAGCGGTGGGGATCCCCGATACGGCAGGGGTGAGGTAGCCACCTTGCCCACTTGTGGGCCACTTCTGATTTTGCCCCCCGCTCTGCAGCGGTGGGAACCCCGATACGGCAGGGGTGAGGTAGCCACCTTGCCCACTTGTGGGCCACTTCTGATTTTGCCCCCCGCTCTGCAGCGGTGGGGATCCCCGATACGGCAGGGGTGAGGTAGCCACCTTGCCCACTTGTGGGCCACTTCTGATTTTGCCCCCCGCTCTGCAGCGGTGGGGATCCCCGATACGGGAGGGCTGAGGTAGCCAATTTGCCCACTTGTGGGCCACTTCTGATTTTACCCCCCGCTCTGCAGCGGTGGGGATCCCCGATACGGCAGGGGTGAGGTAGCCATTTCTCCCACTTGTGGGCCACTTCTGATTTTGCCCCCTGCTTTGAAGCGGTGGGGATCCCCGATACGGCAGGGGTGAGGTAGCCACCTTGCCCACTTGTGGGCCACTTCTGATTTTATCCCCCGCTCTGCAGCGGTGGGGATCCCCCATACGGCAGGGTTGAGGTAGCCATTTCGCCCACTTGTGGGCCACTTCTGATTTTGCCCCCCGCTTTGAAGCGGTGGGGCTCCCCGATACGGCAGGGGTGAGGTAGCCAATTTGCCCACTTGTGGGCAACTTCTGATTTTGCCCCCCGCTCTGAAGCGGTGGGGCTCCCCGATACGGGAGGGGTGAGGTAGCCAATTTGCCCACTTGTGGGCCACTTCTGATTTTGCCCCCCGCCCTGCAGCGGTGGGGATCCCCGATACGGCAGGGGTGAGGTAGCCACTTTGCCCACTTGTAGGCCACTTCTGATTTTGCCCCCCGCTCTGCAGCGGTGGGGATCCCCGATACGGCAGGGGTGAGGTAGCCACCTTGCCCACTTGTGGGCCACTTCTGATTTTGCCCCCCACTCTGCAGCGGTGGGGATCCCCGATACGGCAGGGGTGAGGTAGCCACCTTGCCCACTTGTGGGCCACTTCTGATTTTGCCCCCCGCTCTGAAGCGGTGGGGCTCCCCGATACGGCAGGGGTGAGGTAGCCACCTTGCCCACTTGTGGGCCACTTCTGATTTTACCCCCCGCTCTGAAGCGGTGGGGATCCCCGATACGGCAGGGGTGAGGTAGCCACCTTGCCCACTTGTGGGCCACTTCTGATTTTACCCCCCGCTCTGCAGCGATGGGGATCCCCCATACGGCAGGGTTGAGGTAGCCATTTCGCCCACTTGTGGGCCACTTCTGATTTTGCCCCCCGCTTTGAAGCGGTGGGGCTCCCCGATACGGCAGGGGTGAGGTAGCCAATTTGCCCACTTGTGGGCAACTTCTGATTTTGCCCCCCGCTCTGAAGCGGTGGGGCTCCCCGATACGGCAGGGGTGAGGTAGCCCATTTGCCCACTTGTGGGCCACTTCTGATTTTGCCCCCCGCTTTGCAGCGGTGGGGATCCCCGATACGGCAGGGGTGAGGTAGCCACTTTGCCCACTTGTGGGCCACTTCTGATTTTGCCCCGCGCTCTGCAGCGGTGGGGATCCCCGATACGGCAGGGGTGAGGTAGCCACCTTGCCCACTTGTGGGCCACTTCTGATTTTACCCCCCGCTCTGCAGCGGTGGGGATCCCCGATACGGCAGGGGTGAGGTAGCCACCTTGCCCACTTGTGGGCCACTTCTGATTTTACCCCCCGCTCTGCAGCGGAGGGGATCCCCCATACGGCAGGGTTGAGGTAGCCATTTCGCCCACTTGTGGGCCACTTCTGATTTTGCCCCCCGCTTTGAAGCGGTGGGGCTCCCCGATACGGCAGGGGTGAGGTAGCCAATTTGCCCACTCGTGGGCAACTTCTGATTTTGCCCCCCGCTCTGAAGCGGTGGGGCTCCCCGATACTGGAGGGGTGAGGTAGCCAATTTGCCCACTTGTGGGCCACTTCTGATTTTGCCCCCCGCTCTGTAGCGGTGGGGATCCCCGATACGGCAGGGGTGAGGTAGCCACCTTGCCCACTTGTGGGCCACTTCTGATTTTGCCCCCCGCTCTGCAGCGGTGGGGATCCCCGATACGGCAGGGGTGAGGTAGCCATTTCGCCCACTTGTGGGCCACTTCTGATTTTCCCCCCGGCTCTGCAGCGGTGGGGATACCCGATACGGCAGGGGTGAGGTAGCCACCTTGCCCACTTGTGGGCCACTTCTGATTTTGCCCCCCGCTTTGAAGCGGTGGGGCTCCCCGATACGGCAGGGGTGAGGTAGCCAATTTGCCCACTTGTGGGCCACTTCTGATTTTGCCCCCCGCTCTGCAGCGGTGGGGATACCCGATACGGCAGGGGTGAGGTAGCCACCTTGCCCACTTGTGGGCCACTTCTGATTTTACCCCCCGCTTTGCAGCGGTGGGGATCCCCCATACGGCAGGGTTGAGGTAGCCATTTCGCCCACTTGTGGGCCACTTCTGATTTTGCCCCCCGCTTTGAAGCGGTGGGGCTCCCCGATACGGCAGGGGTGAGGTAGCCAATTTGCCCACTCGTGGGCAACTTCTGATTTTGCCCCCCGCTCTGAAGCGGTGGGGCTCCCCGATACTGGAGGGGTCAGGTAGCCAATTTGCCCACTTGTGGGCCACTTCTGATTTTGCCCCCCGCTCTGCAGCGGTGGGGATCCCCGATACGGCAGGGGTGAGGTAGCCACCTTGCCCACTTGTGGGCCACTTCTGATTTTGCCCCCCGCTTTGAAGCGGTGGGGCTCCCCGATACGGCAGGGGTGAGGTAGCCAATTTGCCCACTTGTGGGCCACTTCTGATTTTGCCCCCCGCTCTGCAGCGGTGGGGATACCCGATACGGCAGGGGTGAGGTAGCCACCTTGCCCACTTGTGGGCCACTTCTGATTTTGCCCCCCGCTTTGAAGCGGTGGGGCTCCCCGATACGGCAGGGGTGAGGTAGCCAATTTGCCCACTTGTGGGCCACTTCTGATTTTGCCCCCCGCTCTGAAGCGGTGGGGCTCCCCGATACGGCAGGGGTGAGGTAGCCAATTTGCCCACTTGCGGGCCACTTCTGATTTTGCCCCCCGCTCTGCAGCGGTGGGGCTCCCCGATACGGGAGGGGTGAGGTAGCCAATTTGCCCACTTGTGGGCCACTTCTGATTTTGCCCCCCGCTCTGCAGCGGTGGGGATCCCCGATACGGCAGGGGTGAGGTAGCCACCTTGCCCACTTGTGGGCCACTTCTGATTTTGCCCCCCGCTCTGCAGCGGTGGGGATCCCCGATACGGCAGGGGTGAGGTAGCCATTTCGCCCACTTGTGGGCCACTTCTGATTTTACTCCCCGCTCTGCAGCGGTGGGGATCCCCGATACGGGAGGGGTGAGGTAGCCAATTTGCCCACTTGTGGGCCACTTCTGATTTTATCCCCCGCTCTGCAGCGGTGGGGATCCCCCATACGGCAGGGTTGAGGTAGCCATTTCGCCCACTTGTGGGCCACTTCTGATTTTGCCCCCCGCTTTGAAGCGGTGGGGCTCCCCGATACGGCAGGGGTGAGGTAGCCAATTTGCCCACTTGTGGGCAACTTCTGATTTTGCCCCCCGCTCTGAAGCGGTGGGGATCCCCGATACGGCAGGGGTGAGGTAGCCAATTTGCCCACTTGTGGGCAACTTCTGATTTTGCCCCCCGCTCTGAAGCGGTGGGGCTCCCCGATACGGGAGGGGTGAGGTAGCCAATTTGCCCACTTGTGGGCCACTTCTGATTTTGCCCCCCGCTCTGCAGCGGTGGGGATCCCCGATACGGCAGGGGTGAGGTAGCCACCTTGCCCACTTGTGGGCCACTTCTGATTTTGCCCCCCGCTCTGCAGCGGTGGGGATCCCCGATACGGCAGGGGTGAGGTAGCCATTTCGCCCACTTGTGGGCCACTTCTGATTTTGCCCCCCGCTCTGCAGCGGTGGGGATCCCCGATACGGCAGGGGTGAGGTAGCCACCTTGCCCACTTGTGGGCCACTTCTGATTTTGCCCCCCGCTCTGCAGCGGTGGGGATCCCCGATACGGCAGGGGTGAGGTAGCCATTTCGCCCACTTGTGGGCCACTTTTGATTTTGCCCCCCGCTCTGCAGCGGTGGGGATCCCCGATACGGCAGGGGTGAGGTAGCCACCTTGCCCACTTGTGGGCCACTTCTGATTTTGCCCCCCGCTTTGAAGCGGTGGGGCTCCCCGATACGGCAGGGGTGAGGTAGCCAATTTGCCCACTTGTGGGCCACTTCTGATTTTGCCCCCCGCTCTGAAGCGGTGGGGCTCCCCGATACGGCAGGGGTGAGGTAGCCAATTTGCCCACTTGTGGGCCACTTCTGATTTTGCCCCCCGCTCTGCAGCGGTGGGGATCCCCGATACGGCAGGGGTGAGGTAGCCACCTTGCCCACTTGTGGGCCACTTCTGATTTTGCCCCCCGCTCTGCAGCGGTGGGGATCCCCGATACGGCAGGGGTGAGGTAGCCATTTCGCCCACTTGTGGGCCACTTCTGATTTTGCCCCCCGCTCTGCAGCGGTGGGGATACCCGATACGGCAGGGGTGAGGTAGCCACCTTGCCCACTTGTGGGCCACTTCTGATTTTGCCCCCCGCTCTGCAGCGGTGGGGATCCCTGATACGGCAGGGGTGAGGTAGCCATTTCCCACTTGTGGGCCACTTCTGATTTTGCCCCCCGCTCTGCAGCGGTGGGGATCCCCGATACGGCAGGGGTGAGGTAGCCAATTTGCCCACTTGTGGACCACTTCTGATTTTGCCCCCCGCTTTGCAGCGGTGGGGATCCCCGATACGGCAGGGGTGAGGTAGCCATTTCGCCCACTTGTGGGCCACTTCTGATTTTGCCCCCCGCTCTGCAGCGGTGGGGATCCCCGATACGGCAGGGGTGAGGTAGCCACCTTGCCCACTTGTGGGCCACTTCTGATTTTGCCCCCCGCTTTGAAGCGGTGGGGCTCCCCGATACGGCAGGGGTGAGGTAGCCAATTTGCCCACTTGTGGGCCACTTCTGATTTTGCCCCCCGCTCTGCAGCGGTGGGGATACCCGATACGGCAGGGGTGAGGTAGCCACCTTGCCCACTTGTGGGCCACTTCTGATTTTGCCCCCCGCTTTGAAGCGGTGGGGCTCCCCGATACGGCAGGGGTGAGGTAGCCAATTTGCCCACTTGTGGGCCACTTCTGATTTTGCCCCCCGCTCTGAAGCGGTGGGGCTCCCCGATACGGCAGGGGTGAGGTAGCCATTTCGCCCACTTGTGGGCCACTTCTGATTTTGCCCCCCGCTTTGAAGCGGTGGGGCTCCCCGATACGGCAGGGGTGAGGTAGCCATTTCGCCCACTTGTGGGCCACTTCTGATTTTACCCCCCGCTCTGCAGTGGTGGGGCTCCCCGATACGGCAGGGGCCAGGTAGCCATTTCGCCCACTTGTGGGCCACTTCTGATTTTGCCCCCCGCTTTGAAGCGGTGGGGCTCCCCGATACGGCAGGGGTGAGGTAGCCACCTTGCCCACTTGTGGGCCACTTCTGATTTTGCCCCCCGCTTTGAAGCGGTGGGGCTCCCCGATACGGCAGGGGTGAGGTAGCCAATTTGCCCACTTGTGGGCCACTTCTGATTTTGCCCCCCGCTCTGCAGCGGTGGGGATACCCGATACGGCAGGGGTGAGGTAGCCACCTTGCCCACTTGTGGGCCACTTCTGATTTTGCCCCCCGCTTTGAAGCGGTGGGGCTCCCCGATACGGCAGGGGTGAGGTAGCCAATTTGCCCACTTGTGGGCCACTTCTGATTTTGCCCCCCGCTCTGAAGCGGTGGGGCTCCCCGATACGGCAGGGGTGAGGTAGCCAATTTGCCCACTTGTGGGCCACTTCTGATTTTGCCCCCCGCTCTGCAGCGGTGGGGCTCCCCGATACGGGAGGGGTGAGGTAGCCAATTTGCCCACTTGTGGGCCACTTCTGATTTTGCCCCCCGCTCTGCAGCGGTGGGGATCCCCGATACGGCAGGGGTGAGGTAGCCACCTTGCCCACTTGTGGGCCACTTCTGATTTTGCCCCCCGCTCTGCAGCGGTGGGGATCCCCGATACGGCAGGGGTGAGGTAGCCATTTCGCCCACTTGTGGGCCACTTCTGATTTTACTCCCCGCTCTGCAGCGGTGGGGATCCCCGATACGGGAGGGGTGAGGTAGCCAATTTGCCCACTTGTGGGCCACTTCTGATTTTACCCCCCGCTCTGAAGCGGTGGGGATCCCCGATACGGCAGGGGTGAGGTAGCCATTTCGCCCACTTGTGGGCCACTTCTGATTTTACTCCCCGCTCTGCAGCGGTGGGGATCCCCGATACGGGAGGGGTGAGGTAGCCAATTTGCCCACTTGTGGGCCACTTCTGATTTTATCCCCCGCTCTGCAGCGGTGGGGATCACCCATACGGCAGGGTTGAGGTAGCCATTTCGCCCACTTGTGGGCCACTTCTGATTTTGCCCCCCGCTTTGAAGCGGTGGGGCTCCCCGATACGGCAGGGGTGAGGTAGCCAATTTGCCCACTTGTGGGCAACTTCTGATTTTGCCCCCCGCTCTGAAGCGGTGGGGATCCCCGATACGGCAGGGGTGAGGTAGCCAATTTGCCCACTTGTGGGCAACTTCTGATTTTGCCCCCCGCTCTGAAGCTGTGGGGCTCCCCGATACGGGAGGGGTGAGGTAGCCAATTTGCCCACTTGTGGGCCACTTCTGATTTTGCCCCCCGCTCTGCAGCGGTGGGGATCCCCGATACGGCAGGGGTGAGGTAGCCACCTTGCCCACTTGTGGGCCACTTCTGATTTTGCCCCCCGCTCTGCAGCGGTGGGGATCCCCGATACGGCAGGGGTGAGGTAGCCATTTCGCCCACTTGTGGGCCACTTCTGATTTTGCCCCCCGCTCTGCAGCGGTGGGGATCCCCGATACGGCAGGGGTGAGGTAGCCACCTTGCCCACTTGTGGGCCACTTCTGATTTTGCCCCCCGCTCTGCAGCGGTGGGGATCCCCGATACGGCAGGGGTGAGGTAGCCATTTCGCCCACTTGTGGGCCACTTTTGATTTTGCCCCCCGCTCTGCAGCGGTGGGGATCCCCGATACGGCAGGGGTGAGGTAGCCACCTTGCCCACTTGTGGGCCACTTCTGAATTTGCCCCCCGCTTTGAAGCGGTGGGGCTCCCCGATACGGCAGGGGTGAGGTAGCCAATTTGCCCACTTGTGGGCCACTTCTGATTTTGCCCCCCGCTCTGAAGCGGTGGGGCTCCCCGATACGGCAGGGGTGAGGTAGCCAATTTGCCCACTTGTGGGCCACTTCTGATTTTGCCCCCCGCTCTGCAGCGGTGGGGCTCCCCGATACGGGAGGGGTGAGGTAGCCAATTTGCCCACTTGTGGGCCACTTCTGATTTTGCCCCCCGCTCTGCAGCGGTGGGGATCCCCGATACGGCAGGGGTGAGGTAGCCACCTTGCCCACTTGTGGGCCACTTCTGATTTTGCCCCCCGCTCTGCAGCGGTGGGGATCCCCGATACGGCAGGGGTGAGGTAGCCATTTCGCCCACTTGTGGGCCACTTCTGATTTTGCCCCCCGCTCTGCAGCGGTGGGGATACCCGATACGGCAGGGGTGAGGTAGCCACCTTGCCCACTTGTGGGCCACTTCTGATTTTGCCCCCCGCTCTGCAGCGGTGGGGATCCCTGATACGGCAGGGGTGAGGTAGCCATTTCCCACTTGTGGGCCACTTCTGATTTTGCCCCCCGCTCTGCAGCGGTGGGGATCCCCGATACGGCAGGGGTGAGGTAGCCAATTTGCCCACTTGTGGACCACTTCTGATTTTGCCCCCCGCTTTGCAGCGGTGGGGATCCCCGATACGGCAGGGGTGAGGTAGCCATTTCGCCCACTTGTGGGCCACTTCTGATTTTGCCCCCCGCTCTGCAGCGGTGGGGATCCCCGATACGGCAGGGGTGAGGTAGCCACCTTGCCCACTTGTGGGCCACTTCTGATTTTGCCCCCCGCTTTGAAGCGGTGGGGCTCCCCGATACGGCAGGGGTGAGGTAGCCAATTTGCCCACTTGTGGGCCACTTCTGATTTTGCCCCCCGCTCTGCAGCGGTGGGGATACCCGATACGGCAGGGGTGAGGTAGCCACCTTGCCCACTTGTGGGCCACTTCTGATTTTGCCCCCCGCTTTGAAGCGGTGGGGCTCCCCGATACGGCAGGGGTGAGGTAGCCAATTTGCCCACTTGTGGGCCACTTCTGATTTTGCCCCCCGCTCTGAAGCGGTGGGGCTCCCCGATACGGCAGGGGTGAGGTAGCCATTTCGCCCACTTGTGGGCCACTTCTGATTTTGCCCCCCGCTTTGAAGCGGTGGGGCTCCCCGATACGGCAGGGGTGAGGTAGCCATTTCGCCCACTTGTGGGCCACTTCTGATTTTACCCCCCGCTCTGCAGTGGTGGGGCTCCCCGATACGGCAGGGGCCAGGTAGCCATTTCGCCCACTTGTGGGCCACTTCTGATTTTGCCCCCCGCTCTGCAGCGGTGGGGATCCCCGATACGGCAGGGGTGAGGTAGCCATTTCCCACTTGTGGGCCACTTCTGATTTTGCCCCCCGCTCTGCAGCGGTGGGGATCCCCGATACGGCAGGGGTGAGGTAGCCACCTTGCCCACTTGTGGGCCACTTCTGATTTTGCCCCCCGCTCTGCAGCGGTGGGGATCCCCGATACGGCAGGGGTGAGGTAGCCATTTCCCACTTGTGGGCCACTTCTGATTTTGCCCCCCGCTCTGCAGCGGTGGGGATCCCCGATACGGCAGGGGTGAGGTAGCCACCTTGCCCACTTGTGGGCCACTTCTGATTTTGCCCCCCGCTCTGCAGCGGTGGGGATCCCCGATACGGCAGGGGTGAGGTAGCCATTTCGCCCACTTGTGGGCCACTTTTGATTTTGCCCCCCGCTCTGCAGCGGTGGGGATCCCCGATACGGCAGGGGTGAGGTAGCCACCTTGCCCACTTGTGGGCCACTTCTGATTTTGCCCCCCGCTTTGAAGCGGTGGGGCTCCCCGATACGGCAGGGGTGAGGTAGCCAATTTGCCCACTTGTGGGCCACTTCTGATTTTGCCCCCCGCTCTGAAGCGGTGGGGCTCCCCGATACGGCAGGGGTGAGGTAGCCAATTTGCCCACTTGTGGGCCACTTCTGATTTTGCCCCCCGCTCTGCAGCGGTGGGGCTCCCCGATACGGGAGGGTTGAGGTAGCCAATTTGCCCACTTGTGGGCCACTTCTGATTTTGCCCCCCGCTCTGCAGCGGTGGGGATCCCCGATACGGCAGGGGCCAGGTAGCCATTTCGCCCACTTGTGGGCCACTTCTGATTTTGCCCCCCGCTCTGCAGCGGTGGGGATCCCCGATACGGCAGGGGTGAGGTAGCCATTTCGCCCACTTGTGGGCCACTTCTGATTTTGCCCCCCGCTCTGCAGCGGTGGGGATACCCGATACGGCAGGGGTGAGGTAGCCACCTTGCCCACTTGCGGGCCACTTCTGATTTTGCCCCCCGCTCTGCAGCGGTGGGGATCCCTGATACGGCAGGGGTGAGGTAGCCATTTCCCACTTGTGGGCCACTTCTGATTTTGCCCCCCGCTCTGCAGCGGTGGGGATCCCCGATACGGCAGGGGTGAGGTAGCCATTTCGCCCACTTGTGGGCCACTTCTGATTTTGCCCCCCGCTCTGCAGCGGTGGGGATCCCCGATACGGCAGGGGTGAGGTAGCCATTTCCCACTTGTGGGCCACTTCTGATTTTGCCCCCCGCTTTGAAGCGGTGGGGCTCCCCGATACGGCAGGGGTGAGGTAGCCAATTTGCCCACTTGTGGGCCACTTCTGATTTTGCCCCCCGCTCTGCAGCGGTGGGGATACCCGATACGGCAGGGGTGAGGTAGCCACCTTGCCCACTTGTGGGCCACTTCTGATTTTGCCCCCCGCTTTGAAGCGGTGGGGCTCCCCGATACGGCAGGGGTGAGGTAGCCAATTTGCCCACTTGTGGGCCACTTCTGATTTTGCCCCCCGCTCTGAAGCGGTGGGGCTCCCCGATACGGCAGGGGTGAGGTAGCCATTTCGCCCACTTGTGGGCCACTTCTGATTTTGCCCCCCGCTTTGAAGCGGTGGGGCTCCCCGATACGGCAGGGGTGAGGTAGCCATTTCGCCCACTTGTGGGCCACTTCTGATTTTACCCCCCGCTCTGCAGTGGTGGGGCTCCCCGATACGGCAGGGGCCAGGTAGCCATTTCGCCCACTTGTGGGCCACTTCTGATTTTGCCCCCCGCTCTGCAGCGGTGGGGATCCCCGATACGGCAGGGGTGAGGTAGCCATTTCCCACTTGTGGGCCACTTCTGATTTTGCCCCCCGCTCTGCAGCGGTGGGGATCCCCGATACGGCAGGGGTGAGGTAGCCACCTTGCCCACTTGTGGGCCACTTCTGATTTTGCCCCCCGCTCTGCAGCGGTGGGGATCCCCGATACGGCAGGGGTGAGGTAGCCATTTCCCACTTGTGGGCCACTTCTGATTTTGCCCCCCGCTCTGCAGCGGTGGGGATCCCCGATACGGCAGGGGTGAGGTAGCCACCTTGCCCACTTGTGGGCCACTTCTGATTTTGCCCCCCGCTCTGCAGCGGTGGGGATCCCCGATACGGCAGGGGTGAGGTAGCCATTTCGCCCACTTGTGGGCCACTTTTGATTTTGCCCCCCGCTCTGCAGCGGTGGGGATCCCCGATACGGCAGGGGTGAGGTAGCCACCTTGCCCACTTGTGGGCCACTTCTGATTTTGCCCCCCGCTTTGAAGCGGTGGGGCTCCCCGATACGGCAGGGGTGAGGTAGCCAATTTGCCCACTTGTGGGCCACTTCTGATTTTGCCCCCCGCTCTGAAGCGGTGGGGCTCCCCGATACGGCAGGGGTGAGGTAGCCAATTTGCCCACTTGTGGGCCACTTCTGATTTTGCCCCCCGCTCTGCAGCGGTGGGGCTCCCCGATACGGGAGGGTTGAGGTAGCCAATTTGCCCACTTGTGGGCCACTTCTGATTTTGCCCCCCGCTCTGCAGCGGTGGGGATCCCCGATACGGCAGGGGCCAGGTAGCCATTTCGCCCACTTGTGGGCCACTTCTGATTTTGCCCCCCGCTCTGCAGCGGTGGGGATCCCCGATACGGCAGGGGTGAGGTAGCCATTTCGCCCACTTGTGGGCCACTTCTGATTTTGCCCCCCGCTCTGCAGCGGTGGGGATACCCGATACGGCAGGGGTGAGGTAGCCACCTTGCCCACTTGCGGGCCACTTCTGATTTTGCCCCCCGCTCTGCAGCGGTGGGGATCCCCGATACGGCAGGGGTGAGGTAGCCATTTCCCACTTGTGGGCCACTTCTGATTTTGCCCCCCGCTCTGCAGCGGTGGGGATCCCCGATACGGCAGGGGTGAGGTAGCCATTTCGCCCACTTGTGGGCCACTTCTGATTTTGCCCCCCGCTCTGCAGCGGTGGGGATCCCCGATACGGCAGGGGTGAGGTAGCCACCTTGCCCACTTGTGGGCCACTTCTGATTTTGCCCCCCGCTTTGAAGCGGTGGGGCTCCCCGATACGGCAGGGGTGAGGTAGCCAATTTGCCCACTTGTGGGCCACTTCTGATTTTGCCCCCCGCTCTGCAGCGGTGGGGATACCCGATACGGCAGGGGTGAGGTAGCCACCTTGCCCACTTGTGGGCCACTTCTGATTTTGCCCCCCGCTTTGAAGCGGTGGGGCTCCCCGATACGGGAGGGGTGAGGTAGCCAATTTGCCCACTTGTGGGCCACTTCTGATTTTGCCCCCCGCTCTGAAGCGGTGGGGCTCCCCGATACGGCAGGGGTGAGGTAGCCATTTCGCCCACTTGTGGGCCACTTCTGATTTTGCCCCCCGCTTTGAAGCGGTGGGGCTCCCCGATACGGCAGGGGTGAGGTAGCCATTTCGCCCACTTGTGGGCCACTTCTGATTTTACCCCCCGCTCTGCAGTGGTGGGGCTCCCCGATACGGCAGGGGTGAGGTAGCCACCTTGCCCACTTGTGGGCCACTTCTGATTTTGCCCCCCGCTTTGAAGCGGTGGGGCTCCCCGATACGGCAGGGGTGAGGTAGCCAATTTGCCCACTTGTGGGCCACTTCTGATTTTGCCCCCCGCTCTGAAGCGGTGGGGCTCCCCGATACGGCAGGGGTGAGGTAGCCATTTCGCCCACTTGTGGGCCACTTCTGATTTTGCCCCCCGCTTTGAAGCGGTGGGGATCCCCGATACGGCAGGGGTGAGGTAGCCAATTTGCCCACTTGTGGGCCACTTCTGATTTTGCCCCCCGCTCTGAAGCGGTGGGGCTCCCCGATACGGCAGGGGTGAGGTAGCCATTTCGCCCACTTGTGGGCCACTTCTGATTTTGCCCCCCGCTCTGCAGCGGTGGGGATCCCCGATACGGCAGGGGTGAGGTAGCCACCTTGCCCACTTGTGGGCCACTTCTGATTTTAACCCCCGCTCTGCAGCGGTGGGGATACCCCATACGGGAGGGGTGAGGTAGCCAATTTGCCCACTTGTGGGCCACTTCTGATTTTGCCCCCCGCTCTGCAGCGGTGGGGATACCCGATACGGCAGGGGTGAGGTAGCCATTTCGCGCACTTGTGGGCCACTTCTGATTTTGCCCCCTGCTCTCAAGCGGTGGGGATCCCCGATACGGCAGGGGTGAGGTAGCCACCTTGCCCACTTGTGGGCCACTTCTGATTTTGCCCCCCGCTCTGCAGTGGTGGGGATCCCCGATACGGCAGGGGTGAGAAAGCCAATTTGCCCACTTGTGGGCCACTTCTGATTTTGCGCCCCGCTCTGCAGCGGTGGGGATACCCGATACGGCAGGGGTGAGGTAGCCAATTTGCCCACTTGTGGGCCACTTCTGATTTTGCCCCCCGCTCTGAAGCGGTGGGGCTCCCCGATACGGCAGGGGTGAGGTAGCCATTTCGCCCACTTGTGGGCCACTTCTGATTTTGCCCCCCGCTTTGAAGCGGTGGGACTCCCCGATACGGCAGGGGTGAGGTAGCCATTTCGCCCACTTGTGGGCCACTTCTGATTTTACCCCCCGCTCTGCAGTGGTGGGGCTCCCCGATACGGCAGGGGTGAGGTAGCCACCTTGCCCACTTGTGGGCCACTTCTGATTTTGCCCCCCGCTTTGAAGCGGTGGGGCTCCCCGATACGGCAGGGGTGAGGTAGCCAATTTGCCCACTTGTGGGCCACTTCTGATTTTGCCCCCCGCTCTGAAGCGGTGGGGCTCCCCGATACGGCAGGGGTGAGGTAGCCATTTCGCCCACTTGTGGGCCACTTCTGATTTTGCCCCCCGCTTTGAAGCGGTGGGGATCCCCGATACGGCAGGGGTGAGGTAGCCAATTTGCCCACTTGTGGGCCACTTCTGATTTTGCCCCCCGCTCTGAAGCGGTGGGGCTCCCCGATACGGCAGGGGTGAGGTAGCCATTTCGCCCACTTGTGGGCCACTTCTGATTTTGCCCCCCGCTCTGCAGCGGTGGGGATTCCCGATACGGCAGGGGTGAGGTAGCCACCTTGCCCACTTGTGGGCCACTTCTGATTTTAACCCCCGCTCTGCAGCGGTGGGGATACCCCATACGGGAGGGGTGAGGTAGCCAATTTGCCCACTTGTGGGCCACTTCTGATTTTGCCCCCTGCTCTGCAGCGGTGGGGATACCCGATACGGCAGGGGTGAGGTAGCCATTTCGCGCACTTGTGGGCCACTTCTGATTTTGCCCCCTGCTCTCAAGCGGTGGGGATCCCCGATACGGCAGGGGTGAGGTAGCCACCTTGCCCACTTGTGGGCCACTTCTGATTTTGCCCCCCGCTCTGCAGTGGTGGGGATCCCCGATACGGCAGGGGTGAGAAAGCCAATTTGCCCACTTGTGGGCCACTTCTGATTTTGCCCCCCGCTCTGCACCGGTGTGGCTGCCCGCTACGGCAGGGGTGAGGTAGCCAATTTGCCCACTTGTGGGCCACTTCTGATTTTGCCCCCCGCTCTGCAGCGGTGGGGATCCCCGATACGGCAGGGGTGAGGTAGCCAATTTGCCCACTTGTGGGCCACTTCTGATTTTGCCCCCCGCTCTGCAGCGGTGGGGATCCCCGATACGGCAGGGGTGAGGTAGCCACCTTGCCCACTTGTGGGCCACTTCTGATTTTGCCCCCCGCTCTGCAGCGGTGGGGATCCCCGATACGGCAAGGGTGAGGTAGCCATTTCGCCCACTTGTGGGCCACTTCTGATTTTGCCCCCCGCTCTGCAGCGGTGGGGATCCCCGATACGGCAGGGGTGAGGTAGCCATTTCGCCCACTTGTGGGCCACTTCTGATTTTACCCCCCGCTCTGCAGCGGTGGGGATCCCCGATACGGCAGGGGTGAGGTAGCCATTTCCCACTTGTGGGCCACTTCTGATTTTGCCCCCCGCTCTGCAGCGGTGGGGATCCCCGATACGGGAGGGGTGAGGTAGCCACCTTGCCCACTTGTGGGCCACTTCTGATTTTGCCCCCCGCTTTGAAGCGGTGGGGATTTCCGATACGGCAGGGGTGAGGTAGCCATTTCGCCCACTTGTGGGCCACTTCTGATTTTGCCCCCCGCTGCGCAGCGGTGGGGCTCCCCGATACGGCAGGGGTGAGGTAGCCAATTTGCCCACTTGTGGGCCACTTCTGATTTTGCTCCCCGCTCTGCAGCGGTGGGGATACCCGATACGGCAGGGGTGAGGTAGCCACCTTGCCCACTTGTGGGCCACTTCTGATTTTGCCCCCCGCTCTGCAGCGGTGGGGATCCCCGATACGGCAGGGGTGAGGTAGCCATTTCGCCCACTTGTGGGCCACTTCTGATTTTACCCCCCGCTCTGCAGCGGTGGGGATCCCCGATACGGCAGGGGTGAGGTAGCCATTTCCCACTTGTGGGCCACTTCTGATTTTGCCCCCCGCTCTGCAGCGGTGGGGATCCCCGATACGGCAGGGGTGAGGTAGCCACCTTGCCCACTTGTGGGCCACTTCTGATTTTGCCCCCCGCTTTGAAGCGGTGGGGATTTCCGATACGGCAGGGGTGAGGTAGCCATTTCGCCCACTTGTGGGCCACTTCTGATTTTGCCCCCCGCTGCGCAGCGGTGGGGCTCCCCGATACGGCAGGGGTGAGGTAGCCAATTTGCCCACTTGTGGGCCACTTCTGATTTTGCTCCCCGCTCTGCAGCGGTGGGGATACCCGATACGGCAGGGGTGAGGTAGCCATTTCGCCCACTTGTGGGCCACTTCTGATTTTGCCCCCCGCTTTGAAGCGGTGGGCCTCCCCGATACGGCAGGGGTGAGGTAGCCAATTTGCCCACTTGTGGGCCACTTCTGATTTTGCCCCCCGCTTTGAAGCGGTGGGGCTCCCCGATACGGCAGGGGTGAGGTAGCCATTTCGCCCACTTGTGGGCCACTTCTGATTTTGCCCCCCGCTTTGAAGCGGTCGGGCTCCCCGATGCGGCAGGGGTGAGGTAGCCAATTTGCCCACTTGTGGGCCACTTCTGATTTTGCCCCCCGCTCTGCAGCGGTGGGGATTTCCGATACGGCAGGGGTGAGGTAGCCACCTTGCCCACTTGTGGGCCACTTCTGATTTTACCCCCCGCTCTGCAGCGGTGGGGATCCCCGATACGGGAGGGGTGAGGTAGCCAATTTGCCCACTTGTGGGCCACTTCTGATTTTGCCCCCTGCTCTGAAGCGGTGGGGATCCCCGATACGGCAGGGGTGAGGTAGCCATTTCGCCCACTTGTGGGCCACTTCTGATTTTACCCCCCGCTCTGCAGCGGTGGGGATCCCCGATACGGCAGGGGTGAGGTAGCCATTTCCCACTTGTGGGCCACTTCTGATTTTGCCCCCCGCTCTGCAGCAGTGGGGATCCCCGATACGGCAGGGGTGAGGTAGCCACCTTGCCCACTTGTGGGCCACTTCTGATTTTGCCCCCCGCTTTGAAGCGGTGGGGATTTCCGATACGGCAGGGGTGAGGTAGCCATTTCGCCCACTTGTGGGCCACTTCTGATTTTGCCCCCCGCTGTGCAGCGGTGGGGCTCCCCGATACGGCAGGGGTGAGGTAGCCAATTTGCCCACTTGTGGGCCACTTCTGATTTTGCTCCCCGCTCTGCAGCGGTGGGGATACCCGATACGGCAGGGGTGAGGTAGCCACCTTGCCCACTTGTGGGCCACTTCTGATTTTGCCCCCCGCTTTGAAGCGGTGGGGCTCCCCGATACGGCAGGGGTGAGGTAGCCAATTTGCCCACTTGTGGGCCACTTCTGATTTTGCCCCCCGCTTTGAAGCGGTGGGGCTCCCCGATACGGCAGGGGTGAGGTAGCCATTTCGCCCACTTGTGGGCCACTTCTGATTTTGCCCCCCGCTTTGAAGCGGTCGGGCTCCCCTATGCGGCAGGGGTGAGGTAGCCAATTTGCCCACTTGTGGGCCACTTCTGATTTTACCCCCCGCTCTGCAGCGGTGGGGATGGGGATTCCCGATACGGCAGGGCTCAGAAAGCCAATTTGCCCACTTGTGGGCCACTTCTGATTTTGCCCCCCGCTCTGCAGCGGTGGGGATACCCGATACGGCAGGGGTGAGGTAGCCACCTTGCCCACTTGTGGGCCACTTCTGATTTTGCCCCCCGCTTTGAAGCGGTGGGGCTCCCCGAAACGGCAGGGGTGAGGTAGCCAATTTGCCTACTTGTGGGCCACTTCTGATTTTGCCCCCCGCTCTGAAGCGGTGGGGTTCCCCGATACGGCAGGGGTGAGGTAGCCACCTTGCCCACTTGTGGGCCACTTCTGATTTTGCCCCCCGCTCTGCAGCGGTGGGGATCCCCGATACGGCAGGGGTGAGGTAGCCATTTCGCCCACTTGTGGGCCACTTCTGATTTTGCCCCCCGCTTTGAAGCGGTGGGGCTCCCCGATACGGCAGGGGTGAGGTAGCCATTTCGCCCACTTGTGGGCCACTTCTGATTTTGCCCCCCGCTCTGCAGCGGTGGGGATCCCCGATACGGCAGGGGTGAGGTAGCCATTTCGCCCACTTGTGGGCCACTTCTGATTTTACCCCCCGCTCTGCAGCGGTGGGGATCCCCGATACGGCAGGGGTGAGGTAGCCACCTTGCCCACTTGTGGGCCACTTCCGATTTTGCCCCCCGCTTTGAAGCGTTGGGGATCCCCGATACGGCAGGGGTGAGGTAGCCAGCTTGCCCACTTGTGGGCCACTTCTGATTTTGCCCCCCGCTTTGAAGCGGTGGGGATTTCCGATACGGCAGGGGTGAGGTAGCCATTTCGCCCACTTGTGGGCCACTTCTGATTTTGCCCCCCGCTCTGCAGTGGTGGGGCTCCCCGATACGGCAGGGGTGAGGTAGCCATTTCGCCCACTTGTGGGCCACTTCTGATTTTGCCCCCCGCTTTGAAGCGGTGGGGCTCCCCGATACGGCAGGGGTGAGGTAGCCAATTTGCCCACTTGTGGGCCACTTCTGATTTTGCCCCCCGCTCTGCAGCGGTGGGGCTCCCCGATACGGCAGGGGTGAGGTAGCCACCTTGCCCACTTGTGGGCCACTTCTGATTTTACCCTTCGCTCTGCAGCGGTGGGGATCCCCGATACGGGAAGGGTGAGGTAGCCAATTTGCCCACTTGTGGGCCACTTCTGATTTTGCCCCCTGCTCTGAAGCGGTGGGGATCCCCGATACGGCAGGGGTGAGGTAGCCATTTCGCCCACTTGTGGGCCACTTCTGATTTTGCCCCCTGCTCTGAAGCGGTGGGGATCCCCGATACGGCAGGGGTGAGGTAGCCACCTTGCCCACTTGTGGGCCACTTCTGATTTTGCCCCCCGCTCTGCAGCGGTGGGGATTCCCGATACGGCAGGGGTGAGAAAGCCAATTTGCCCACTTGTGGGCCACTTCTGATTTTGCCCCCCGCTCTGCAGCGCCGGGGATACCCAATATGGCAGGGGTGAGGTAGCCACCTTGCCCACTTGTGGGCCACTTCTGATTTTGCCCCCCGCTTTGAAGCGGTGGGGCTCCCCGATACGGCAGGGGTGAGGTAGCCAATTTGCCCACTTGTGGGCCACTTCTGAATTTGCCCCCCGCTCTGAAGCGGTGGGGCTGCCCGATACGGCAGGGGTGAGGTAGCCATTTCGCCCACTTGTGGGCCACTTCTGATTTTGCCCCCCGCTTTGAAGCGGTGGGGCTCCGCGATACGGCAGGGGTGAGGTAGCCATTTCGCCCACTTGTGGGCCACTTCTGATTTTACCCCCCGCTCTGCAGTGGTGGGGCTCCCCGATACGGCAGGGGTAAGGTAGCCAATTCGCCCACTTGTGGGCCACTTCTGATTTTGCCCCCCGCTTTGAAGCGGTGGGGCTCCCCGATACGGCACGGGTGAGGTAGCCAATTTGCCCACTTGTGGGCCACTTCTGATTTTGCCTCCGCTCTGCAGCGGTGGGGCTCCCCGATACGGCAGGGGTGAGGTAGCCAATTTGCCCACTTGTGGGCCACTTCTGATTTTGCCCCCCGCTCTGCAGCGGTGGGGATCCCCGATACGGCAGGGGTGAGGTAGCCATTTCGCCCACTTGTGGGCCACTTCTGATTTTGCCCCCTGCTCTGCAGCGGTGGGGATTCCCGATACGGCAGGGGTGAGAAAGCCAATTTGCCCACTTGTGGGCCACTTCTGATTTTGCCCCCCGCTCTGCAGCGGTGTGGCTCCCCGCTACGGCAGGGGTGAGGTAGCCAATTTGCCCACTTGTGGGCCACTTCTGATTTTGCCCCCCGCTCTGCAGCGGTGGGGATCCCCGATACGGCAGGGGTGAGGTAGCCAATTTGCCCACTTGTGGGCCACTTCTGATTTTGCCCCCTGCTCTGCAGCGGTGGGGATTCCCGATACGGCAGGGGTGAGGTAGCCATTTCGCCCACTTGTGGGCCACTTCTGATTTTGCCCCCTGCTCTGCAGCGGTGGGGATTCCCGATACGGCAGGGGTGAGAAAGCCAATTTGCCCACTTGTGGGCCACTTCTGATTTTGCCCCCCGCTCTGCAGCGGTGGGGATCCCCGATACGGCAGGGGTGAGGTAGCCAATTTGCCCACTTGTGGGCCACTTCTGATTTTGCCCCCCGCTCTGCAGCGGTGGGGATCCCCGATACGGCAGGGGTGAGGTAGCCAATTTGCCCACTTGTGGGCCACTTCTGATTTTGCCCCCTGCTCTGCAGCGGTGGGGATTCCCGATACGGCAGGGGTGAGGTAGCCATTTCGCCCACTTGTGGGCCACTTCTGATTTTGCCCCCCGCTCTGCAGCGGTGGGGATCCCCGATACGGGAGGGGTGAGGTAGCCAATTTGCCCACTTGTGGGCCACTTCTGATTTTGCCCCCTGCTCTGCAGCGGTGGGGATTCCCGATACGGCAGGGGTGAGGTAGCCACCTTGCCCACTTGTGGGCCACTTCTGATTTTGCCCCCTGCTCTGCAGCGGTGGGGATTCCCGATACGGCAGGGGTGAGAAAGCCAATTTGCCCACTTGTGGGCCACTTCTGATTTTGCCCCCCGCTCTGCAGCGGTGTGGCTCCCCGCTACGGCAGGGGTGAGGTAGCCAATTTGCCTACTTGTGGGCCACTTCTGATTTTGCCCCCCGCTCTGCAACGGTGGGGATCCCCGATACGGCAGGGGTGAGGTAGCCATTTCGCCCACTTGTGGGCCACTTCTGATTTGGCCCCCCGCTCTGCAGCGGTGGGGATCCCCGATACGGCAGGGGTGAGGTAGCCATTTCGCCCACTTGTGGGCCACTTCTGATTTTACCCCCCGCTCTGCAGCGGTGGGGATCCCCGATACGGCAGGGGTGAGGTAGCCATTTCCCACTTGTGGGCCACTTCTGATTTTGCCCCCCGCTCTGCAGCGGTGGGGATTCCCGATACGGCAGGGGTGAGAAAGCCAATTTGCCCACTTGTGGGCCACTTCTGATTTTGCCCCCCGCTCTGCAGCGCCGGGGATACCCGATATGGCAGGGGTGAGGTAGCCACCTTGCCCACTTGTGGGCCACTTCTGATTTTGCCCCCCGCTTTGAAGCGGTGGGGCTCCCCGATACGGCAGGGGTGAGGTAGCCAATTTGCCCACTTGTGGGCCACTTCTGAATTTGCCCCCCGCTCTGAAGCGGTGGGGCTGCCCGATACGGCAGGGGTGAGGTAGCCATTTCGCCCACTTGTGGGCCACTTCTGATTTTGCCCCCCGCTTTGAAGCGGTGGGGCTCCGCGATACGGCAGGGGTGAGGTAGCCATTTCGCCCACTTGTGGGCCACTTCTGATTTTACCCCCCGCTCTGCAGTGGTGGGGCTCCCCGATACGGCAGGGGTAAGGTAGCCAATTCGCCCACTTGTGGGCCACTTCTGATTTTGCCCCCCGCTTTGAAGCGGTGGGGCTCCCCGATACGGCACGGGTGAGGTAGCCAATTTGCCCACTTGTGGGCCACTTCTGATTTTGCCTCCGCTCTGCAGCGGTGGGGCTCCCCGATACGGCAGGGGTGAGGTAGCCAATTTGCCCACTTGTGGGCCACTTCTGATTTTGCCCCCCGCTCTGCAGCGGTGGGGATCCCCGATACGGCAGGGGTGAGGTAGCCATTTCGCCCACTTGTGGGCCACTTCTGATTTTGCCCCCTGCTCTGCAGCGGTGGGGATTCCCGATACGGCAGGGGTGAGAAAGCCAATTTGCCCACTTGTGGGCCACTTCTGATTTTGCCCCCCGCTCTGCAGCGGTGTGGCTCCCCGCTACGGCAGGGGTGAGGTAGCCAATTTGCCCACTTGTGGGCCACTTCTGATTTTGCCCCCCGCTCTGCAGCGGTGGGGATCCCCGATACGGCAGGGGTGAGGTAGCCAATTTGCCCACTTGTGGGCCACTTCTGATTTTGCCCCCTGCTCTGCAGCGGTGGGGATTCCCGATACGGCAGGGGTGAGGTAGCCATTTCGCCCACTTGTGGGCCACTTCTGATTTTGCCCCCTGCTCTGCAGCGGTGGGGATTCCCGATACGGCAGGGGTGAGAAAGCCAATTTGCCCACTTGTGGGCCACTTCTGATTTTGCCCCCCGCTCTGCAGCGGTGGGGATCCCCGATACGGCAGGGGTGAGGTAGCCAATTTGCCCACTTGTGGGCCACTTCTGATTTTGCCCCCCGCTCTGCAGCGGTGGGGATCCCCGATACGGCAGGGGTGAGGTAGCCAATTTGCCCACTTGTGGGCCACTTCTGATTTTGCCCCCTGCTCTGCAGCGGTGGGGATTCCCGATACGGCAGGGGTGAGGTAGCCATTTCGCCCACTTGTGGGCCACTTCTGATTTTGCCCCCCGCTCTGCAGCGGTGGGGATCCCCGATACGGGAGGGGTGAGGTAGCCAATTTGCCCACTTGTGGGCCACTTCTGATTTTGCCCCCTGCTCTCAAGCGGTGGGGATCCCCGATACGGCAGGGGTGAGGTAGCCACCTTGCCCACTTGTGGGCCACTTCTGATTTTGCCCCCTGCTCTGCAGCGGTGGGGATTCCCGATACGGCAGGGGTGAGAAAGCCAATTTGCCCACTTGTGGGCCACTTCTGATTTTGCCCCCCGCTCTGCAGCGGTGTGGCTCCCCGCTACGGCAGGGGTGAGGTAGCCAATTTGCCTACTTGTGGGCCACTTCTGATTTTGCCCCCCGCTCTGCAACGGTGGGGATCCCCGATACGGCAGGGGTGAGGTAGCCATTTCGCCCACTTGTGGGCCACTTCTGATTTGGCCCCCCGCTCTGCAGCGGTGGGGATCTCCGATACGGCAGGGGTGAGGTAGCCACCTTTCCCACTTGTGGGCCACTTCTGATTTTGCCCCCCGCTCTGCAGCGGTGGGGATCCCCGATACGGCAGGGGTGAGGTAGCCATTTCGCCCACTTGTGGGCCACTTCTGATTTTACCCCCCGCTCTGCAGCGGTGGGGATCCCCGATACGGCAGGGGTGAGGTAGCCATTTCCCACTTGTGGGCCACTTCTGATTTTGCCCCCCGCTCTGCAGCGGTGGGGATTCCCGATACGGCAGGGGTGAGAAAGCCAATTTGCCCACTTGTGGGCCACTTCTGATTTTGCCCCCCGCTCTGCAGCGCCGGGGATACCCGATATGGCAGGGGTGAGGTAGCCACCTTGCCCACTTGTGGGCCACTTCTGATTTTGCCCCCCGCTTTGAAGCGGTGGGGCTCCCCGATACGGCAGGGGTGAGGTAGCCAATTTGCCCACTTGTGGGCCACTTCTGAATTTGCCCCCCGCTCTGAAGCGGTGGGGCTGCCCGATACGGCAGGGGTGAGGTAGCCATTTCGCCCACTTGTGGGCCACTTCTGATTTTGCCCCCCGCTTTGAAGCGGTGGGGCTCCGCGATACGGCAGGGGTGAGGTAGCCACCTTGCCCACTTGTGGGCCACTTCTGATTTTGCCCCCCGCTCTGCAGCGGTGGGGATTTCCGATATGGCAGGGGTGAGGTAGCCATTTCGCCCACTTGTGGACCACTTTTGATTTTGCCCCCCGCTCTGCAGCGGTGGGGATCCCCGATACAGCAGGGGTGAGGTAGCCAATTTGCCCACTTGTGGGCCACTTCTGATTTTGCCCCCCGCTCTGCAGCGGTGGGGATCCCCGATACGGCAGGGGTGAGGTAGCCATTTCCCACTTGTGGGCCACTTCTGATTTTGCCCCCCGCTCTGCAGCGGTGGGGATTCCCGATACGGCAGGGGTGAGAAAGCCAATTTGCCCACTTGTGGGCCACTTCTGATTTTGCCCCCCGCTCTGCAGCGCCGGGGATACCCGATATGGCAGGGGTGAGGTAGCCACCTTGCCCACTTGTGGGCCACTTCTGATTTTGCCCCCCGCTTTGAAGCGGTGGGGCTCCCCGATACGGCAGGGGTGAGGTAGCCAATTTGCCCACTTGTGGGCCACTTCTGAATTTGCCCCCCGCTCTGAAGCGGTGGGGCTGCCCGATACGGCAGGGGTGAGGTAGCCACCTTGCCCACTTGTGGGCCACTTCTGATTTTGCCCCCCGCTCTGCAGCGGTGGGGATCCCCGATACGGCAGGGGTGAGGTAGCCACCTTGCCCACTTGTGGGCCACTTCTGATTTTGCCCCCCGCTCTGCAGCGGTGGGGATTTCCGATATGGCAGGGGTGAGGTAGCCATTTCGCCCACTTGTGGACCACTTTTGATTTTGCCCCCCGCTCTGCAGCGGTGGGGATCCCCGATACAGCAGGGGTGAGGTAGCCAATTTGCCCACTTGTGGGCCACTTCTGATTTTGCCCCCCGCTCTGCAGCGCTGGGGATACCCGATACGGCAGGGGTGAGGTAGCCACCTTGCCCACTTGTGGGCCACTTCTGATTATGCCCCCCGCTCTGCAGCGGTGGGGCTCCCCTATACGGCAGGGGTGAGGTAGCCATTTCGCCCACGTGTTGGCCACTTCTGATTTTGCCCCCCGCTATGCAGCGGTGGGTATCCCCGATACAGCAGGGGTGAGGTAGCCAATTTGCCCACTTGTGGGCCACTTCTGATTTTAACCCCCGCTCTGCAGCGGTGGGGATACCCCATAGGGGAGGGTTGAGGTAGCCAATTTGCCCACTTGTGGGCCACTTCTGATTTTGCCCCCCGCTCTGCAGCGGTGGGGATCCCCGATACGGCAGGGGTGAGGTAGCCATTTCGCCCACTTGTGGGCCACTTCTGATTTTACCCCCCGCTCTGCAGCGGTGGGGATCCCCGATACGGCAGGGGTGAGGTAGCCATTTCCCACTTGTGGGCCACTTCTGATTTTGCCCCCCGCTCTGCAGCGGTGGGGATCCCCGATACGGGAGGGGTGAGGTAGCCAATTTGCCCACTTGTGGGCCACTTCTGATTTTGCCCCCCGCTCTGCAGCGGTGGGGATTTCCGATACGGCAGGGGTGAGGTAGCCATTTCGCCCACTTGTGGACCACTTCTGATTTTGCCCCCCGCTCTGCAGCGGTGGGGATCCCCGATACAGCAGGGGTGAGGTAGCCAATTTGCCCACTTGTGGGCCACTTCTGATTTTGCCCCCCGCTCTGCAGCAGTGGGCATACCCGATACGGCAGGGGTGAGGTAGCCATTTCGCCCACGTGTGGGCCACTTCTGATTTTGCCCCCCGCTCTGCAGCGGTGGGTATCCCCGATACAGCAGGGGTGAGGTAGCCAATTTGCCCACTTGTGGGCCACTTATGATTTTAACCCCCGCTCCGCAGCGGTGGGGATCCCCGATACGGCAGGGGTGAGGTAGCCATTTCGCCCACTTGTGGGCCACTTCTGGTTTTGCCCCCCGCTCTGAAGCGGTGGGGATACCCCATACGGGAGGGGTGAGGTAGCCAATTTGCCCACTTGTGGGCCACTTCTGATTTTGCCCCCCGCTCTGCAGCGGTGGGGATCCCCGATACGGCAGGGGTGAGGTAGCCATTTCGCCCACTTGTGGGCCACTTCTGGTTTTGCCCCCCGCTCTGCAGCGGTGGGGATCCCCGATACGGCAGGGGTGAGGTAGCCAGCCACCTTGCCCACTTGTGGGCCACTTCTGATTTTGCCCCCCGCTCTGCAGCGGTGGGGATCCCCGATACGGCAGGGGTGAGGTAGCCACCTTGCCCACTTGTGGGCCACTTCTGATTTTCCCCCCCCGCTTTGAAGCGGTGGGGATCCCCGCTACGGCAGGGGTGAGAAGGCCAATTTGCCCACTTGTGGGCCACTTCTGATTTTGCCCCCCGCTCTGAAGCGGTGGGGATCCCCGATACGGCAGGGGTGAGGTAGCCACCTTGCCCACTTGTGGGCCACTTCTGATTTTGCCCCCCGCTCTGCAGCAGTGGGGATCCCCGATACGGCAGGGGTGAGGTAGCCATTTCGCCCACTTGTGGACCACTTCTGATTTTGCCCCCGGCTCTGCAGCGGTGGGGATCCCCGATACAGCAGGGGTGAGGTAGCCAATTTGCCCACTTGTGGGCCACTTCTGATTTTGCCCCCCGCTCTGCAGCGGTGGGGATACCCGATACGGCAGGGGTGAGGTAGCCATTTCGCCCACTTGTCGGCCACTTCTGATTTTCCCCCCCGCTCTGCAGCGGTGGGTATCCCCGATACAGCAGGGGTGAGGTAGCCAATTTGCCCACTTGTGGGCCACTTCTGATTTTACCCCCCGCTCTGCAGCGGTGGGGATACCCCATACGGGAGGGGTGAGGTAGCCAATTTGCCCACTTGTGGGCCACTTCTGATTTTGCCCCCCGCTCTGCAGCGGTGGGGATCCCCGATACGGCAGGGGTGAGGTAGCCATTTCGCCCACTTGTGGGCCACTTCTGGTTTTGCCCCCCGCTCTGAAGCGGTGGGGATACCCGATACGGCAGGGGTGAGGTAGCCAGCCACCTTGCCCACTTGTGGGCCTCTTCTGATTTTGCCCCCCGCTTGGAAGCGGTGGGGATCCCCGATACGGCAGGGGTGAGGTAGCCACCTTGCCCACTTGTGGGCCACTTCTGATTCCCCCCCCCGCTTTGAAGCGGTGGGGATCCCCGATACGGCAGGGGTGAGTTAGCCACCTTGCCCACTTGTGGGCCACTTCTGATTTTGCCCCCCGCTCTGCAGCGGTGGGGATCCCCGATACGGCAGGGGTGAGGTAGCCACCTTGCCCACTTGTGGGCCACTTCTGATTTTGCCCCCCGCTTTGAAGCGGAGGGGACCCCGTAGGCGGCAGGGGTTATGTAGCCACCTTGCCCACTTGTGGGCCACTTCTGATTTCCCCCCCCGCTTTGAAGCGGTGGGGATCCCCGATACGGCAGGGGTGAGTTAGCCACCTTGCCCACTTGTGGGCCACTTCTGATTTTACCCCCCGCTCTGCAGCGGTGGAGATACCCCATACGGCAGGGGTGAGGTAGCCAATTTGCCCACTTGTGGGCCACTTCTGATTTTGCCCCCCGCTCTGCAGCGGTGGGGATCCCCGATACGGCAGGGGTGAGGTAGCCATTTCGCCCACTTGTGGGCCACTTCTGGTCTTGCCCCCCGCTCTGAAGCGGTGGGGATACCCGATACGGCAGGGGTGAGGTAGCCAGCCACCTTGCCCACTTGTGGGCCACTTCTGATTTCCCCCCCGCTTTGAAGCGGTGGGGATCCCCGATACGGCAGGGGTGAGTTAGCCACCTTGCCCACTTGTGGGCCACTTCTGATTTTGCCCCCCGCTCTGAAGCGGTGGGGATCCCCGATACGGCAGGGGTGAGGTAGCCACCTTGCCCACTTGTGGGCCACTTCTGATTTTGCCCCCCGCTCTGAAGCGGAGGGGACCCCCTAGGCGGCAGGGGTTATGTAGCCACCTTGCCCACTTGTGGGCCACTACTGATTCTGCCCCTCGCTGTGAATTTTGTCCCCTTTTGTTTTTGCCCTTCGTGTATGCAATAGTGTCCTTCAAGCAATGCTCTGCGAATGGCACCGGGGCATACACGAAGAAATCGGCCACAATGAGTTCCGTGGCCACGGATGATACCCTATGAATACACATGCAATGTACTATTGCTTGGCTGGAGCGTCTTGCACTGTATCAATGCCTCTAGACAATACGGTGTAGTTGGTCTCCCAAGGTTAAGAATGCCGGGTGGAATGCCTTGGCCAACCGTCCTTCTACCCGTCCAGAACACTTGGCACATATCAAGGAGCAATATGTGGACCAGCGGTCGAACTGGGCAGTTGGTGACTCTCCTGTCGGCAATCCTGCGGCCACCCCTTCTGAGCCGCATGCACATATGCTGAAGGTGGTCACCGACCATCGAAGGTCCACGTTGGTGGAATTCTTGCAAGTCACATTGCCAAAGATTGCCAAGCAATGGACTAGCCGCCCCTTTGCCTTTTCTGGACGTGCCCCACAACCCGAGCCGTGGATGTGGCAAGAGAGCCAAGCACTGCAGATGGCAGGTTCATTGCGCATGTATTGCAAAGGTTGGATTTCTTTCAATTTTTCAATTTTTTTTATAATTTACACGACTTACCGCAAAAAAAAAATTACACGACTTACCGCAAAAATAAATTTTTTTTTATAATTCACACGACTTATAGCAAAAAAAAAATTACACGCATTTACAGCAAAAAAAAACTTACACGACTATACGGTTTTTTTGTACACGACTTACATTTTTCACCAACAAACCGGGTGTGCAAGTTGTGATGAGCAACCACATGTTTGCTGCCGCCGACGCAAGGCCACAGTGGTTCAATGCTCGTGCAAACAAGAAATGGAGCGCCCTGGGGACACACTGTGTTCACAATGTATGCAATGTGTAGATGCAAAAAAACACAATGGTACCACCACATGCACAAGCAGTGCAACTTGGAGCGTACACACTCACCAGAAATGACGAAAACTAAAAAGAAAAAGTGGCCATCTTCCAAGTCTCCGTGAAGAATGAGGGGTGGGTGGAATGTCTCTCCCTGCTGCTCACTGCTGCCGCCTGTTGAGGGTCACTTTGGAGCCCTGGCTGACCTGGACTGCCCCACCCACCTGCCCACCCACATCAGAGACAATTTTCCACAGGGCACAAATGCAATCCACTTCAGGAGTTCACTCTCTACCCCCACCCACCTACAGGTGTATGTTGTAATTCGTGTAAATTTTCTTTTGCAGTAAATGTGTGTAACCAATAAAAAATCGTCACGCTGTGTGATTTTTTTTTTGCGGTAAGTTGTGTAAGCCTGTCACACGCATTACCGCAAAAAAAGATTACACGACTTGAGTATTTTTTTCTACACGCGTTTACCGCAAAAAAAAATGCACGATTTTACCGCAAAGAAAAAATTACCAATTTTACTCAAAATGCATGCCTGTAGGCGATGTGCCCACCTGTGGACCACTTCTGATTTTGTCCATGCGCCTGGCGTTGGGGACCCCGAGAATGCAGGGGTGACATAGCACTTCCACCCTCTTCTGCGCCCCTGAGAAGGCAGGGGTGAAGCAGCCACTTCTGATTTTGTCCCACTTTGTTTGCAGATCCCCAAGAATGCAGGGGTGACGTAGCATTTTGGCCCCTGAGAAGGCAGGGGTGAGGCAGCCACTTCTGATTTTATCCCCCTTTGTTTGGGGATCCCCGAGAATGCAGGGGTAACGTAGCATTTTCGCCCTCTTCTGGCCCCCGAGAAGGCAGGGGTGAGGCAGCCACTTCTGATTTTGTCCCGCTTTGTTTGGGGATCCCCGAGAATGCAGGCGTGCCGTAGCATTCCCACCCTCTTTTGGGCCCCCGAGAAGGCAGGGGTGAGGTAGCCACTTATGATTTTGTCCCCCTTTGTTTGGGGATCCCCGAGAATGCAGGGGTGAGGCAGCCACTTCTGATTTTCTCTCCGCGCATGGCGTTGGGGACCCCGGGAATGCATGGGTGGCGTAGCATTTCCGCCCTCTTTTGGGCCCTTGAGAAGGTAGGGTTGCGGTAGCCACTTCTGATTTTCTCCCCGCGCTTGGCGTTGGGGACCCCCGAGAATGCTTGGGTGACGTAGCGCTTCCGCCCTCTTTTGGGCTCCCGAGAAGGCAGGGTTGAGGTAGCCACTTATGATTTTCTCCCCACGCTTGGCTTTGGACCCCCGAGAATGCTGGGGTGACGCAGCACTTCCGCCCTCTTTTGGGCCCCCGAGAAGGCATTTTCTTTTTGCAACGATGTCCTTCAACGATGCTCTGCGAATGGCACCGAGGCATAGAAAAAAGGGGTCCAGTCCTCTGATTCGGAGGCGGACCTCTTTGCGCCTCCCCCTACGGCCCCTGTGCCGCAGAAGAAGGTGAAGGGAAAGAAGGTTTTGGCAAGTGCCCCCCGGACAACCATGGCGACGGCACCATGGCTTGGTGCTGTTGCCACATTTTTGTGCTTAATACCAATGACAAGGAAGGGGTGCACTGGTTTGTGTGTGCCTTCGATTGTCGTGTCCGGTTGGAGCTTTTCACTATTTTGGTTTAAGAACCCCTAAGCTCCACTCATTTGATCCGTCCTTTCTTGATGGCCACGAAGAAGCTTTCGCGAACCACCAAGCACTGCGCCTTGGGATTCCAAACGGACAGTTGGTCTTGTGGTTTTCAAAGCTTGAACATCGCGAAGCTGGTGGTGGAGCACCGAGGTTCTTTTTCCAATGTGCCCCTTGTCCCAATGGGTGCCGGTTTTGTGGACTATGTGCTCAGCACGGTTAATGCTGATCGTGCTGTGCGGGTCGTTGAAGCGCCCGGTGATGATGTGGAGGGCGTGACCGAGCTTCCTTGCCCTCTTGAGTCCCCCCCAGCACCCAAGTTGAAGGTGCACTTTCAGTGATCGAGGAAGGTGTTCAGGCCACCGCCACCCCACTCGAAGGCAAGGAGGCCTCCGCCGAGCAGAGCATGGAAAGCCCGGAGGCCAGGCTGCAACCTTGCATGGCCACTCCCACAAAGGAGAACACCCGTCCCAAGGTCCTCGTTCGTGGAGAGTGGCGCATGGTGCTGGACGGCAACCCAGGAGATGCATCTAGCCAGCTGGAGCGTGACCAGATTTTCATCAATGACCTTGCCAAGCAGCTAGTAGCGGAGTTGCGCGCCGCTTGTCAGCTTAACCCCAATCCTGGTGCAAAGCCCAAGTCCAGCGACACAAAAACGGACTTGATCTACAAGCGTGCATTCTGCAACTACTTGTAGCGGGTGCATGTTTTGTGGGTTGTATTTTCCTCCGCCCGTTTGTTGTCCCAATGGTGGAGCGCATAAGATTACTATTATATTGGCCCCATACTAGTGCCTTGGTGGCCTATAATGGTGGCACTAGGGTTGGCCATGGCCCCGTGAGGATTCTTTTTCTTGAGCCTGATTTTGTTCCCAGTGCAGGCACACTGGATGTTGGCCATGGCCCTGTCAGAACTCTTTTCTTGGGCCTGATTTTGTGTCTTGTGCCCATGACACCCTGTGAAACTATGTTATATTGGCCCCATACCAGTGCCTTGGTGGCCTATAATGGTGGCATTAGCGTTGGCCATGGCCCTGTCAAGACTCTTTTTCTTGAGCCTGATTTTGTTCCCAGTGCAGGCACACTGGATGTTGGCCATGGCCCTGTCAGAACTCTTTTCTTGGGCCTGATTTTGTGTCTTGTGCCCATGACACCCTGTGAAACTATGTTATATTGGCCCCATACCAGTGCCTTGGTGGCCTATAATGGTGGCATTAGCGTTGGCCATGGCCCTGTCAAGACTCTTTTTCTTGAGCCTGATTTTGTTCCCAGTGCCGGCACACTTAATGATGGCCATGGCCTTGTCAGCACTCTTTTCTTGGGCCTGATTTTGAGTCTAGTGCCAATGACAGCATGTGAAAGTGTGTTATATTGGTCGAGTCCCAACTAATTGGTGGCCACTAATTGGTGCTTTGTGGACTCGGCGTCCCATCATTAAGGTCGCTATGGGGTGCCATACGGAACCGGCAGCTGTACATATTGCTCATGTGTTGGAAAAGTTGCATTTCTTTCAATATTTCAATTTTTGGTATAATTTACACGATTTACCGCAAAAAAAAATTACACGCATTTGCTGCAAAAAAAAAATGCAATTTTTTTATAATTTACACGACTTACCGCAAAAAAATTACACGCATTTACCGCAATAAAAATTACACAACTAGACACTTTTTTTGTGCACGACTTACATTTTTCACCACCTACAAGCCATTAGCAGGAGGGGGAACCCTTGCACTCCGCACACACTGCGCATCACTTTTGGGACACGCTTCCCAAACCACAAAATGTATGCAATGTGTAGGCACAAAAAAACACAATGGTAACACCACGTGCACAGGCAGTGCAACTTGGAGAGCAGTTATTCACCAGAAATGTTGAATCTACAAAAAAAAGTGGCCAAGGCGCACGCTACAACCATCAGAAAGATGCAAGAGGTACAAAGCATTCGTCCAAACAATGCTTCGAGCAGGTGCACAGGCTAGAAAATGCCTGCACAAAAGTTTCGGCAATCAATTCTTGGCCCCCCAGGCCCATGTCATTGGCCTGCCCCATCTGGAAAGAAGAATCCTGGCCCGTTTTGTCACTGCCATCCCCCAACCCCCATCCCACCCCACCTCACCCCCTTCGCAAGTCAGAATCATGGCCCGGGCCAACGACATAGGCGGGGCTGGGGGTGGAACCGCAAAAGGCTGGTAGGTGTAACGGCGATTTTTCGGTAGTATTCACCACCAATTCCATTTGTAGTTCTTTCAGCCAACCCCCAAATTATAGTATCGAAGCTATGTTGGCGTGAATGGAGGTGTTCTGGGAACATAAGGGCCCTTGTTACAAGGCGTGGACTATGGATTGTGGCAGAAATACACAATTTGGGGGCCTGTGGTCCGGCCACCCATAGTGCAAATGATGGTTGGGCTGGTGCCATGGCATCCACATGCAAGGGGGTGAGGCTCAACTTGGAGGGGGTACAAAGCACAACACACTCACCACGGTGCAAGCGCAGGTTCCCATTTGGAAGGGGACAGGGTTCAAGTTGGTTGGTGATGAATGCTAAGTATGTATTCTCCGTGTGTCGTGTCAACAAAATGTGCATGTTGATCAAGCTCAGCCTTGCAATATCTCTCGGGGACATTCAGAATATGCCAATGCGGAGCAAATTCGTGTATTGTCAGGGTTTTCTCCATTTTTCGTCCAGAGCACCAAAATTTCATTCCGTAGGGGGGGGGATGTGTATACTTTTTGAAATCTGTGAGAAAAGGCCATTTCAGAAATGCATGGGTTAGGGGGGGGTAGCTGACGATATTTTTGAGCATCGAGGCCAAACTTTTCGGTGTTTGCACGATTTTCGACCCCAGGTTGCTGCAAAGTCGGCACGCAAACATGCACTGAATGTTTCACACTTGCTTATTCCGAATCGTCATTTGCGCTGTCTTTTTCAGGCAGGGCTGGGACCCCATTCGGGCAGACATCACCATGCTTATTGTTAGGAACATATTTTTTCAGCTTTTGCCAATCCTGCAACCTGCGGCTCTTTACCGGTACCCACCCTGAATTCAGAGGCATTGCCCAGAGACCATCTGTTGTGAGGTCAACATTCCGTTGTTTGGTCAGCCTCACCTTGCGCCACGAGGCTTTTTTGCGGTGCTAGGGGTCTTCTGGCGACTAACCCGCACCCAGGTAGCACCCCCAGAGTGTGCTCTTTTGCGAACCAAAGGTTGTTGCGGTGCATCTGGGGATGCAACAGCGCGTGGCGTGAATTTGTATCCGGACATGGTGGCTGTCTGTTGACAAAAACAGCCAGCAAGCAACACAGGCACTGTCCAAAAAAAGACAAAATCTCTAACATATTGTCAGTACAACATGCAGACCCAGGGTGTTCCAAATAGCCCTTTTCAAGGGCTTTCCGAATATACCCCACACCCCCCCCCCTTTGGGACACTCAGCGGGCACAAACGAGGCAACAATCACAGCCATCCCTGAAAACGCTCCGTGTTGGCATATTCCTGTCCGTCCCCGAGAGATATGCAGTCCGCAACTCGCTTTTCAGTTGTGGTTGATTGGTCTTGGCCACCATATATTGCAGGGGCTTGATTTCAACGGAACGTTACGCAAGAAGAACTGCTGCCTTCTCTGGGCGACTTGAATGAACCCACACTGCCTTCTGGTGGGAATCCTACAGGACCATGGATCTTAAGTCCATTGTCGTTGTACCCGCTGTCAGTGTTCCGAACAACTTCGATTGCCAACCATTCCGGCTCTTTGAAAGCAGTACGCGTGCCCACCGCACCCCCCTCATCAAAATTTGCTGCCTGTTTGTGGGATGACAGCCATCGTTGTGCTAGTTGTCCAACTTGGAGTTGCCGGCATGCATCCAATTGGCTTCGTGACCATACGCACTGCATACTTTCCAAAGGCCTTTCTCTTTTGCAAAATGGCTGAGACAGATGCAGCGGGAGTGCAGGTGGAGCTTGAGGCTCCCGAGAAGTTTTGGGAGAGAACGCTTCACCGTATGCAAGAACCAAGTGTGGAAGCGGTGAAGCGAGTCTTGGAGGCGGTGCAGGCCGCCGAGGGGGAGGAGGCGGCTCTTAAATTCGTGGAATGGGCAGATCCCGGCCGCTTCGGGGAGCGGCCACTGCACGCCGCAGCCCACCGGGGCTTACCAGACTTGGTGGGCCTACTCCTCCAGGCCCAGGCAGATGCACAGATGCCGGAAGCGCGCGGACTTACCCCACTGCACGTGGCCGGCGGCTACCGCGATGAAGGGGGCGCGGCCGTGGTGCGCATGCTGGTGGAGGCCGGCGCAAAGGTGGACGCAACCGACAAGATCTGCGGAAAAACTCCGCTGCACTGGGCAGCAGACCTGGGGAGGGTTGGTGTGGTGGGGGCTCTACTCGAGGCCGGGGCCGACCCCGGGGCCAAAGACGACGCCGGCCGGACGCCAATGCACTACGCCTTCTGTTGCGGCGCGAGTCACGACCGGGAGGCCGGCACTGGGCAGGGGGCGGCGGAAGTGCGGGAGGCATTGGTGGCGGCTGGGGGGGACCCTGCTGCCAAGGACAGCAATGGGTGCCCCGCTGACCTGGTACCTGCCGCTTCCAAGCTCTGGTGGCTCGTCAGGCTGGGGAAAAAGCCAGAAGCCATCAAGGTTCTGGAGGGTGCGGCCGCCCCCGCTGCCCTGGCGAGCTGGCAGAACTTCCAGCAACTCGAAGAGAGTAGCCTGATGCAGGTTTGTAGCGAGGGTGACAAGGAGCTGGCGGAAGTCCTGGTGGACTACTGGGCGGATGTGACTGCCACGGACTGCAGTGGATGCAATGCCTTCCACGTGCTGTTGGGTGGCACACGGGGCAATGCGGAGCTGCTTGCTCTGCTGTTGCAGGCCCCTGGGGCAGTCAAGGCCGTGAACGCCCAAACCCGGCGCCAGGGTCTCAGTCCAGCCGGGTCCACCCCACTTCATATTGCAGCCGGAGCCCCTTCATTTTTCCCCCTGGAGGGTACCCCGCATGACGAACTGTGCATCCAGCTGCTGGATGGCGGTGCTGATGGGAGTCTCACCAATGCTGATGGCAAGACCGCTGTGGAATATGCCTTGGAAAAGGGGAATGATACACGGGCAGCACTGATCGCGGAGCACATGGAGAAGCTGCAGAAACAGCAGTGGTGCCAACGGTTGTGTGTGATTTTGTGATGAAAGGATAGGAAGGGAGGTGTGTAGGAGAACACTGCAGGGCGAGGGAGGGCTACGGGGGCGGAAGGTGATTTCATCATCGTTACAGTATTTTCAAAGACCAATCAAAAATGGATGCAAGAGGGGACATTGCCGGCAAACTTCTAGTATTTTACCCGCCTAGAACTAATGCCTGCCATGCTCTGTGTATGTTGTTCCATGTCCCTTGTTGTTTATTATTAGACATGCCATTAGTACTCTGCAGGGAAACAGAGTCTTGTTTGAGATGAACCCCGAAGCAATATGTCCCTCTGGTTGTGTGTTGGCTTTTGAGATGTACCTCATTTCTTTCGTCCACATGTTTCGTTTCTGCTTGTATACGGGCTTCAGTCCTCATGGAGCCCATACACCCTTTTGTTTGCATGTGCTGCGTTTGAGCTCTGCTCATCTTTTGTCTCCATCACTGGCTGGTCCCTCAGCACGCAGCGTTGGGCAACGTAACCAAGACGCACCCTCACCTGCAGCAGTGCAATGCGAACCACTAGTCGGGCACATCACGACAACACATGCCCAAGGAACTTCGTTGTGGAGAAATGTGTGGAGATGCGCAGGGACAGTGTGAACCACCATGGGAGTGTCATGAGGACTGGGGGGGGGGGTTGCCCATGTTTACAAGTTGCCTAGAGAAGGTTTCAAAGGTTGCCATATCTTTCACAACCCGCTCAAGAATGTTCGTCGAATTCGAACCTTCAGTAATTCTGTGCAAATCATCAGCATACATGGATGGGCTCAGTCTAGGCAGATCAGTGAACACGTGAAGGATGAATGAAACACAAAATGGAAAAAGCACACGTGAGAATCTATCCCCTGGTCCAATCCCCGAATTTGGAAGAGCACTTGAAAAGTCAAAACTGACCATATGTGAGACAAGGAGCAAACATCTTGTGCACCAGATTTTGAGTGTCCATTGCCTATTCATTTTACATCGCCATTTGCCATTTGTATAACATATACCCAAGTGTGTGGAACAAGTGATGATTCGCACAGCATATTTCCAAACCCCTGTGTCCACTGTTCATTCGTTATTGCACCCCTCTGACATTTGGAAGGTGCTCCTCACCCTCCAAATGTGGTTCATCATGTATGGCTGTTTGACACAGCCATTTTGTCAGCTGTGTGTCAAGTGATGAAAAAATCTGCCACCTATAGGGGGCGTGCGTGCACAGCGCAGGCACAGCGCGCACATGACAGGAAGAAATTGGGGGTTTTTGCTACAATTGGCAATATTCTTGCCTATACAAACCATACTACACCCCCACAACGTTGGACAACCTGATGTTTCACCCCACCCCTAGCATAAGAGATGCCAGTGTACCCAGCCACAGCAAAGACACATGCAAAAAAAGGCAAGAACAAAATTTGTCCTTAACTGGAAGTGTGCACGCCGTACTCTCCTTTGCTTAGCATACGTACAGGACATACATCACTCGACATGGCGTCCACATCCACAACCTCCTTTCGGCTATGTACAGCCACACAGCGATACTTCTTGCTTTGTGATGGATTTTTGTGCTGCCGGCTGATGAGGAGGATGTATCAGAACTATCTGCACTTACAATAGAGCCACTGGATATGTATTGGGCGAATCTCGAAACAGATACCACAAACCGATAGGAAAGGATGCACAACAACAAATACCAATGCACTAGAAATGAGGGCAAAGCATGCATGCAACTCATATAAATGCATAACAAGGCTCATTGTTACGGGTACTAGGCACTACTATGCAAGTTAGGCATGGTCCTGTACAAACTTTGTGCATAGCGCGCACACACCCTCCTGGACTCCCTTTCATGTGCCACTGAGGTTTGTTGCGGTCACTGGCGTTTACTGCAGAGAACATGGTCTTAGGTGCACGTGCCCTGTGCGCCCTGCGCCCGGCAGGAGCTGCTACTTCCGTGTGCCGACGCAGGCTGTGTGCAAAGCAGACTTGGCGGTTGATGCGGCAGCCATCTGCCCTCTACACAGGTCTGTGCTGCGGTGTGGTGTGCGGATGCGTACGGGCCGTGGATGACGTGCAGGCAAGTGGGACTCGGGCATCTGTGAAAAGGGGTGGGGGTGGGGCGGGGTGGGGGTGGGGGTGGCGGGGCTGCAGACGAGGTCCAGTGCATGAAAGCCGCCAGAGTGCGCATGCAGAGGTCGGGTGCTGTTGGCAAAGGGGCTCACAAGCCCCGTCAGAGGGAGCACACTTGCCCTCGCAGGTGCACACTTGCGGCTGACATTGGTTCCCGTCACGGGGGGGACGTCTCCTCGGTTGTGGTACACGACCCCCCCCCCCCCTCCCTGCCCTCCGGGCCCACTTAGTTGCCAAGGGTCAACAGCTACTGGCCATACATATCGTGGCGCCGAAGGCGCCCGAAAATTTTTTTTTCATTCCCCTTGCCCATTTTGTCCACTTTGCACCCCAACACTATCCTTGAACCCAACCTTGACTCTAATGCCCACCCCAACCCTCAGCCTACTCCTAATCCTACCCACAAACCTTACCCTTGACCCTAACCCTAATCAAGACTGAATATTGGGACCGAGCTGGTGGGGGAGGGAACATCAGCTATGACTGGTGAGGGACATCAAGAATGATTCACACATTGATGGCCCCATCACCACGAGGCCCGCTTTCAAGGCTTTTTGGACTTCTGAGGGGCCAAAATACCCCAAAATGGTCTCAAAAGGGGCTCATTTCACCCGTTGGTGCACCCCAAATGGTCGAGGATGAGGTTTGGAAAAATGCGTTTTTGACCCATTTTGGACCCATTTTTTGTCCCAAAAGAGCCCATTTTCAAGGCATTTTGGGATTTTCGGAGGACCAAAATGGGCCACCACAAGCTCAAAACGGTCCAAAAACACTTGTTTTAGCGTCGCACATGGTCGAGGATCATTTTTGAGAAAAGTCATCTTTTTGCCCCTGCTGGACCCTGTTGACCCATTTCAGCACTCACCTGTTTGGGCTTGAGCTTGCAGCTTGCCGCGGCCTAGTGGGCCTAGGTATTGGGGTCTAGGCATCCGTTTGGGCAATTCTGAGGGGTGGAAACCACAAAAAGTGGGGGGTTGCGGGTGGAGTAGGTGCCCTCGGAATCGCATTTTGAGCCATGTAGCCAAAGATATGGCCTATTCTTGGTTTGTGGTTGTCGGCATTTGGAGCTTCTGGGGGCCTTTTTGGGCCGTTTCCGAGACATATCATGGAGTTAGAGGGCCGCAAAGAGCTCGTTGACACGGGGAAGTCAAGCGGCACGTGAAGTGTACCCACTGTTTCCCTTCGTTTGGCCGTTTTGAATGTGTTCCAAGGCTTTTTTGGCCCAAAAATGGCTGTTTTTGGCCCTAAACTGCAGTTTCTGAAACTGAGGTCCGCCACTTGCGAATCCCGTTCCCGGCCGCCACCGTTGAGTTTTTTGCTCAAACTTTGTGTGATTGTACTTCACACCCATAGGTATCATCCACCAAAATTTCACCCAAATCTGAAGCACCACGATGGAGTTCTGATTTTTTCCCATTTCGCGCGTGCTGCTTGCTTGCTTGCTGCTGCTGCTGCTGCTGCTGCTGCTAAACCTGGTAGGTCCACCCTAGACACTAAAAAGGGTTATAAAACCAAGACTGGTTCCACCAGCTCGGTGACCCTAACCCTAACCCTAATCAAGACTGAATATTGGGACCGAGCTGGTGGGCGAGGGAACATTAGATATGAATGGTGAGGGACATCAAGAATGATTCACACATTGATGGCTCTTGACAAAGTGAAATGCACCTGAACCCCATCACCACGAGGCCCACTTTCAAGGCTTTTTGGACTTCTCAGGGGCCAAAATGCCCCAAAATGGGCTCAAAATGGGCTCATTTCACCCTTTTGTGCACCCCAAATGGTCTAGGATGAGTTTTGGAAAAATGTGTTTGTGACCCATTTTTGACCCATTTTTGGTCCCAAAACAGCCCATTTTCAAGGCATTTTGGGATTTTTGGAGGACCCAAATGGGCCACCACAAGCTCAAAACGGTCCAAAAACACTTGTTTTAGTGTCGCACATGGTCTAGGATCATTTTTGCGGAAAGTCATATTTTTACCCCTTTCGGACCCTGTTGACCCATTTGGGTACCCACGTGTTTGGGCTTGAGCTCGTAGCTTGCCGCAACCTAGTGGGCCTAGGTATGGGGGTCTAGACGTCCATTTGGGCAATTTTGAGGGGTGGAAACCACAAAAAGTGGGGGGTTGCGGGTGGAGTAGGTGCCCTCGGAATCGCATTTTGAGCCATGTAGCCAAACATATGGCCTATTCTTGGTTTGTGGCTGTCGGCATTTGGAGCTTCTGGGGGCCTTTTTGGGCCGCTTCCGCGGCATATCATGGAGTTAGAGGGCCGCAAAGAGCTCGTTGACACGGGGAAGTCAAGCGGCACGTGGACTGTACCCACCGTTTCCCTTCGTTTGGCCGTTTTGAATGTGTTCCAGGGCATTTTTGGCCCAAAAATGGCTGTTTTTGGCCCTAAACTGCAGTTTCTGAAACTGAGGTCCGCCACTTGCGAATCCCGTTCCCGGCCGCCACCGTTGAGTTTCTTGCTCAAACTTTGTGTGATTGTACTTCACACCCATAGGTATCATCCACCAAAATTTCACCCGAATCTGAAGCACCACGACGGAGTTCTGATTTTTACCCATTTCGCGCGTGCTGCTGCTTGCTGCTTGCTGCTGCTGCTTGCTGCTTGCTGCTGCTGCTGCTAAACCTGGTAGGTCCACCCTAGACACTAAAAAGGGTTATAAAACCAAGACTGGTTCCACCAGCTCGGTGACCCTAACCCTAATCAAGACTGAATATTGGGACCGAGCTGGTGGGGGAGGGAACATCAGCTATGACTGGTGAGGGACATCAAGAATGATTCACACATTGATGGCTCTTGACAAAGTGGAATCGGCTTGCAAGTGAACCCCATCACCACGAGGCCCACTTTCAAGGCTTTTTGGACTTATGAGGGGCCAAAATGCCCCAAAATGGGCTCAAAATGGGCTCATTTCACCCTTTTGTGCACCCCAAATGGTCTAGGATGAGGTTTGGAAAAATGCGTTTTTGACCCATTTTTTACCCATTTTTGGTCCCAAAACAGCCCATTTCCAAGGCATTTTGGGATTTTCGGAGGACCAAAATGGGCCACCACAAGCTCAAAACGGTCCAAAAACACTTGTTTTAGCGTCGCACATGGTCGAGGATCATTTTTGAGAAAAGTCATCTTTTTGCCCCTACTGGACCCTGTTGACCCATTTGGGCACTCACCTGTTTGGGCTTGAGCTCGTAGCTTGCCGCAACCTAGTGGGCCTAGGTATGGGGGTCTAGACGTCCATTTGGGCAATTTTGAGGGGTGGAAACCACAAAAAGTGGGGGGTTGCGGGTGGAGTAGGTGCCCTCGGAATCGCATTTTGAGCCATGTAGCCAAAGATATGGCCTATTCTTGGTTTGTGGCTGTCGGCATTTGGAGCTTCTGGGGGCCTTTTTGGGCCGTTTCCACGACATATCATGGAGTTAGAGGGCCGCAAAGAGCTCGTTGACACGGGGAAGTCAAGCCGCACGTGGAGTGTACCCACCGTTTCCCTTCGTTTGGCCGTTTTTAATGTGTTCCAAGGCTTTTTAAGCCCAAAAATGGCTGTTTTTGGCCCTAAACTGCAGTTTTTGAAACTGAGGTTCGCCACTTGCGAACCCTGTTCCCGGCCGCCACCGTTGAGTTTCTTGCTCAAACTTTGTGTGATTGTACTTCACACCCATAGGTATCATCCACCAAAATTTCAGCCGAATCCGAAGCACCACGACGGAGTTCTGATTTTGGCCCATTTCGCGCGTGCTGCTTGCTTGCTGCTTGCTGCTTGCTTGCTGCTTGCTGCTTGCTTGCTAAACCTGGTAGGTCCACCCTAGACACTAAAAAGGGTTATAAAACCAAGACTGGTTCCACCAGCTCGGTGACCCTAGGGCTAACCCTTGCAAGTGAACCCCATCAGCACGAGGCCTACTTTCAAGGCTTTTTGGACTTCTGAGGGGCCAAAATGCCCCCAAAACGGGCTCAAAATGGGCTGATTTCACCCGTTTGTGCACCCCAAATGGTCTAGGATGAGGTTTGGAAAAATGCGTTTTTGACCCATTTTTGACCCATTTTTGGTCCCAAAACAGCCCATTTTCAAGGCATTTTGGGATTTTCGGAGGACCAAAATGGGCCACCACAAGCTCAAAACGGTCCAAAAACAATTGTTTTAGCATCACACATGGTCTAGGATCATTTTTGAGAAAAGTCATCTTTTTGCCCCTACTGGACCCTGTTGACCCATTTGGGCACCCACCTGTTTGGGCTTGAGCTTGCAGCTTGCTGCAGCCTAGTGGGCCTAGGTATTGGGGTCTATGCGTCCGTTTGGGCAATTTTGGGGGTTGGAAACCACAAAAAGTGGGGGGTTGCGGGTGTATTAGGTGCCCTCGGAATCGCATTTTGAGCCATGTAGCCAAAGATATGGCCTATTCTTGGTTTGTGGTTGTCGGCAGCCAATCTGGAGCTTATGGGGGCCTTTTTGGGCCGTTTTTGGGACATATCATGGAGTTAGTGGGCCGCAAAGAGCTCGTTGACACGGAGAAGTCAAGCTGCACGTGAAGTGTACCCACCGTTTCCCTTCGTTTGGCCGTTTTGAATGGGTTTTAGGGCTGTTTAAGCCCAAAAATGGCTGTTTTTGGCCCTAAACTGCAGTTTTTGAAACTGAGGTTCGCCACTTGCGAATCCCGTTCCCGGCCGCCACCGTCGAGTTTCTCGCTCAAACTTTGTGTGATTGTACTTCACACCCATAGGTATCATCCACCAAAATTTCAGCCGAATCCGAAGCACCACGACGGAGTTCTGATTTTTACCCATTTCGCGCGTGCTGCTGCTTGCTGCTTGCTGCTTGCTTGCTGCTTGCTGCTTGCTTGCTAAACCTGGTAGGTCCACCCTAGACACTAAAAAGGGTTATAAAACCAAGACTGGTTCCACCAGCTCGGTGACCCTGCCCCTAGCCCTAACCCTAGCCCTGCCCCTAGCCCTAGCTCTCACTCAAGGCTCGGGTTAGAGTGAGTGTTGGGGTCCAAAATGGAGAGCAATGATCCCCCCCCCCCCCCGCCCCCCAACCCACCACCCCAAACCGCCCCACCTGGACCCCCCCCCCGGCCGACCCCCCCAACCGCCCCCCCCCCCCCATCGCCCCTCCCTGAACCCCCCCCCCCCCCCCCCCCCCCTTGGGGCCTTCGGCCCACTTCTACTGGGGGGGGGAGTCGCGTCTAAAAGCGAGGAGACGTCCCCCCCGTGGTTCCCGTGTGAACTGACCACTGGCCCGGGGTGCCTGGGCCGGCGTTGGAGGGACCACAGCAGGGCAAGTGTTCTCGAACTGTTAGTGCTGAGTCCTATGAGGACCCATGCCCCCAATGATCGAGTCAGGCCATCTACACGGGCCACCCCTTGTTCCTTGTCCTGCATGGCCTGCACTGCTCTATTGCATTCGTTGTTTGACTGTCACCGTATTGCGCTGGCCAGAAGTGCGCCGTACATGCGGCCACAGGGGCCCTGTTTCACAATGGCATCACTGCTGGCCTCCCATTGGCCGCCCAGCTTCTGTAGTCAAAAGAGTACGCAGTATGAGGGACGGTGGGGGCTCACCCTCTTTGACTGAGGTCGCATTCGGGTCGGGTTGTGTTGTGTTGTGTTGTGTCGTGTCGCTTTTGTGATTTCATTTTTGGATTTGGCGCTTTGCGCAGTGGTCTCCAATCCCAAGATGCCCCTCATCGACGCATTGCGGATGGCGGTTCACGAGCATGGCTACCAGGATCTGCTGGAGGATGGAACGGTAGCAAAATGGGCCACCAACCTCAGGTGTGTGCCTCCTCTTTGGCCCTGCTGCCTGCGGCGGGGGGCAGGGATGTATTAGAAGGGGGGGGAGGGGGGCTGGGGGGGGGGGCTGCAGGGGGGTGGGGGAGGGGGGTTTGGCTGAGACCCCCTCCTCCTAGGGTCCCCCTATGGTCCCCACCGAAGGCAGGCCAAAAATTTTTAAGCTTAGATCCTCTTGGCACCGAAGGCGCCGAAGGAAAATTATGGCTGTTAGCCTGAAACATCGGAAGGGGAGGAGGAGGGGGGGTGGGGGGGTTCCACGGGGGAGGTCCCCCCCCCCCCCTCCTCCTACGGTGTACGGCCATTCTAATACATTACGGGGGGGGGGGGTCCGGGGGAGGGGAAGCTATCTGGGACCGCACCATGGACATGTCAATCACGAAGCTTCCCCATGGCTTCATGCATTTCAGCCGAACGTCGCAGTCTGTGCTGGCGGCTCGCCTCGCCATCGTCTTCAAATGGTGAAGCTGAAGGTGGTTGTATTTCTTGTGATCCGCATCTCTGCAGGGCTGTCCTTAAGAACCCCCATTTTTTTTTGTTTCGTGAAGGACAGCCCTTATGGCCAGCCCCCAAGGACCACCAACCGCCACACCGACCGCCGACCGCCCAACCACTGACTGCCAACCGCCATCCGCCGCCAACCGCCACCAACTGCCAACCATTGTTCAGTACTGTTTCTGTGGTTTTGTGTCTTGCCCGTGTCTCGAAGAAGCAGAGAGTGTCCCCGTGAACGTTCGTTTCTATTGGCGTTACGAACCCTCTTTTACTCCCCCTTAAGGACAGCCCTGCATCTCTGCCGCAAAAAATCGAACGGAGCCATTTCAAGGTGCCGCGGCAGACATTGCTGTTCAGCGGCGCCACAGCAGCTTTCATGTTTCAGCACGATTCTCGTGCCTTCTTCGCTTTGTGCGTTGTAGGTGGCATGGCATTCACCCGCAGGTGACAACACAGACTGCTTTTGTTTGCTGTTGTACCGCATGTGACAGCTCAAAGCAGTTTTGGCCCCCTGTTACTTCCCACACCATCATTGGCGGTGAGCACCCGTTGAATTTGATGTTCATGGGAATGATTGCATGCGCTGCCTTTGCCAGCGAGCGCTGGAGGGGAGTGGACCACAGAGGCAGCATGACGCAAAGGTGAGCCAGCGGACGCTTGACCCACAGAACTGCACTCATTTACCATCCGCATTTTTGAACATTTTGCCACATAAGTGGGGGTGATATTTGTCGAACATTGTCGAAACTTCAGTGTGCAAGCGAAAACCCTTAGTTCCTCAGGGCTGTAGGTTTGAGGGTCTGGAGGGTGTGTGTGTGTGTGTGTGTGTGTGTGTGTGTGTGTGTGTGTGTGTGTGTGTGTGTGTGTGTGTGTGTGTGTGATCGCGCGGCTACGCGTGGTCCATGACCCTTCCACCACCCCCTGCTGCATGTCTCACCTCCCTCCCCCTCCGACAGTCCATCCAGGAGCATGTAAGTAATGCTGCAAGGTACACAATGTCCTCCCCTCCTCAGTGCTAAAGGTAGAGACGAACGGGAACACTATAGTGACTCCATATGAACTGTGGATGAGAAACAATGTCTCCTGTCCCTGCACCTTTCAGAAAGGCGCCTAGCCTCCATGACAATTTTGTGATTGTGGCGTGACGAGTCGTTTTGATCAGTGCCTGTCTGTGTGCGATCAACAGTGGGTTGGGTTCTCTTGATCGCTGTCACGAAGTGTGTGATCTGCTGTTGGCACGCCCCAGTGACCGTTCGGCAGTATTTGCGTTGTGTTCACCAACAACATTGCGGGCATCGCTTCGTTCCTGGTCTGACTGTCCTTGTACCTGTACAAAAATATCTGGCCTATGTCGAATCCCCCTCAAATCATTATCTGCGGGAGATGTCACAAGAGCGGCCATCGGGCAGCGCAGTGCCCAGAGCCCCCCCCAGGCCGAAACAAGGAGAGAGAGGCCCACCTCCCTCACCATGTTGGACTTGCGAACTAATTGCGGGTGCGGATGCTAATCATTGGGGTGATTAGTGCCCAGTTGCTGCTAAACGACTAAAAAACAGGCAATGCACTCTCTACGGTTCAAAGGAGCACTGGAAGAAGGGCTGTGACAAATATCTCGCTGATAAACATACTGCAAAACATCGCCGAACCACATACTTCCCAATCCAACCACGGCAGGCCAATGTCACTTGGTGCTTACGATGTGGAGTAAAAGGTGCTCATGCCACGGCGGACTGTCAGAAGGACAGTCCTGCCATCATTTTCCCCACGGAAGATGACAAGGAGGCAATGGAAGGCATCTGTACGTGGTGTGCCATCCGTGGACACGCGTTTGCTGCTTGTATGCGATGAGCACCGCACGAGCCGATGCCAAAAAAGTCGCCATCGACAAGCTATCACTGCGAGTGGACGCCCTGTACAAGTCAGTGGACTAGGTAGGAGTTCTGGATGCCCAAATACAAGCACTCCGATTGGATGTCCAAGGGCTGGTTAAATGGCAGGACAAACAAACCTCAGCTCATGATGCCCTACAGACCCGGATCCAGGACGTTGAGAGTTGGAAAAGAGAGGCCATATCCCAGCTCCCACAATTCGTCACACATACGAAATTCGATGCTTTCGTCGCGTCTCGGTACACCGAAACAGAAAGGGCATCACACTCCGCAGTTAGCCAATCTAAGTTCGATGAGTGCGTGCATACCAAATATGAGGATACAGAACGGAAAGCGCGGCTGGCTGTTCCACAATCGGCGTTTGACGAATACGCATCGAGGATAGAGGGAGCGCGCCGACAGACAGAGCCCGATACCGCGATGACCCCAGCCCGCACCACAGGTTCCTCGCGTACGGCCTCGGAACGAGACTCAGACGATGGGGGAGTGGCAGCAAGTGCCAAACGGAATGTGGCATGCCGCTCTTTCACGCCTAGTCAATCCTCCCCACCCAGTGACACAGTGGGAGCCTCCTCTTCATCATCAGCGACACCAGGAGCAACGGCATTCGCCTCCATGCCACCCCCAGCTACCGATGCCCCCTGGCTCCGACTTGCTCCCGAGAATGCGGATCTGTGGGGAGAGGAAGCACGGGATGTTCTACTGGATGCGTGGGCGAGTCACATGGACTCACGGCTCAACAATGGACAGGAAAGCATGCCACTCAGGAGCTAGCGGCCACGGCGGGTGAGCTTGCCCGGGCTGTGATGTCGCCCACTAAGAGGAGTGGTATATGTGCGATTCTCAGAGCAGCACGTACGCCAGTGCGAGTGTTCACAAATTTAAACCCGTAGAGCACGGGGCGAGCGTTCAGAGCCGGTATTTGTGCGTTGCACAGCCGATGCTGACGACGATGACACACCCCCTGCCTACCACGACGCAGCGATATCCCACATGCTGTCGGTGCAGTATATCTCGCAGAAGCTGGGTCTCGCCAAGCACATTCTCGCTGTCACGTCAAAATTCGTGGACAACACATACGACCCCAACTACCCTGACACACACCAACAACACCAGCACAAATACCATACACAGAACCAATGCCATTAGTCACTGCACCTCCCAAGTGGAAGAGCGCCATCTCACAGACCGCCGATACACAGACAACGTCTCAGGCTCCCCTAAGTATGTAGGAATTCCGCCACCCATGACCACCACAGTCTCAGAGCATCAGCACATCCCATTGTGGTTACTGTGGCTAACAGGCCAACACCAGTGTCTCACACGACTAGAGTTGCCCTACTGCAACAGCACATGGCATAGGTAACTGGTTGGACATACAACCCACTATTCCTTTCTCCCTCCCCCCTGTATCCAGCATCTATGGCTATGGACCCCAGCATATGAGGTCCCTGTTGCACAATCTATTTTCCCCTCTCTCTCTTTTGTCGGATGTTTCAAGGGTCCCACAGTCTGGCACCTATTAGGAAGTCGAGAGGCACAGCGTTCATGTGATGAGACACAAGTCCTCAGAATTCACCTGCTTCTCCGTGAGGCGGGACACAACTCACTGTCCATACAACACATACCTGAAGCCCCCCTGGTTTTACGTGCGCTCACTATCCAGATGCAAGCAACACTCGAAGACAAAAATCTGGGGCGGTGGGTTGAACTGATGCAAGCAAGGAACCGGTATCTACCGTTTTTGTCCCACCCTGCACTGGGTATGGCCCGAAGATTAAGTCATGTGCACCGCTGGTTCGTTTCCCTGACGCCCCCCCGCAACGTCATCTACCTGGTCTAATATATGGCTCCAAGCAGTGCACACCGGTTCGACCACAGGGGCCCCGATTAGCCGACTACGGAAACACATAACCGATAGTCTGGCTGACGTGGATTGCACCACCCTTCATAAGCATATAGCCAAGACAGACTTATCAGGATGGGGCATTCTGCCCCTGCAATGGGTTGAGGACAACTGGCACGCGAGCGTGCGTGAGCGACACTGGTGGTGGATATTCAGGCGCTGGGCTTGTAATGACGTTCCCCCAGGCATTAGTACACAAGGTGAGGGTTCCAAATCGCGTGGCTGGTTAAACCAAAGGGTGCTGGCAGCACTGCAGGGTATCCGCGATGCTCGGCGAATCTCGGACTGGCCACGAGTGAAGTTTCTCCAATCAGAACTGCAGGACCTAGCAAACCGTCTCTCTATCCCCCTGTATGTTCTGGGACACATGACCGTACCCAAGCTAACCCCGATACAAAACGCAGCCATCCACAGAGTTATACGTACTATGGTCAAATCATGCAACATCTCTGCTTGGGAAAAGCAAGCGCCGCACAAGGCCGTACCCGTGGTACGCTCCAACCCTGTCACTGTCAAGCGTCTTTTTGAAAAACAGAGCAGGAAATGTGACAGGGAACCTACACGACCCCAGTGTGTTTGTGCCAGCATACACAAAGCACTTATCCCTGTTCGTGTTTAGGGGCGTGATGCAACCACCCTCCGCCCCAATGATTCGTTGCCACTGAAGGGTGCAAAACGGAGAGCACGCCTCATCAAGGATATCACCAAGATAGCTGGACAGGCCGGTGCAGAAGTGCCTAACCTCCAGCACATGCTACCCTCAACCCTTTGGTGTGAGCCCGGGTCCACGATGCACCACGTGGAGCAGCAAGCGACAACCTTCTGCACCTCCCATTACGTGCGAATAGTGGACAAGGGGGTTGGGGTATGTGGGTATTTTGCTGTCACTGGATGTGGGGTGTACTAGAAAATTTCCTTATCCAGGAAGGGTACACCAGAAGTGACCAATCTCAGTAGGACATCACTACGCGTATACGACATATCATACATACCAACGGTTGGGACAGTGATCATGTGGGCCGCATCGCCTCCCTGTACCTCATCGGCAAGGCCAAAAGCTTGGTTAAACAGCAATGGCTGTGGAGACCCATTGCAGCCCTCCCCAAACCCCTCCTACCCAAGAAAGACCTTACCATTGCAGCCAGGGCAATGACCACGTTCCTTAAACTAGTGGCAGACGAGGCTCCAGGAAACTTCATGGTCCACTCAGTCAACCGCGTGGCAGACTGGTTTCATTGGTTACCATCAGTGGGATGCTCCTATATCGTAGAGTTGGATTGTAAAGATCAATTCAACCACGTACCCCCAAGCTGTGTGGAATCCCACATGACAGAGTCCAGCGGATGGCTCGCCAAGCGGCGTCGCTGGCGAATGAAGGACATCTGTTGGAGCATCCATAGAGATAGTAAAAAACTGGACAGGGCGGGGCAGGGAGCTTCTGGAAAATTTTGGTTTATTACACATGCCGATCTCAGCAGCAAAGTAAATTTTGAGTTGCAAAACAACAACTTCGTGACAGCTGCAGGGTCCCTGTGGCAAAGAACGGGGTGTATACCAATGGGGGGTTCATTCTCTGCCCAGGCAGCGGACTTACATTGCCAGCGGGGGGTTTACACGAATAGGGCACGTTTCAGAGATCTCGGGGAACTTCGAATTACAGAGGCAAGGTTTATATACTGGGATACCCCCTGGGGGGCTCTCACATTATGCCTGTTTCGGGATAATATACTCATGGCCACAGCTTTCACAGACACACCGTCCATTGGTATCGTGGAGAGAGTGTGCCGACTCCTACAACGGTGCTGGAATTTGAGGGTACTGTGCCCATGTGATGCACAATGTACTCATTCTTGTCTGCAGTCGCCGACATCTGCTATGGGTTTGTGCATGGTATGTTCTAAAGGACACGAGCCTACAACATACGCACACCCAAGTTAGCCGGGTGGAGGGTGGGATTTAAAAATGGGCCCGCCAACCCACGCCTCCCCACAATACCTGCGTACAGTCCTTACGGGTGTCCTGTGCAACTCTCGCCCATGGTGTCGTACCCCCTTAGCACAGCTCCTCACCGTGACAGCGTGGGGACAGGTGGCAATTAAGTCACGGTACAGCCCCAGGGCCCTCCAACGTGCCATGCATGCGGCCATTGTACGGGGGCTGGCAGCATCCGACCACCAGCCGCAATGCGTGGTTCGCTTCCTGCATCACATTTCCGAGCTCCTACCACTGCCACGGTGCTGTGCAATCCACAGGGTACTCCAGTGGGTGAAACGCCATGGTCAATGGGTGGGGGCAACATACGCCACATGGGTGCTTCCTAAACACTTGGCTCAGGTGGGCATCATGGGGGACTGGAGCCACAACTACACCCCCTCTATGATCATTGGGTCTCGGTGAAACAACCGGGACATGTGTGTGTGTGTGATCGCGCGGCTACGCGTGGTCCATGACCCTTCCACCACCCCCTGCTGCATGTCTCACCTCCCTCCCCCTCCGACAGTCCATCCAGGAGCATGTAAGTAATGCTGCAAGGTACACAATGTCCTCCCCTCCTCAGTGCTCAAGGTTGAGACGAACGGGAACACTACAGTCACTCCATATGAACTGTGGATGAGAAACAATGTCTCCTGTCCCTGTACCTTTCAGAAAGGCGCCTAGCCTCCATGACAATTTTGTGATTGTGGCCTGACGAGTCGTTTTGATCAGTGCCTGCCTGTGTGCGATCAACAGTGGGTTGGGTTCTCTTGATCGCTGTCACGAAGTGTGTGTGTGTGTGTGTGTGTGTGTGTGTGTGTGTGTGTGTGTGTGTGTGTGTGTGTGTGTGTGTGTGTGTGTATGTGTGTGTGTTTAAGGGCGTCCCAACCCGAGGTCAAGGTGAAGTCTCTGGAGGCGGACTCAAGGCAATGCTCAGATTCCGATGGCAGCTGTATGATGGTAGTCTCAGGGGAGCAGTCATGGTTAGAGAGACAGCCAAAGAGCAGAGAAAGGGAGGGGAGCTGCTGGTTTCACTGAAACGGAGGTTCAGCATTGACCTTGCAGCCATGAGGGAAACTTGCTGCACGGGGCGCGTGGGGCATTTTTTAGGCACTTTTTGTACCCCAGGGCATGTTGCTGTATTGCTATGTTGACATGTGGACATTTGGGCTCTTGGGTCGCGTTACTGAATACTGCTGTTTTTCTGATATGATAGGTGTTGTTGGTTCATCACCATGTTTTGCCTGTGCCATTTGGGAGCACTCTGTGGGGGGCAGGGGATGGGTGTAAACAGGGCGCCCAACAAAAAATGAGAATTGCCCCCCACCCCCCCGCCGCCCCCCCTCTGGGATCCCCCCGGGTGGTGGGTCCACAAGTACACTGGACTCCCTGCCATGGGGTCGACATGAGCCCATACTAGCACCTTTCTCCACCTTTCTCCGTAAAATTTCACTTTCCCCCACTCACAATCTTTGTGATGTGTGGAGGTGGGTGGTAAGAGCAAGAACACTGCCCGGTGCCCCATGCAACTAAGAGCCCACTCTCCTGCTATGTAGCCAACTGGGCGTCAATGTGTTGGGTGATTTGGAAGAGCCCAATGCGCGTGCCATGCTGAAGAAAGGGGGCGTGATGAACATGAAGCTGTGCAGCAGCATACTGCAGATAGCATTTCCGGTGGAAGGTATGCACATCACAAGCAGCGTTGCCCACTGCACACCTCCAAACCACTGGCCAGTAGAGGGAGAGTTTGAACCCCTCGCAGGGCAAAGAGGGGGGGCTGCAACGCACGTGCGTTGGCACCCCGGGGGTTCGGAAGTAGTGCACCTGTATAACACCAAACTCTGAGTGATGGATTTTCATGTGCGGTAGGCCTTGTGGGATGATGTACGGCATCACGCACCAAACAGTTTGGAAAGCAATGGGGGTCCAGGTCCCTGCCCCGTCCATTCCGTTGCTGGTCCAGTGACATACACACAAGTGCGACCCCCAACTAAATCATGTTTCTTATGATCCAGTCTCGCGACCACATTACCCCCGGTGGACAGCCCCCCCCCCCTCCTTGCCTGGCCAAGGTGGCTCAACAGGCATAGCCGGGGGATGGCTGTAGCCACGGAGAAGCGCTCAGGTAGAGCCGCAGGACACTCTGCCATGGCAGAGGTGAAGCAAGTGCAAGCGAGATAGGGAAGGGTACACGGGAAAGACAGCCTGCACTGCCCTCCACGCCGAACCTTTGGTGGATCCACAGGACCCAGTTGGTGGATCAACCAAACCCAGAACGTACGAAAAGGACAACACGTAACTCCCCCACAACAACACATGCCCCCCTACCCACTGCACCCCCAATGACCGGCCACAACTACGCTGAGGGGAAGCGCTGAGCGCGCTCGCCGGGACTAGTGCTGAGTGCAGAGTTGAAGATTAATGCCGTTTGGATCCTTAACGTGTTGGTGCCATGACCCGCCACCATGGAGAAACAAAAACGGTGGGCCAACACAGCGGCTTGGTGGATCTTCAGGACTCAAGACCCAGACACGGTGGCGAGAGGCCAGTAGGCGCCGCCAACAAACCAACACCAAGGCCTTGTGCCAACCCCCCCCCCCCCCGTTCGTGCACAGTCTCCCTGGGGCAGCGGGGGGGGGGGGCGTTACCTGCCCCAAAAGTCCACACCGAAGAAAAAGTTTCCTCCTGTTACAACGTAGTTGTAGTGGAAAGGCAGCTTTGGGTCCTCGCGCCTAGCACAGCACAGCATAGCATAGCATAGCACAGCATAGCATAGCATAGCATAGCACATAGCACAGGGGTGGGGTGGAGTCGTTTGGTGACCGTTGGGGGATTTGGGGGTCCGTCGCGCGTTCTTGGGAGACTGCCCATGGGGGACAGGGGGTGGGGGGTAGCGGTCATGCAAGCGCTTTTGGAGAAGTGGCCATACCCCACGCCCTTGTGCGCGGTTTTCATAGTGTGCACCGTGTGCACTTGCGAGGGTCACCTCAATGGGAGGGGGCATGGGGTGCCACACCGGATTCGGGCTGAATTCGTCACACTGAGCCAATTATGGAGGGCTGCAGGGCCACAGGTCTAGGGGAGATGTTGCGTGCGGCTGTCTCCTTTGCACGAGCAGGGCACCCGCGGCGTTATGGAGGCCCCCTCGATGCCCCCCCCCCCCCCCACCTTCCGTCAGCACTCTCAGGGGTGTGCATGCCGCGGGGGCAGCATTGTAAGCAGTGTGATTGACTGTGACGGACGTCCCACTCGCACCCCCACAACCGCACCCTCCCCCCACCCCACCCCATCGCGACCCCCCCCCCCTCCCCAGTCTGCAGGCCTCCACACCACACGACCAAGGGCCAAGGGTGTTTAGCTGTACGCAGGCTTACATTAGAACGGCCGGCAACTAGGAGGACCCCCCCCCCCCAAGCCGGACCAAAGTGACCATAGAAGGAAAAAACGAAATTCACAACACGGACAATCTGACTGGGTCATTTTTAGTGCACAAACTTTTGGGTCCCAGACCCCTCCCCTCTCTTGCAAGCCTGCCCGTGCGTACCCACTGGCACACCTACTCCGCCTCTATCCCCCCTCCCCCCAACGCTCACCCGCAAAACCGCTGCCCCTTCCCCACCATCACCGGCACGCCTCTTCAACATTTATGGTTTGCCCCCCGTCCCTGTGCAATCTTCACAGTCTTGGAAATGTCTTTACATGAAGACTAGAAGACTGCCGGCGCCGGCGTGGAAGGGATGCCAAGGGGCAGAAGCAGCACCTGTGAGTAGCGGGACGATCGTCTCACTCTCACCCATTGAAACCACTTTCCCCCACCGTCTGGACCACGACCGGAATTACCAATCCGCACACCGACACTGAGCCTTTATGGCACCCCCCCCCACCCCCCACCAGAGGTGCGCGTCCACAAAGGACACACAAGTCCATTAAGCCGGAAGTACCGACTGGCAAACCTGCTCTGCCTTCGATGGCAAGCCGCCCCCCCCCCCCTCCCCCACCAATCTGCCATTTCCTCCGCTGTTGACTTACACTACCCCTCCCCCCTCCTCCCAGGACCCAGGACACGCGGTGCCCCCCCCCCCCCCCGTCCCTCTCCTCAGTTTCGAGCAGGAGTCCACCAACAGCGCCAATTTGGCCTTTTTTTTCGGGGACCATTGTTCGAAGCTGTGTTGTGGTTCCTGGCCCCACTTCCGAGCTCCCCCCCCCCCCCCCCGCCCCCGCACACCGCCACATTTACTCGGCCTTGATGGCAACCCGCGCCAACTACTGCCACAAGGGGTCACAGCCGGGCCACGTCTTGCGGGTCCCAAACCGCTTGCCGCTCGGAAACAGAGAGCACACCGCCTGTCCATCCGTCGTATGTTATGTCGAGTTGGCTTGGGCTCGAAGACCCCACATCTCTTTGGACAACAGGTGATGTGGATCCGGCCGTTTTAGCAGCAATCACGTCGTGTCCGCATCCGCAGCAGAAGAAGCCCCCTTGCCCCCCCCCCCCCGCCCAACTCCTATTCGCCCCTCCAAATCTTCGCAATCCCACACCTTTGCTCAGATGCACACACCGGCGCACACAAGTCAGTGCTGGAGCCGGCAAACCCAGCATGGATTCGGAGTGTGCACCTGGATGCACCTGGTCAACGGCACGGGGCAACAGCCCATCTCTGGGACAGCCGACCCTGGAGTAGTCAAACAGGACAGGTCATCCAGGGGCTCCGTTGACACAACCAAAACACGTTCCGACCCACAGAGGGTCAGAATGAGCAGTGGCGAGAGGAATAGGCGCCGCCAAAGGCAAAGAACCAACACCATGGCCTCGTGCCAACCTCCCCCCCCCCCCCCCCACGCATGCACACAGCCAAGCATCCGCTGGCCACAGTCCGGAGGCACGCCCCGGAAGCAATTCCTCGGACACTTGCGGGTGCTGTCAGGTGGGAGCATGTGACGCGCAGAGGGGGCGTTGCGTTGCACTGTGCCATCGCAGAACCGGAAGTGGACAAGGCGGCCAGTGATGAGCAGTACGAGTACTGGAATGGCGTCGTGGAGAAGCTGAAGGAGTTCCGCTTGGCCGGTCAGTGGGCGGAGATGGAGCCATACATTCTGGTCTGCCTGAACCCAAGGGTGAGGGGCAGACAGACCGATGGTGTCCGGCAGGGGCACCGAGTCTCGTTAAGAATTAGCCCGCCATACCCTGTGCCACTAAATGATATCCGCTGCTGTCGTGCCGGATCTCAGTAGGAACCAGCTGCGTCCCGTGTCTAACTCAGTAGGACCCCGCTCTTTATGATCACGCCTGACCTGGCGGACGCAAGTGCCAAGTTCGGGGGGGGGAGGGAGACTTGGGAACTATTGTCCGGCCGTTGGTTTAGGCCCTCAGCGCTTCGCTGGCACTGCCTGGCTGCACAGAATGGACGCCAGCAACATCAGAGACATGGGTCCACGAGGTGCATTCTGTCCCTCGAGTGCAAGGGGATCGACCCGCCGCGCCCGGTCCGTGGACGCTGAGCCCCCCACCCCCTCTTCTCGTCCTTTTGGAAATGTACCCCCCCTTTGTCCGAACACGGGCTTGTCCAAACACGGCGAACCCGTGTTGCTGCACGTTTGGGCCTTTTTTGGAACCGTCGTTTTTGTGGTGCCGATCCAATGGAGACTGTGGTGTGTAGCTTTGTGCGGGCTGCATGAAGGGTCAGTATGGGTGTAAAAGTGTTGGTGCAGCTGTAATTCCATGTGCTCTTGTGTTCTGGGGTGTGTGCTGGCCTCTTGGGTACCGTTTTGTAGTCATGAAGGGGTGTTCCGTGGTACGTGCCGCGCGGTAACATGGGCCTGTCCAAACACGGCGACCCCGTGTTTCCGCACTTTTGCCCCCTGCACCAGCACCCGGCCCGTGTCAGGACAAGGGGGGAGGCGGGGGGCGTAGTTTGTCCGGTGACGGCCAAGGAAGCCGACACATTGGGACCTCCATTCCCCAGTCCATCCCCATTCTTTCGTCAATACATGTCTCAAACTGACCAGTACCGACCGGCACACGTATTCAGCCTTTCTGGTACCCCCCCGCCCCTTCGAGTTTTTTTGGAGGGGGCAGTGGAATCGGTCTGGTCCGGAAGCCCCCCGCCCCCCCCTCCCCCCCGCGGGGGTTGTTGCGCCTTCGAGACGTTGCCCGCAGTTGCCTCCCCCTCCGCTGGAACACGATCGCAAGCTGGTGTTCGAGGGTGTCGTCCTGTCGTGCTGGGGTCGGTAACCAAACAGATGACTGGGTATCTGCCGTGGGCATGCGCTGAGCTGCAGGCCCCCGTGCCCAACCCCCAGCTCCCCAATCAACCCGCACAGAGGTTTGGCCAAGTGGGCAGTGTGCTTGCCGCGTGACCTGGACTCCAGAGTTCAATTCCCGAGCAGGGAGCACCAGTGGTACTGCGGCGTATCAACCAACCAACCAAACGTTATCTCGGTCAGCTCGGATTTCGGAATTGCGCTTGCCTTCGCTTCGTTTGTTGGCCAACGGTACCCGCTGGTTCTCCGGTGGGGCTCCCTGTTTTGGGGCGCCCCCCAGCTCTGAGCCCCAGCCTTTAGCTCCTACGAGGACTGACCCAGCGACCGTTCACCCTTGGCTCGTGCATGCTGCTGCCGGGGCACTTCTCCGGTATCATACAGAGGGCTGGGCAAAGGGCCTTCAGAAGGCCGATGTGTGCACCGGCCACTGTACGGTGACCTCCATTACCCCCGACCATCCGAGACCTCAACAATCCAGTACCCGACTTGGAGCTGGCGCCTGTCCCACAACACAAGGCCGGTTGTTTCCGCTTGTACTGAAAATCAGTTGCGCCCCACCCCCCCCCCCCCCGTCCTACACAACAACCTGGCTCATCATAAACGCTTTCAGCCTGTAGTCAGGCTGCTTTGTTGCAATGCCTTGCGGCGGGGGACCGCCATGCCTTAAAAAAGACAATGTGTGCGTTTGGGGGGGATATTTCAGCAGGGAAAAATTTTTGGGGGAATTTCGTTTTTCAGATTGGTGCTGAAGTTCTCCCCCCCAAAAAAATTTTGCGCAATCCGGGCCATTTCTTGCTCCCTGGGTCGGCAGTCTGTTCTGTAGGGAGGCACTGGTGCCCGTGTATTGCATGTCAGGATCAGTCTTTATGCGAGTGCGTATCCCAGAACATTTTTCCTGTGTATCCCACAGACTGATTTTGTGTGCCCAGTGCGTATCCCACATGGTTTTTTTTTCTGTATCCGCTGTGTATCCCAAGGACTGTGGTTCCCGCAACTGTACAGAAGGCACCAAAATTTGGCGGTGCCGAAATTTTCCCCACCCGAAAATCCCCCCCCCCCCCCCCACCGCCCCCTGTACGTGTATCTTCTCTCTTGGGTGTTGTTCTGGCGGTGTGTCTGCGTGCGCGGCGGTGCTGCCTGTCTGCCTGTCTCCGCTGCTCTGGCCAAGCGCCCGCTCCCGATCTGGCCAGTGCATCCAGCGGCCCACAACACAGGCCACGCAACCCTCAGCCCCCCACCCCCTCGCCCTCCGCGGCCCTGCCCCGCCAGCCCCACGCCCGTCGTCCAGGAGCACATTGACAAGGCCGAGGGGGACACGGCGCTGCACCCGCACTATCTGCCGCAGCTGTTCCAGGAGCTCGCGCAGTGCTACTTCAACTTGGGCCGATGGGACAAGGCCGAGGAGGTAGGGGCGCGTGCGGCGTGTGTTGGGGGGCGTGTGGTCTTGACGGGGGCGCCGCGGATCGGGTGACGGGAGGCAACCCGACCGACAGTGCGGAGGGAGTGGGAGGTGTGGAATGGGGGGGGAAGGGACGCATGAGGATAAGATTTGTTTAAGGATCCCCCCCCCCCACGTCCCCCTTCCAAGTCGTCTGATGGGCATCATGTGCACGTTGATGTGCAAGTTTTTCAAGGGGAGGGTCCACCAGCGCTTGAGGGCGAGAGGGGGGCTGAAGGGAGGTTTCAAGAGCGGCTGCAGCAGCGACTACTGGCGGTTGGAGAGCAGATGGGGGGGCAGTGGGGGCCGGACAGAAGCGGTTGGGGCGGAACTGACAGTCATTCCCAAAATGGGGCGGGGGTTACAGCACCCCCTTCAAGTGCAGGCCTGAGCGCAGCTTCCCCCCCCCCCCCCACCCGCACAAACGCCATCAAGCTGGGCCTATCGTCGGAACCACACTGCGTCTTCCCCCAATGCCCCTCCTTCGCTGCGTGCTGTCCCCGGAAGTATTAGAATGGCCGTACACCACAGGAGTAGGGGGTTCCCCCGCCCCCCCCCCCCCCCGAGACCAAAGTGACCTTAGTGGGCAAAAACAAAAGTTACAACAGGGAAAATCTGGTGGGGCCATTTTGGGGACACAACACATTGGTTTTGCAGATGCCGTGGGCATAACATCGTTGAGCCTGACCCACTTCGGAGTGGGCAGCCATTGCGCCCCGGATGCAGCAGTTGGGGAGGGGGGGGAGTAGCTGTGATATTCAACCCTGTGCCCCCAGATCGCCCTGTACCTGGCCCCCATGTCTACGCCATGGGCCAAGGTAAAGTGTACGTCTGTGTGCCCAGTGGTGGGGGCGCAGTGGATGCCCATGCCCCTGGGCCGCACGCCGTGCCTCCGCACGCCCCACACTGCCCTCATTGGTTGCCGGCTGCTCTCCGGTGGTGGCGGTCTCCTCTCGCATTGCAGGCCAACAGCGCGGCTCTCAGCATCTACTCCGATGCCTCGGCCACGCATTTGTGGATGCAGGCCATGCATTTCCAAGGTCTTGCGCTTGCATTGAAGAGGCAGAGGGCGCCCGGGGCGCGGCGCGTGAGCCCGAGCAGCGGGATTGGCTGACTAGGAGGCTGAAGGGCGGATTCAAAAGTGGTTGTCAAAGCGGCTGCTGGAGGCCAGACCGCGGACCCTGGGTGATGAGGCCAACAGACTCTTTACCGGGGAAGGGGGAGAGGCCGCGACTCCTCCCTCTCCCCAACCTGCGGGGACGCATACGAAGGGGAACTAGCCCGTTCCCGAACCCTTAGACTGACGGCGGGCGCTACGTGCATGGTCTACCACCGCCGCGCCAGCTGAGGCCATCATGCTAGTAAACAGCATGCAACTACGCCCAGGACAGACTGGGATATGTGGGCCAGCAGAAAGCAAGTGGCCAAAACCCACCCACCACCAAGCACACCGACACCAACAAGGAGCCGCCTTGAGCCAGGATCTGCCTCCTCAAGGGGAAGGAGGGGGCAGGGTGAGACGAACCCACTCCCACTCCCCCTCCCCCGCCCCCTCCTCTACCCCCTCCCTACAGCAACACGCACCCCCGCCACCCAATGCCCCCAGGGCAGAAAGAATGGAGAGGGCGGGGAAGAAACTGGGCAGGGGGGAAAGGGACGAACCAAGGAGGGTCACAGGACAGGGCAGACCGCGCTCGCCGAAAACGTTGCAGAGCGCAGAAGGAGGAAAAGGAAAGAAAAAACGGGAAAGAATCATCGTGGTTGTTAGAAGCCCTGTCAGGAAAATTATCCTGCAGATGCACACCCCAGCGCGCTCACGTCAGTGCTGGAGCCGGCAAACCCAGCATGAATTTGGAGTGTGCATCTGGATGCACCTGGTCAATGGCACAGGCAACAGCCCGTCTCTGGGACAGCCGACCCTAGAGTAGTTAAACAGGACACATCATCCAGGGGCTCCGTTGACACAACCAAAACACGTTCGGACCCACAGAGGGTCAGAATGAGCAGTGGCGAGAGGGCCAATAGGCGCCACCAAAGGCAAAACAATCAGATACTGAGGCCTTGTGCCAATCCCCCCCCCTCCTCCACCAAGGCCTTGTGCCAACCCCCCCCCCCCCCCCTCCTCCTAATACTCCCCCCCCCCCCTGCCTCACCCCTCCATTGAAACCCGGGATGTTCCTGGCTTGGTTTGGGGGGTCCCATCATTGGAGCCCCTTTGGGGGGGGGTCCAGTCAAGGAGCTCTAATGACCCCCCCCCCCCCAAAGTGAAAGCCCAGCGCCCCTTGGGAATGGCTGAATGTGAAGCATTGCTGGCGCCGGTAGAGGGACGCCAAGGCGCAGAAACAGAGCAACGACGTCTGTTGGGGTTAGCCACGTGGAGGATTCCCCCCTCAAAAAGGTGCGCACGCACGTACACCCGGAAGTACCAACCGGCATACTGTTTCAGCCTTCATGCCCCAGCCCCCACCCCCCAGCAGCAGAGGGGCAGCTGTCGCATAGTCACGTGCCAAAACCACTTGTCCCCCACCGCCTTAGGACAGGCAGTGCACACCATTTCCTCCCGAACACTCACTCCGTTGTGTGCACGGGGAAGTACACTCACTCGGCGTTCATGACCCCCCCTCTGCCCCCCCCTGCCCCCCTGCCCCCCAGGCAGTGTTGGTGGGTGGACAACCAACCCCCCCCCCCGCCCCCCCCACAGTGGAGGATTCCCCCCAAAAGATGCACACGTGCGTACAACCGGAAGTACCAACTGGCGTACTCACTCAGCCTTGATGGCAGGTCCTGCACCCGTTTTGCCTTTGCTGCTCATGGACATGCCCCCTAATGTTTTTCGGGGGTTGCTGTTGCCGGATCCTCGCTCTCACCCCAGAACATGCCGCCGGATCCACCGCTTTTGCAGGGTTTGTGTACGTCGAGAGGAAGGAGTATCTTTATCAAGGCAGAGATGAGCTTTATTCTATTTTTTTTTTCAGATCTTGTCGAGTATGTGCCCCCAGGGGGGGACGCAGCGCGATCCAAACACGCCGAGCGGGCACCCCGGGGGCCGAGAACCCCCGGAGGGCCGTTGTCACAGCTCTGGATGGGGGCGCTCTGTCATGGGTGTGGGTGTGGGTGTGGACGTGGCGTGCGCGGGTTGAAGGCCAGGGTTGCTTGTTATTGTCTTGGTGACTGGTCGGGTGCGTAGTGACCCAGGGGGGGCTGAGGCCGCAAAAAAGCTGTGTGGACCTCACATCGGCCTCCATTTCTCCGTGGGAAAATTTCCTCTGATGTGGGTGGGTGGGTGGGTGGGCCACAATCCCAGGGCGCCCAGGATACCCCGCGGATGTATTCAAACAGGTGACAGCCCCAGGGGGAGCCCCCCCCCCCCCCCCAAGACCAAGTGACCGTGGGGAAAAACAGAATTTATCATTTGGGAAAATCATGGTCGGGTCTTTTTTGGTACACAAAGTTTTGGGTCCCAGGACCCCCCCCCCCCCCCCTCTCTCCTCTGATACATCTTTGGGATGCTCCCCGCCAAAAAAAATATCCCTAGGCCATCCCCTGCCCGGCGGCAAGCCCAGCGGAGAGGACTGGATGTCGCTCAGGTGCCCCGTGATTGCTGAGTGGCGAGGGTGACCTGCACGTGATGATGGATGTGGATCACCCCCCCGCCACCCCGAATCGGGGCACGATTTCCCCGTTTCACCCGGATTTGTTGGCCCGATTCAGTGGGTTGCAGGATTGAACCCCAGAAATAGGCACTTTGGGTGCAGTTGGAGGGAGGTGGTGGGATGGGGGGGGGGGGGGGGTGCATGGGGACGGGGACGTGCATCAGAATTGGGCATCTCATGCCTGCCTCTCGCTGCCTTGTGTTCCCTTTGCAGTTGGGCGGAAGGAGCCGCCAAGACCGCTATTTCTTTTCTCAGGGAATCGTCTGCTGCAGCAGGTCCGCCGTCCCCAGGGGCAAGGGCAGGGGCTCGGCGCGCAGCCGCACGCAGCGGCCCCCCGCGCGGGCCAGGCCGGCGAGCAAGGGCTGGTCGGGAGCATCGGCCACTCGCTTCGTGTCTGCGACCCGGTTTTGTTCTCTGCGCTTCCTAAAAGCTTTGGATCAGCCCAGCCGCTGGGGTCCGGCAGGGGCACCGAGTCTCATTAGGAATCAGCCCCCCCCCCCCCCCCAAGAATCCTGTGCCACTCAGTAATATCCACTGCTGTCGTACCAGGAACCAGCCCGGTCCCGCAGGCAACTCAGTAGGACCCGTGCCCAGGGAAGTATTGGAATGGCCGTACACCACAGGAGGGGGGTTACGCCCCCTGACCCCCAACCCCCTCCAGACCAAAGGTACGAGGGTGAAAAAGAAATTT